>JAQQZS010000002.1:27265454-27315727 GCA_030068045.1 Platyallabes tihoni
TCATTATGGTGCTTGACGGATTTTGCAAATGCACTTGACAAAACTGTTCTTGCAAGAACTATTACAGAAAGGCTGACTAACTGTTGTTTTTGTTGTTGTTACGTAATGACCTAATTCCATATGTGTTATTTTATAGTTTTGAAATCCCCAGTATTGTTGTAGAATGTACAAAATAAATCACTAAACAAAAACAAAGAAATTTGCAAGTGTTCTAAAACTTTTGAACGGTAGTGTACAGTATGTTCCAGCAGGTACAAGTGGGTACAGCAGTAGCTATTGTTTTCTTCCTCAGACCCAAAGACCTAATGTTGTGTCCCTTGTAATTTCACCTTCATTATTTCTGTTTATTAGTACCTGATAATTACATTTAAGGATCTCACAAGCCTTAACGCACAATGTACTGTAGTTGGGAGAAAAGCTGAGGATAGTGGGCTCTCATGAGGTTACAGAAGGATAATCAGAGCTTTTGTATCAATCAAATTGGAGAATTAAGCTGTGCTGTGGTGTGACATACATACATTAACCATTTTTAGGGCACTTATTGGAGGCATGGTAGCTTAGTGTTTAACACTGTCACCTCGCACCTCCAGGATCAGGGTTCGATTCCTTCTTCAGGTCACTATGCATGGAGTTTTCATGTTCTCCCTGTGCTTGATGGGTTTCCTCCGGGTACTCCGGTTTCCTCCCACAGTCCAAAGACATGCAGATTAGGCTAAGAGCCGTTTCCATATTGCTCGTAATGTGTGAATTTTTTGCCATGGAAATGACAGCTATATCTCTAGGGTGGGAAGTATCCATTTTCGGATGTGCCTGATGACACATGGATGGACCAAAATGCCAAAAAAAAGTGACTTATTGATATACTTGGAAATTTAACATTTCAAAATGTCAAGACTTTTTTTATGTTGCAAATCAAGGTCGGTGAAGTTACCATATGGTAATAATCTTAAGGTGCATAAAACCATGCACATAAAATGATAATATATTTTAAGTGTATGTGCATTCATTTAAATATAAAAGTGTGCATGAATACAAAAATATTTTATATTACGTTTCTAAAAGTCATTTTTTCTTGAGGTACTGATTCAGGCACTTGTAAGTTACCAAACATGGTTCTTTGTCCAATTAAGGGTCAACAGCAGTCATTTTCAAAAACTCAGAGTAGATAATAATGATAATTGCTTAACAACTCGTTGTATCGTGGCTTTCCTTCCTCTGAAAGATTTATAAGCCACATGTCAAGGTCTAGATGTAAAATTCTTTTGAATAATAATCTTCCAACAGAATCTCATTTCATCCAGTTTGATTCATTATGCTTCACCTTTACACACTGTGTGGGCAGAAAACTGGTCCAAACTAAGTAATTTATACATAAACATCCTATCAGTGACCTCTGTGTGGTCTACAGCTATTAATAATGTAACCTTTTGACCGATAGTTTTGGTTGCGAATCGTTTTACGCTGTTTGCGCAAGATCCTATCACCTTGGGGACCGATCGTAGAACTCGTTTTTTCCTAATATATCAAAATTTCAGCATGGTGATAAGGCGATTTGTTTACCCTGTTAAAAAGTATTGTTCTTGTTCCCAAATTAGCTTTGACAAATTAAGGCAGTACGTAATGAACTCTGGCTGCTACCGGGAGGACTGAGTCTCCTCTGTTTACTTTGGGTTCGGCCCATTTCGAAAGTATTCAAGAGGGATTTGTGAATACTGAGACGCTCTACCTCTGACGGCCCATGTGTTTCTTTCTTCTTTCTTAAATTCTTAAAAACTCCCTTTTGCTAAATACAGATCACACAGCTTTCCATTGCTTAGCACAATTTCACAATCAGCTAGAATTGTAAAAAAAAAAAACAAAAAAAAAAAACATCAAATGTATTTAGAGATGTATTGTGCTAGTACAACAACAAAAAGATAGAATAATGTTATGGTGCAATTTTCCACTGAATGCCTTTTTTTTTTGCATTATCCTTTATGTTATAGTAACTATAAACAGTTGTTCTTACAGAACTTTCTTTTTTCTTACTTAATACATACTCAATGTACATAATTCACACCACTACTTAATTTCCTCAATCTGATTGTTCCAAAGGCTCTGATTATCATTCTGTAACCTCATGAGAGCCCACTATCCTACAACTACATTGTGTGTAAAAGCTTGTGAGATCCTTAAATATATTAGAATATATTTCTAATATTTCCAAGAATATACAAATCCCTAAAAATCGTATATAGTAGAGCTTCAAATTTGTTTGGAAACAAGTGATATGATGTGATGTGAGAAAAATAATTCATCATAGTTCTCGTCCTCATAAAATACTGTTTAAAATGTTTTACTTCCAAAACTTCCTTGGATTTGTAATGCAGTTTAAAGGAATAGTTTCTCCAGGCTTCCTGAAGGTCTTTTCTGGCTCTCATTTTCAGTGCAGTTCCTGTACCTGACCTTTTTCAGACCAATGTTTTTTGTTTGTTAAACCACACAATGACCTGTGAATAATTCAAGCATAAAAATATCTATTTTAAGGTATGAACCAGTGAGAAACAGATGCAGATGATGAAGATGATCAGGCTGCTGATGCTGAATGCTGAGTGGTTGGAACAGACACATAAACAAGCCATTTTTAAACTGTATATTTGGGCATTTGCAGCCTGTCACAGTAAAGCATTTGTTCTCATTTCTTAAATTTAATCTAAACCATTTAATTACACTGAGAAAAAAAATGTATATGTGTGTGTGTGTGTAGTTGGTTGTGAAAATGTCTGAATTGTCAAATAATGTCTATAGCTGTATAAAATCTATCATATCACTTGTCACTAATGTTCCACAGCCGAGGTAGTACTCAGATCATAAATACATCAGTACATGCTTAGGAATGGCTACAGATCAGACAGCTGATTTCTGGATTCCTCCTCCTGACAAAAAAACCTAAACACGCCAGCCTGCTGTTGAGAAACACCAGTGACCCCCATCACATATTACCCATGTTCATTAAAAAAAAACAAAAAAAAAAAAAAAAAAGAATCTTAAAAGCAGTTTAAATCAAAGGCCGGTTACTTAGTTTTACACAGTCACTCTCTTTTACACCCGGAGATAAATTATGGCATGGTCGTGGAGATGCACGTGCAGAGGCTTGGAGCATTTCTCTCTCTCTTTCTCTCCATCAAACAGCCTCTCCACCTTCCACTGAGCCCGAGGACTGGAAAACGTCCTCATTATGTCCGTCAGGTTGAGTTTACCCTAATAATATCAGTCACTTTTAGTGGCTGTAAAAGTGTGGAGAGGTTTAGTGCTGCTTTTTACTTTGAAAGTGGAAGATATTTTAGGACTGGGGGAAAACGTTGAGACAGGAAATATAATCACGTGGATATCGAAGATTGCTCTATGGTGGATTTTTGTCCTTTTTTTTTTTTCTTTTTGCAAATTAAGAACTCTACAGATTCTAGGTGGAAAGTGTTAAGAGAATAATGTGGGGAATTAAATAACACTTCTTAGCCCAAATGTAGTCAGGCTGGTTTAACTTTTTAGTTTTTCTACATGGCTAATTTAGTCTTTTTAAAAAAGAAAAAATGTTATCTATAATCTCAAGCAGATTTATTAAGGTGATTTAGGGCACAGTTTGACTTACTGTAATATATAACCATGAAAACAAAGATTTGTATAGACGAGTAATATTATTTTATTATCCCTAGGCCCCACCTTTAAAAGGACAAAGGTTGAAAGTTAAAGACTCTCATCCTGCCATCTATGAAAAAGGTTTATCAAAAAAGCATGCTGAGATTCAAACTTCTATTCCTTGCTATTTTTAAGCCATAAATCATGCACATGCACCCTTATAAGGTGTACTTATAAATGCAGCTAAAAATCTAGAAAAATCTATGTAACAAGGGAACACATGTAATCTCTAAGAAGGTGTTGATTTATTGCACATTAATGGAAGGAGTCATCAGTTTCAGAGATTTCTTATAGGGATGTCTTCAGGACAGAGGGGTTTGTTCCTTCCAGTTTTTCTGTAACATGATGAAGTGCATTTTGTTTTCTTATTAAAATTAAATCAACAGATAACAAAAGGTCAATAATTGAGGGAACAACTTTATTGCTGTTCCAAATAAGTTTTTTAAAAAAATAGGAACTAACTTGCTTTACAGATGTTCAGTTACATTTCTAGCTACTTTATTGTATATTTACATATACAATATATACAGTACATAAACAATATGTATATGTTGTATACAATATTCATTTGGTCTTGCTTTCCTGGGAAGGTCTTCATCATGGTGCTTGATGGGTTTTGCAAATGAACTAGACAGTACTGTTTTTGCAAGAACTGTTCCAGAGTGTCTTAAAATAATTGACTGTTGTTGTTGTTGTTATTACCTAATTACCTAATACCCTATGTGTTATTTTTATCATTTAAAAAAATTATCCACTATTGTTCTTGAATGTAGAAAATAAATCCAAACTTCAGTCTAAACCTTTGACTGGTACTAGCTTGCAATGCCCCAAATTATTCAAATCTATAGACATACTGTATTACATGTATAACGGTTGTAAGCAGTAGCCTCAGAGTCACTTCTACTTTATCTACTCCTCTGATAAATCATCACAGCATCAGGTCAGAGATGTGCATTTGTCATTCACCCACTCGTTCCCTTGACCCCTACCAGTGCCTTATCAGTGCTTATCTCATGTCTTATCTCTCTTATCTAATCCAGTTGATGAAGAGCCTTTCTACCCCATCGTGCAGTTCGTAAAGGTGGGGCACTGATACAGCCAGCTGCTCCGTCTGGTCAAGCAGGCCGAGGTGATAGCAGTGCCGAATCGTCCTGCAGAGTTTACACTCTCACCTCTGCATGAATTCTTTGTCTATTAGCTCCACGCTGAGCTTCACTACAGGCCTGAAGACATTTTATAAAGTCATTATACTGTTGCAGTATGGGTTGTTTCATATTCACATACATAAGTGTTGTACATAACACTTTGGATTTCTAGATACTGTACATAGTTTATAATATGACAGACATCAGGTTTGAAGAAATCTGGGGGTGAAAAAACATTTTCATAATTATCATCATCATCAAGAAGAAGAACGCAACATGCTTTTGAGGAAGAAAGTTAAAAGAAGCAATGACTCTACAGTATCTTTGTTTAAAATAAATAACCCAAATACGCATATTAGAATCTCTATCTCTCTCTCTCTTAGAGATAAAACACTTGGGGCATGCTTTTTTGGGAAAATAATCAAGTTATAAACTTAGTAGTGCATGCAAAGCAGAGTTACTGTTATTACCCTGTAGCTGATTGTTGTCCAGTAACACACTCCGTAATGTTTTATTTATACATAATTTCATAATATATCTTTTTATATTTATTAAAGAATGACACAATACTTTTTAGTACTAAAATAACACTTGGTTTTTCACATTGTGTTTGCAGTTATTCAGTAAAACAAAAATAAAAAATACTGAAATTTTTACACATAAAGAAACCTTGATTTTCTTTAATTAGGTTTGTAGTCGTTAGTTCTATATTTTATACTTTATTATATTTACAATGTAAATGAATCTTTTTCTGTAGCAGGTATGAAAATGAGAAGTTCTTCAGTAAAATAAAGAAAGAAAACACTGGATGGGGGTTAGTATTAGCTGAGACTCAAGGTTTGAGTGTTTGTCTTGGGGAAAAATGGTAATGTGCCAACTGTATTATAATTAACACATAAAACTGTAATAAAATATTAGACGTATTTTACTTACTGTACATTAGAGGATTCTGATGTTATACACCATTCTGTAGTTTTCCTACTAATGGTAAAAGATTTACTGCATAACAGGATTGAACTGTTTTTAATCATTGGCATATTATGACTCTAAATCACGATTGTTTGGGTTCATACTGTAGGTCGAACAAAATAAAAACAGGATCTGTTTCCATCATCTTTCACAAAGTCCAGACTCTTTGCTTTTGGTCATTCCAAACTCTTCCTGCATGCTAGCATTTCATCTGCTCATCCACCCCCTCCGTATCTACATTTTGTACATTGGAATATGACCAATGACTGCTTCAATTGAAGTGGCAAGATTTGAACAGAGTGTCCAGTACGAGTGGACTGCGGCTGAGTTACACAAAGCAGCCTCCTCGCCTTCAAAGGCCAAGCAGGCCAAATCTGGGACAGAGATTAAGCACTGTCACTCTGAGATATAGCGGGGTTTTCCTTCTGAGTAATAGGGTGGAGAGGCTCGCTAATTTACACAGCACCGGGGGCCAAGCAAATTGCTGAAGGAAGAGCAGAGCTGGACGTCCACACAGCTAGCGCTCTGGCTTGGGATGAAATATAATCAGAGAGAGCCGTACATTCCTAAAGCTGAAGTTTTAATGCAGAGTATGTGCTTTTGAAGAGAGCCTTTTGTTACCGCTGATGTAACTCTGATGTACTGCAACTTTTCTGGGGTGTGTAAAAGTCACAGTAAAGTATTCTGTAAGTTAGAAAAACAACACTAAAATAGAAGCAGTTTTTCTTCTTATTGCTTTGCTTTGTTTTTAGTCCCAGAGCTGCCAAGAAATCCGAAAGTATTTGAGCAGAGATAAGGAAAACGGTCAATGATGGATTGACAATATTTTTTTTCTTTATTTAGCCCAGTTATTATAATCCTGTGCTCCTTAAGCTTGATATGTGATTCTCAGCAGATGGAGAAAGTTACACTGTGTCTGAGTGCTAGGAATCTTCACTAAAAACTTCACCCGGAAAGGTCGGATCCAGGGAAACTGTACAAAGCAGAATGTTTTTCATTTAATCACCTCTTATTCATTTATTTACATGGATTTTTTATGGAAATAAAATGTAAAAATACAACAGTATGGACACTTTCAGGGAGAAAAAACATCTCCGTTATTTTCATGTATCAGAATTGAATTCATTATGGCAGTGTGTTTTCATAGTGTAATCAAATTAAATTATTTTTTCTTCCTCAATTATAGCGTAATTTAATCACTTTCCTAAAGACAACATTCATGGACAGAACGCGGTGAAAGAAATTATAATAATATATTTTAATTATAGGCTGAATTTCCACTTTTTTAAATATGTAAATTGAACAAAAGTAAATAATATTAAATAATGGTTTAAATGGATGTATGCTGAACTCATTTAATTTAATTATGTACAGACTTTATTTATTGTAGTAAAATAAACATAATATTATTATACCAGGCTTTTTTTTTTCATCTTTCTTTGTTTTAAAATTTCTCTGACAAACATTCAGGATCAAACAAAAGCCCAAGGAAGATGGTTGTATCAGTAAACTTTTTATTTTTAGTCAATTATTGTTTATTGTTTATCTAATAAGCTAATTAGCTATCAACAACTTACTTTGGGGCATTACTTGTATGCAGAAGTTTGCATCTGCCTGATACCTTTTAATAAATACTTTTGATATGCTTTCAACTATTTTATTTCTATGAGGGGCGGTCAAGTCAAAATTGATAAAAATGATATGATAAAATTTCTAGTGAATGAAGGCGTATAACTGATTGACATTTAGAGCACAGTACTTCAAGCACAGTACGGTGATGAAAATCTTAGTAATAGTAAAAATGTTATTTTCATTTATTAATTTTAGTTTTCACAGTAAAACATTTGAACAGTGCAGACGTTTTTGAAGAAGGCCGTATGTCCGTAAATTATGTTCCCGGTCAAGGTGGCTCGGAGCCCACTGCAGTTGTTCATGTGAACATTCAGCACCTGTTCCTTGAAAATTGAAAGATAACTTGCTGGCAATATAAAGAAATCATTCACAATCATTCACGAACCATACTTCCACTCTGGGATGGGAGTTATTACCACATTCCCCATACAGTCCTAACCTCACTCCAAGTCATTTCTACACATTTGTGCAATTAAAGGGGTTCCTGGGAGGCCATGCTTCAGCTGTCTGATCATGGTTCCAATATACTGAGAAAACTTTCTCCTGTATCTTGATGGTATTTAAGCACTAATGAAATGCAGGGATAAGTGCATTAGTGTAGCAGGGGATTATATAGAAAAATAAAGGGAGTTTTTACTCTCCTACCCGTGTTTTGTTATTCTGCGCAGTCAAATGTCCCGGTTTGACTTGAACACCTCCATGATTTCACTAAAAGAAAAATTGCAGTGTATGTATGATACTTGCCTTTTTCCATATTGACTCTACAATACTATATATTTTTTCAATAATTATAATAATAATAATAATTATTATAAATTAACGCTCATGCTAAAAATACATTTTAGTCATTTGATATACAGTATATGTATAAACATACCTTTGTAATTTTCAACCTTCTTACACACCCTAATCATGGAATAAGCACATAATATGTCATTTATATTAAAGAATATAATATATGCAGATTATTATTAAGGTATTAAGGTTTTATATTAAGGTTAAGTGTTTGCACCATAAAGTCATTAACCAGCACTTTAAATGGCTTGTGGCCAAAAAATTAAAACACCCATGTAGCCTTTTCATTAACACTTTTAATGTTTTTTAATGTAGATTTCTTATTGTTAGTTTGAGACACACGACGGACCCATCTCCATTTGCTGAAATGACAAATCCTACTTTATCTTTACATTTTTTTTAATGAAATACAATAACTAGTTGCTTGGTGGCAGGTTTCCTCTTTTGGGTTGAGGAATTCCCAAAGCATGTCTGCGTACACACACACACATACACAAACACACACACACACACACACACTTTTTTTTTACTGGCATCAACATTTTAATTATATATATAAAAAAAAGTTATCAATTACATACTGCATATAGATTCATATGATACAGATAAAACAGAACAATCCCATCCGAGTAGTTTTCACATTTCCTGTCTTCGCTAACATGAGTCACATTTTCCGCAAAAACAAAGTATTTATTTCTTGTTCCAGCTGTGGAGCAATAGTAATATTTACAACTTGACCACAAACCATAGTCACATAGCCAGTGTGACCTACTCATAATTTAACTCCTGATGGTTACAGAGAGAGAGAGAGAGAGAGAGAGAGAGAGAGAGTATTTACAGAGCAGAAAGACAAAAGCTTCAGGGGTTATACCTTTATGATTGGTCCATGAATACAAACATTGGAATTGTGATATAATGAAGCAGGCTTCTGGATATGTGGGAGGAACTGAATGCTCAGTTTATTAAAAGAGATCTTAATTTACAAGGGGGGAAAAAGTAATAAATTAGTCTAAAAATTCCTAGGAGCTAATACAGTAAATATAACGTGCACATATTAATATACATCTCAACAGCACTAGAGAGGGCACGGTTATGTCCTCTGTGGACATTAAAAAACAAAACGCCTTTCAGTCCTGGTACTGAAGCATCCATGGAGTTGTGTCTAAGTGCCCTTCTAAGATTAACCTCCACTGCCCAAGTCAACATGATTATTATACAAATGGACTTATTAATAATTCAGCATTGTGTGCTCACATGTGCCCGTTCTTCTGGTATGTGATACTTTCAAATTAGATTTAGATAGTTCTCAAGTTTTAATGTTGACAATGGGGTGGACAAACCACTAGTGAAGCCAAGTTTATATCCCAGTTGTTTGTTTTATTCCTTCTTTTTTTTTTTTTTAAAGTTGTTTGACAGCCAGAGAAAGAAATGAAAGAGCGAACTCACTCACTCTGTCACTCATTGTCCATACCTGGAGCCTATCCCAAGAGAATTAGGGCATGAGGCGGGGTACACCCTGGATGGGGTGCCAATCCATCACAGGGCACGCACACACACACAGGCAATTTTGGGAAAAACAATTAGTCTAATTTGCATGTCTGCAGTCCAAGACAGGAATCAAACCCACACCCTGGTGGTGCAAACCATTAAACCACTGTGCCACCCCGATATTAACTTCTGCAAGTTAATAACTGTGTGTATTCCAACAAAACTGAGCTGTTGTTATTACACATGTAACATTATCTAGCATTTTTTTAACCTAGTTAGTTCCTTTTTTTTTTTTTTTTTGCTAACAGATTTATGAGTTGTCCACCCCATTGACATTTCTTTGCATGGTGAAATCTGATTACGGTAAATGTTGACTGTAATGGGCATAATTCCAGTTAAGCTTTTGATAATAAATGTTTGAAGGAAATGTTTATATTTTAGTCATTTTTATCTCCTGCTCTCACTGTGCATTTTTAACCTTTTCGAAAAAAAAAAAAAAAAGACCAAACAGCTACATGTCAGCCAGCTTAATAATAGCCTGAGTCATTAACTGGCATT
Organism: Platyallabes tihoni; assembly: GCA_030068045.1. NCBI lineage: Eukaryota > Metazoa > Chordata > Actinopteri > Siluriformes > Clariidae > Platyallabes > Platyallabes tihoni. The sequence continues at coordinate 27,275,717 of JAQQZS010000002.1, forward strand.
ACACCAATCGCCTGCCATATTTCTCTGTCACCTAGCAACAGCATTCTTGAGACCTAAATCATCTAAATGCCAATCTTATCAGGTGTCAAATACACAAGTGTGTTTGTTAACATAAACTTTGGACAGGTGAAGTGAATCTTTGAACAGCACAACGTTCGATCTCCAGTCATGGAGACATTGCAGGCTGCAAACAATGCAGTTTATTACATGCTTTTCATTTACAGGATTTGATAGACGCCCTTATCCAGAGCGACTTACATTTATCTCATTACACATACGAGCAGTTGAGGGTTAAAGGCCTTGCTCAAGGGCCCAACAGTGGCGACGTGAACCTGGGACCTTCCGATCAGTAATCCAACGCCTGAACCACTGAGCTTTTCAACTCATCAACTAAATACCATGGACTTCATGAGACCTGCAGGACTGGAACATATCTGACAGCAGATGCAGCATTTGGGAAAGCAGGGTCTTTAGATGGCCAGCTGAAGTTTGGTCAGGTTCCTCTGGTGCATGTTGTGGTGCCGGACTAACTCGTCAGATCGGGCAAACTTCTTCTGGCAGTTTGGCCACCTGCAATTAAAAGGCTTCTCACCTGAGGGGAAAAGAGAATAGTACTTTAGATCAGAGTCGGAGCTTAGAGATCAAGGAAGATGTTTTTTTTTTTTTAAGGAAAATCTTAAAGTCACCCTCAGAAATGTTTTAAAGGTTTGGAATGATAATTTCTTGAAATGGTAGGTGCGCAAAAGATGGCATTAAACAAAAGAAAAAAAGAGCGTACTTATTTCATCCATGTAATAAAAATGCAATATCAGTAAATACGCAAAAATCTTGCATATTCTGTATGGGAGGGGTTCTCAACTCTAATCCAGGAGAAGTTCAAGTTCAGCCGAAAACTCTAAAATGTGTAGGACAGGTGGGTTGAGAACCATGGCTGCATAGAATCCACCCTTAACCCTTGCAATGCTTGTATTTGCATACCAGTACTTGATTGGCTCTTATGTTTTATGATGTGACATTTGACGTGACACTTTTCAGCACTTTCCAAACATGTTTCATGATGTTAAGGGTGACTTTAAGGAGGTCAAACTTTATAAAAGAAAATATTTAAAAATTTATTATTCAAAAAATGGATTTCATTATTATTATTATTATTATTATTATTATTAAAGGGGTACTAATAAATTACTAAACAAAATGTGACCTCTTGGATGACAGTTGAAAAGAGAGAATAAAGATGTGAAAAAATAAAAAGTTTTACGCACTTGTTTTACCTGTATGAGTCCGGGTGTGGGTCTTAAGATGGTCTGACCGTGAGAACTTTCTCTGACATGTCTCACACTGGAAAGGTTTAACGCCTACATGCATACACACACATAAACAGACACACACACACACACACACACACACACACAAACACAAAGAGAGAAAGAGTATAGGCTACAGTAGAGGCCAGGAGGGAACCCCTTCTAAGAGGAAGAGGGCTAGAAGAGAAGCATTACATCTCTCTCTAACACTGGATGGATGATGTGAGAGTGTGTCCTGCTAGTAGCAATACATCTGCAACAGGCAGTGAATCAGGAAAACGTCGCCGTCTTGAGCTCTGACACTTTCTCACAGACTTTCTCACACGTTACGACACATTTCTAAACATTCAGGCAGACTGTGTTATATCACCAGGTTAGACCGTGTTACGCGGCATCATCGTACTAGCACAGGGTCGTTTGTATTAGCATTAATGGCTTACATATTATGTACACAAGTGCCATAAGGAATGAGTCATTGTGAGAATAAAATATGAGCTGCATATCATGGATTGTTAATCTGTGGCTTGAACCATGAGGACTGTGCTGGCTAGTATCTCTCCTCTTGGTGTAAAGAGCAAATTGCAAGAGGGAAGCAAAAGGAAAGAGAGGACAGGACAGATGAGGATGGATGAAGCAAACCTGTGTGTCTCCTCTGATGCCTCTTCAGCTGGTCTGACCGGGAAAACCTCCGGCCGCAGTCTGTGAAGTCGCACTGGTACGGTTTTTCACCTGCAACACAACCACAGTCAGCGTGTTATTCTGTTAATTTCTGTTCAGCGATCTAAACAGGAACCAATAATGCTTTATTAATCACCAGATTCTGTTATTCCAGTGATTGGAATGATCACAGTGATGGATTTGTGAATTGGCTGTTTTTTTTTTTTTTATTAGAAAATCTCTCACTGCCTGATACAAAACAGAGGGACTCTTACCATCCCAATAAATACACACCCCAAAAGTATTTTATTTAAGTACATTACATTTTATTCAACTTACATTTTTATTTCATTGTATGCCCAACAGGGACAACTTAGTGGTCATGGGATTCAAACCTGGGATCTTCCCAACCATAGCCCAATGCCTTAACTACTGAGCTACCCCTGATTAGATGCCTACAAGACTTGCCTGTGATTTCGTTTGCGTGGAATTTAATTGCACACTCATGAGCACGTTTTAATAAATGTACAACACCATCTGTTGAATTTTGAAATTAACGAAAATGTTTATGTTACCGTGAAGTGTGCGGAAAGTGTGAGATCGCATTTTAAGCAGATTTCAATTGCACACTCATAAGCAAGTATAAAAAATGTATAGCACCATCTGTTGAATTTTGAGATGAACTAAACCGTCCATCCATCCATCCATCTTAAACCGATTATCCAAAGTCGGGTCGTGGAGCGATGAACTAATGATTTTTTAAAATGATATAAGTAGCGTTTTCCATTTAAATGTCAAAGTTGCATATCTTCTCTTCCCATGGGCCAATTGCAATGAAACAAAGCCTATATGTTATCTCTGCCAAATACAGCTGAGAAAACCGCATTAAAATTCATTCAGTGGTTTTTGCGTAATGCGTGCACAATCAAATAGACAAACAGACTAAAATTCAAAAATCAAAAATTCAAAAATCATCTTGATGTGTTCTATTACTCATCTTATGTCACCCAAAATAATTTTTCCGCAAATATCTTCAATGTACAGACACGCAAACTTTAGAGTTTTATTATATGTGTAGATTTAATAAAGAACTGATTTGTCAACACCAACAATTATTAACAAGGTTTGTGATAATAACTGTAGTAAACATAGTTATACATAGTATCTAGTACAGCAGTTGGTTCTGGTCAAACAATTTATTCTAAATTATTTCTGATTGGACAAGGCAGGGGCATTCCATGGGTGGAGATATCCTGGCACAACCCCACTCAGACTCCCTCTTTATCTGAAGTTGGATAAAATTCACCAGTTGAATTAGAGGACATCAACATTCCATTCATTCAATGCGAGCTAGCTGGGCGACAGCTATTTTTTAAACGTTTTACAGTTGACGATTGTCAAGTCACCAAATAAATTAGGAGGAATGTATGACTTAACATGAAACATTCCCTTCATTTGAGTTCATTTGCAAATTAATCCAGCCTCTCAATAAACTTCACTAGGGAGGGAAGAAAGTGTGGCTCTAAACCCTTTACGAACCCTGTTACTTTTTTGATTGAAGAAACAATATGGTGTCTTTAAACGCATTTTGTCTGTAATTGTATAAACCCAATATGTTTGTGGGGTCATTAAAGGATATCCCCACACTATACCCCTAATAATCTTAGACCATATATATTTTGTAAGGATTAGGTCGATATGAATATGAAAGTAAGGCGAATATAAGCCAAACTACTCAGGCAGCTAATAAATGCATTTTCTGGTTTGTGATTTGTTCTCTGCACATGAAGTAGGGGTAGCTGCGTGTTTAAGATACTAAGCTACTGATCAGAAGGTTCTAGGTTCAAACTGCTATTGTTGAGCCCTTAATCCTCAAATGTGTAATGAGATCACTCTGGATAAGGGTGCTTAAAAAAAAGGTTATTTTTATTCCAAATAGTTTTTTCTGATTCAAACATAAAATTGTGTTATGACAACACAAACACAACTACATGTTTAAAGGTATCTAAGTGTGTAGTGTTGATCAGGTTGGAGCCATTCTACCATCTGGACCTGTGACTGAAGACAAAATGATTCCAGTTTTCCTGGTGTCAAAAGCATCAGTATGTTCTGGGATGATTAAATAATCGAAAAAGCACACAGCCAGCCCGACATTTTGGCTCGGTTTCTGGATTTGTGGCTAATCAGGATTACATTGGTCTTGATTATCTGACTCAGGCTGGGAGTTGGAGCTGAACCAAAGCTTGGAAGAATTTGATCTGGTATTTCTGTTCGGGGAAAACACAAAATTATGCAGTACAGGAAAGTCTCTATCTATACTGGAGATACAGGGAATGTACTTTCTGTGCTAATGAGTGTTGTCTAGAACCGTGCTTCTCAAAAACTGGGTCTGGAAATTTTTCGATTCTATGACAGATGATCATTAATAATCATGTAAAAAAATATAATTCATTATTTTAAAAATCAATAAAAGCATTAATGTGCATGTTATTAGAATATGCCTAAATTGTCCATTAATTTACTTTACTTTTTTTTTTTCAGAATAAAATTCTCTTTAAGGATTAAAAACTGAGAATCTCTGATTTAGAAAAAATCCTCATGTCTCTTTCTGAAGGTCACGGTACCTGTATGTTTGCGACTGTGCATCTGTAGGTGAGAGAGTTTGAAGTAGCGCTTGTTGCATCCCGGATAGGCACACATGAACGGCCGCTTCTCGTTGGTCTCGGAGCGCACGATGGCTGGAGCGATGCCAGGCACCCTTCTGACGTCCTATAGTAAAAGATTTAACAATGATCAACAAAGAAGAATAGTTCATAGCCCTTAAAGCTCAGAGCATTTTACCCATTATTTGTTTTGCTGTGTTTTTTTTACATATATATTATAGGGCTCAGGATTGTGCATATCTTTTTTTTCAACACAAAATAGGCAATATGATGAACTGAGCTTTAGGTAATTTTTACCTACTATACAAACATGACTGAGCAAAAAAAAAAAAAAAGGGGGTCACATAGGCAAAGAAATAGCACATACACATGATCATATGTTTTTTTTTTTCATTGTTGTTTTCAAATTCTATGACCAAAATAATAAAAGATAATACTATTATGATCTTTTTGTGAGTTTGAAATTATTCCCATATTCCTTTAGTGGTAAAATAACTTTTGTTTTCCTTGACAAACACAAAAACACAGTTAGATGTTTGAAGTCTCCCCATTAACACACACCAGCATGGCTTCCATATAAGCAAATATTTTATATGCTGTGTTGCCGAGACCGATCTGTGCCATTTTAAGTTTTAAGGGTTTTAACCACCTTATGGCTGAGGTTGACATGGTAAGATGTTGCTTTAGCACTGTATTGTCCTGTTGTGTTTCTCAGCTCAAAACCATTTGCTCACCAAGCGCTCATTATTGCAGAATTAGCTGTGAAATAATCACTGGGATTCACCCATGGCCACCGATTAAGCTCACCAAATGGGAGCTGTTAGTCACGGATGTTAGGCTGACCTTATCCCATGGCCGCTCTCCCCCACCCCTCATTTGCCCAACGTTAGGGCCCATCTGCTCTTAATTAGGTGAAGCTTACCATAATAGTGTTTTTTCTATACGCTGGTGCGGTAATGAATGTGTGGTAAACGCTATTGATAAGTAAATTACTAAAGTGTTTTATGACTGCGCTGCCAGACTCGTCAGTCGACCCCATGGGAATGATAACGCGCCAGTCTATGACACGGTCACCAATGGCTATTGTATTAGTGATCTCATTTTTTACAGTAAGGTCAGTCAAGTACATGCTTATACAACCTTTACTTTATTCAGTACTCATTAAGATTCATTATTATTATTATTATTATTATTATTATTGCTTAGCGTGCATGTCTGGTGTGTGATAAATTTACACAGCGTATCCACTACAGAACATTGTACACCTTCATGTCACTGCTTAATGCTTTAAACACTTTCTTATTTAAACAATCTTCTCAATGAGACTCTAGCTCTGGAGAATCTCTCCTAGCACTGCTTTAAGATCGTTGACGGACATTAATTAAGACCTAATGATTTATTAGCATGTGGTTGCAAATGGAAACTGTAGCTTTGTTTCTAATACAGCCTCTTTTTTTTCTTTTTTTTTAGGGTGGGGGGTTAAATTGCTCTTTTCTTTTCTTATCCAAAGAAAAGCCTTTTAAGTGTCTCAAATGTTCTGGCAGGCTCCTGCTTCCTCTCACACAACCATGTCGTTACGTCAGAGCCATTCTTTATTGGCTTTATTGTTATTTATTTGCTGTTCATTTCACCTACTCGTTCATTCGGGTCTGCTTTATCACTCGACGCCTTTTTAAGCATGCTCTTTTATGGCGCAGTTACGTTTACGCAGAGTGCGCGTGAGGACAAGTGTGTGCTTGTTGTTTTGCCCTGACCTTGGCCTTGTATTAACAAATGGGGGAAAACCCAGTGTGTACTAGTTCGTTCAAAGCGATATTAGATCGAAATGTATGTATAAGTGATCAGCACTCATAAATACACTTCAGATATATACATAAATCTTGCCATCTCGGTGGCATTGCTGGACACCAAACTAACCAGGTAACATAACTGACTATTGAAATTAAACATTCATCTTACGAGTGCCGCTAGTTAATATATGTACTGACACATTACACATAAAAAATGTAGCAAGCATTTTGTAATATCTGTACATTTATGTTAATGTTTACATTATATGGCTATATGTGGTGCTATATGCATTATATCTTGATATATACATATATTATATAATATATTTTGAGATAATAATATTGCTTTGTAAACAATTACATCATTATTTGACTGGGTTTGGAATGTTCTGATCAAGACTGCACTGTGCATTATTTGTTCTGTAGCTTGTGTGTGCGTGTGTGTACTGACCTGAAGCCCTCTGAAGACTCCATGGGTGTGTATTCGGTACTGGGTGCTGCAGCTGTACATCATGGGCGTGCTCGGGTCATTCTCATAACCAGCTGTATGACTGTGTGAGGAGGAGACACACAATACTTTTCTCATGAAAGCTCGTAAAACCGGAATTATTGATTTAACAGTTTCTTGTATTTATTAAACATTAAACACGCTGTTAAATGTTAAGCAGGTGCACACAATTATCCAAGACATGCAATTGCATGTGCAGATCTTTATATACTAGCTTTATATTTAATTAAGATAGAGTACTGTGCAAAAGTCTTGAACCACCTTGCATTTCTTCATATTAAATTCAATTAAATGATATAGATTAAAGTAAAGAGATGGGAACAAATGTTTTACTGCGAAAGGCTGCAAAGTGTCGAAAGATAGCTGGTTGTTTATGTAACAACCTCAGCAGCAGCCTCATTTCCCCTCTTTTCTGTTCCAACTACTCAGCATTCAGCATCACCAGTATACTAATCACCACCCTGATCATCTGTCATCATCTGCACCTGTTTCTCACTGGTTCATGCCTTGAGTTAGATGAAAATGAGAATTGAAAATGAGAGCCATTTTCAGCCAGTAGGAAGCATGGAGAACTATTCTTCAAGACTAAATACAAACAAATGCTAGAAAGTCTGGCTCTTTGGAAGCAAATTATGAATAAATGGGGGACAATTCTTTTGCATAGTACTGTATATACTGTAAAGTCTTTTTTTTTTAAAGAAAGCTGTCTCCTTATCACTGAACGATGCCTATATGTTTGCAAGTTCAGCTTGATGGACAATTCCGTCCTTCACACTATAAGAGGAAGAATTGTAGATTACAGTAAGTTACAGTATAATGCAGTTCATGGTATATTATTTAATATCTATTTATATAAACAGGAAAAGAAATCATAAACTAATTCCCACATTAATTTTTTGTTCTCATTTATATATATTAAATTGTACATCTTATTTATTTATGATTGATTTACTTTAAGAAGAAGAAACTTTATTGAAGAAACTTACCCAAGAAACTAACCTAATCAAACTTTGTTATTGTGAAATATTTAGCTTTCTTGTCAAATGATCCCTACAGTATGATCAGCATTCTTCCCTATTTTGTTGTGGTCATTACACTTGAACGCAATGTGACTGCTAGCATTTTATCAGCAGCTGATGATGATACATTTTGTGGATTTATGGCATGTAAGGAATGTGCTGAAAACACCAACACGTCACTATTCATTCACCACATAATAAAAACAACAGTGACTGTCACCTGTCGAAACGCTTTCCTACACACCTCGTTTTTGGTGTTTTGCCCCCCACCCCCCCTCCTCGTGTGAATAGCACAGATTCTTACCGCTCCTTGTGCTTTACTGTGTGACATATATAGGGCAAGACTTGCTATAAAACACTGAGGCTCATCTCTATAACTTATCTTGACATCGGGGCAAATTGCTCCCTGCTCCGAACTGCAATATATCCCCCTCAACAATCCAAGGTAGGGCCGGTTACACAGACGGATGGGGAACGCAGGGCCTCTCGCTCTGTCCTGAATTTATACCTGAACCAAAGTGCGCTGGCCTTTTCTCTGACCCTGGATTCAAACAAGTTTCCTCTGTTTCACCGTAGACATTTCCCAACTCACGATTTATAAGCTTCATAGTCTCTAACCGCATAGTATGACCACATACTTAAAAGAATTTACTCCATACTAATGCAAATGGATTCCTATAACAAACCTTTTTGAGAAATTGTACATACATACAGTATACATACTGTTAGCCATGTTCATTATCTGCACTTTGTTTGGTGCAAGATGGACAGATTTCTGTAAAACGTGGTATTTTTTCACACTCTATCTGTTTGCCAGTTCCAGGGCTTTTTACTGTTCCGCTAAAACACACACACACACACACACACACACACACACACACACACACACACAAACACTGTTCATATTTTATGGTGTGACCCCAACAGACAGTTACATGTGCTCTAGAATAATCTAGAATAGGACACAGATGAACAGAAGTCAAGATCAAACAGCAAACACATCTTTGTTCAGCTTTCTACAAACAAATAACTAACTTTCACATTCCATAGTTGACTTAATATAACATTTTTTGTTTTCATTTTTTCTTTCTCTGACCTCCTAAATATTAAAAAACAAATAAAAAGTATCCTCTTACAGACAATGTCCTTTATTCCTCTTGAACTACAGCAGTTTGCCAATATGAACAAAATCGATATTAATGCATAACACTTTTTTGTTTATTAGTTGTAGCATTTAACTTTATAGACCATCTGTGAAGCAAGTTGGTTTCCCTTATCGCTTATGTTATTGTAACTAAAAACATGCGTTTCCAAACAAGCCTCTCTTCAAGTTTTAAGAAAAAAAAATTTATCTATAAAACATAAAGCACAAAATCCTCCATCCTGGTAAGCAGGAACATTCACCTTTGCCTGTTCAACAAAATTCTGCATTTCTTCATATCTTAAAATTTTTTTAAACCCCTTTATGCCGTACCTGATTTACAATCCTTTGTGTAATATATTATGAAAGAAATTGTAACATATAAGCATTGGAAACCGGAAACAAGCATTTACTATCACTGGCTTGAGATAACATAAGCAGGAGATACTGAGAACTCATTTTGCTGAAAGGAGTTAATTTTTCTTACTTTTTTTTTCCCAGCACAAGCCAAGGTTATTAAAAGACGTTTATATCCTGACTAAGTAAGGGTGAAACGGTAACTATAAAGCTCTCTTTGTCTGTCCATATGCAAAGCAAGCCAGACTGAAGGACAGTGCAAACCGGCATCCTGTGATAAATCTTCTCACAGTTCATTCGTTCACAGGCCCTGGCTGCGAGCAGAGAACGCTGCCTCTATGTCTATGTCTAGGTGAAGCTTTTCCAGGGATGAACAGATCAGCCGGATGGATGGATATAGGCTGAGATCATCTTTGGATAGAACAGCACCAACAGCACTCGTGTATCCATGCCCGGGGGACACACTGGGGCGTCAGATTTTTTTTTTCTTTTTTTTTAACTCCTGGAAGGATGGGGGCTGTGGATTTTCGGCTGCGTCCCACAGGAGGCTAGACTGTCCCATTGTGCAGTGATGCACTTCCACTACTCCTCCCAGAGCACTCCCTTCCTCCCCATGGGCCGGCTCTCGGCCGGCTCAAGGCTACGGTGCCACGGGGGAAATATATGGCCGGATATCACTCTTCGCCCAGACATAACCGATTGCACGCACACATACACACACAGACCAAGAGCACAGAGTTCTGGCATGAAAGAATTGCAAGGCATTTTTTTTGTTTGTTTATTTTTTTATACAAATATACCAAATCATATAATATTCAAATTGTTGGTTTGACTCGTTTGGAATATTGGACTTGAGAATATTGCATTTTTTTGACTTAAATAATAATAATAATAATAATAATTATTATTATTATTATTATTATTATTATTATAACAATAATAATAATGTAATAATTAAAAATAAAATCATTTCCATAGTTATAGGGACATGGATAGTGGAGATGCTAAATAAACAGATTTTAAAGAAGTGATGTTTATTTTACATTTTTGTAAGGAGTCTTCAGCGTCATCACTAATCTTTATTAATCTTGTAACAGCCTAAAGCTGCAACTTTAGGTTTTCCACAAGTCTTTTTAGTTAATGGTAAATTAACCATTCATTTTTTTTTTATTAACATTAAAAAAAAAAAAAAAAAAGAACAAGCATGGTAACCTGAAACAACAGTTTATAGCTGCTACAGTGTATGTACTTGACTTTACTTGTTCCATTGATATTTTACATTAATAAAAGTGTAATGTAAAAAAAGAACAGAAGACTTTTGGGCAAACTGCTATAGGAGAATAATCAATCCTCCATCTTGTCAATGATTATTTTTCCATAACACAATGCCCTCTTTGTGTTTTATACCTTGTATTAGCATTCTACAAAATAAAGTTTGGTTGATATAGAACTTTATACTCTTTTGTATCATTTATATTCCTTATATATATAATACAGTATTTTACTTAATACAGTACTGTGTCTTAGGCTCATGCAAACAACTGTTGTAGAGCAAGGACATCTTCAAAAAAAATCTAATTTCAAAAACAATGCTATAAAAAGCAGTAAAAAGCAACTTATAAAAAAAAAGTCAATAATTGTTACATTTGTGCAGTTTTATAAGGAAATCAACTACAGTTCTTTTGACGACTTTGTTGCACCTGCTTCCTTTTTTCAGGCAGGAAAACCCAGAAGCTCATTTTTAATTGGTCTTATACATAATAGCCTGCTTTATTTTCTGGCATATTTATTTATTTATTTTTCCTGCAATACTAATGGAAATTACTTAGTCATAAAGTCATAAAATCCAAAATCCTAAACACACAACGTAAGTCTTTTGCACAGTACTGTAATGTCTAAACTTGGCTCTCTTTTAATTGCAGTAAGGCACTTTACTAGATTTTGATTTACAGCTCAACCCTATTTCAACTTAAAACATCGGCACTGTGAGCGAACTACCAGATATGCGGTTTAGTGGCACGCCCTAGTCATGCTTTTCTTCTCCAAACTGACCTCGAGAGAAAAACATGCACTGATGCCCATGTGGATGAATTCCTCCTGTGATATCAATTCGCTTACCTCTTGATGCTGGGTGCCAGGGGGTTGACAGTGTTCCAGGCCATGCAGTCCAACTGGGACGCCATTTGGTATAAATTGTCACTGCTAGGAGTTCAAACAAGCACAAGCGATATACTTAAGAAAATGTGTTTGACCAAATTATGTTTGCTGTTGTTTTGCTGTATGTTTCTGTTATTAATGTGAATGGAGAAAATCCATTTGTTATGGAGTAGCATCAAAATCGTCTGGTTTTATAGAGGTTCATCCTGGGTAACAACAAATGAATCTCTTGGATAAACACACACACACACACACACACACACACACACACTGGGGGTCACCTAGACCAGCAGGACTACCAGTTAATCAAATGAGACCTTTTCTCTGAGCGAGAAACTGCCATATGTTATTGAGAGGTTGACTGGAGGACCATTAGTTACTCTGCTAGGTGCTTAACCAAACACTTAGTTTGGATTTATCTTCAGCTCCCCTGACATCATGGTATTGGAAGTGTGTACGCCGGTGTGTGCTGGTACCTGGTACAGTGTAACTACACAACCGCAGCTTTGACGTCATTATTGGAATGCACTACTTAAGCATTTATTATGTTAGCAATATGTCATGAATTGTGGATACAGGAGGAGTTTTAATAGATGATGCACTTATATTTAATAGATATGCATTTATAACAACAACCAAGCCCTAATTGCAACACTCTTACTGTCCCTTATCACTTTTTCTTCAGAAATCCCTGCAGTACAGAAGGACAGGAGTTAATTTCTATGTAGTTTATACCAGTGACCCGTCTTTGGCTCTGGCTTTGATTTGATAACTCGACATGTTTTTATTTTAACCACCTTGAAACAGCTAAAAACAGCAGCTCCAACTTCAGACTGTATAAATACAGAGCTGTTGGTACCAGGCATTCGATTAGAAAGTTAAAAAAAAAAAAAACATAGCATTTTTGATTTGAGAATTCCCAGTTCCCTCTTAACTCCAGCAGATAGGAGTCTGTTTATTACAACATGCCGAACGGGAACTGGAAGACGTACACCAGAGCAGAATGAAAGCTCGCCTATCGGTCCCATTCTGCTGTTTTGAATCGTTATGTTCCCTCAGAGCTGCAAAACAACGTGTCCGAAATACTTCAGGAATTCCGCAGCTCATTCTTTGGACTGGTAGTAAGCGCACGGCCGTCTCAGGCCACGCAGGGAACTCCTCGGAGAACGGTTATCATGGGGAAGGAATTCAGGATTGGGTAAAAATGTGGAAGACAGTGTTCGAAAGGACAGTTTATCTTGGCTTGGTACATTCTAGTATTCAGCACTTGACCTTTGGTGAGCTCGAGCTGCTGCCTGTAGGACGGAAACCCAGCCTTGATGTAGTAAAGTGCCATTGATCAAAATCGCGCTTGTTCTCGTTTAATGCTCGAAATGTTTATTTTCAGAACCGTGTTTGAGGAAAAGCTGATGTTCTCATATAGGACAATTCTACAGATATACTGTATACTGGGGTTGTTTTAATAGGACCTGCATTTTCTGTAACATCTACTACATCAGTAAACACTAACCATGTTGCTATTTTCTGATCTTTCCACAGTTTAATTCCAGTTTTAAGTTTGATCTACTAGAAGAGGATTAGAGCCACAATAAATAAATATTTTCTATGTTTTATGTGACCATAAAGTCCATTAAAAAACATTTAAAGAAATTCTGAGATAAGAGTCAGAAATTACGCCCCCCCCGCCCTTTTTAATGTTTTTTTTTACACTGCTAAATTACTGGGTTTGTAATTTCAGCATTGAATGAACTAATCAGTTCATTGTCTAATTGTCATCTCATCTCATCCATAGAGGCAAAGCAAATCCTTTAAAATGCACAAATTCAAAGGGAAAAGAGAAAAAAAAAAAAAGAATGACTATTTAAATTCATGTGTTTTTATAACACAGCACTCCAAAATCAGAATCAAATTTATTAAATCTGAAGCCGAACCATGTTTTCTTCTTAACATAATCATTTGTGTGCACTTGGCCAAAGTTCCTATGTGTTTCACTTACTCATAACTGACTTACAGGAACATAGTGAACTATAGCACATTTCTGTGTAAGTCCAAGGTGTTCATGATTCTTATTTATGTCCGATGGCATAATAGGAAATGTGATAGGAATGCTTAAATAAAGGCCAAGTTTTTATTTAAGTCATTATTTATGCTTCTTGTCAGGTTATATTCCAACATGGTTATATAAAACTGATTAAAAATTTGAGCTATATAATATAATATAATATAATATAATATAATATAATATAATATAATATAATATAATATAAAGTAATCATCAACAAGCATTTTTCTCGCTCTGATATAAATCTGTATGTAGCATTCCTTTCCAAAATAAACCCTTAATCGCTCCTTTTTACATCACTTCCCTTGTCCTCTATGCACTGAGCATGCTCGGTGTTAGCTTGACCCTTTGAGGATGAAAGAAAGCCGCTGATTGCAACCTGTTTGTTTTCCATCCTGTACTATTTACGGCCGACTGGAGGTGAGTTTCAATTTCCTGTCTTTACCGGTTACATAACAAACCTAATAACTCATATAATATCCTACATCATGCAGGGTTCTTATGTTTGCTGGATTTTGAAAGCATTTTACTTTTGCGTTAAGTTTTAAGAAGTTTTAATGGTAAATGGATTAGCTTGAAGGAGAGTGTTTGTATAATGTAAGCAAGGCCCTTGACACGGGCCTGTAAATTTCCTCGCCGTTAATGGTACGCTCAGGATATATATCGCCTAGCCTTGACAGAAGCTTCTGGATATCTCGTCGGAGGAGGACGGTTATAACACTAGGTTTAGTGTTGAAAAGTAGTACTTTAATTGTGGTCAGATGAAACTGCTAGGACTTGAAAGAATGGGTTTCTGTTTTAATCCAAATCAGTGGCTGTGATAAAAAAATTTTATCGGTATTATTTTCAATATCGCAAATGGTCACTTTGTAAAAGTAACTACACTCTAGATGGCAATAAACATTTGCTAGGTATGAAGAAAGACAGCAGGAACAGGCAGGGGTGTTCTTATTAATAAAGGGAAAAAAAAGTTTTTTTGGATTGTACCTGTTGTAAGGGTTTCTCAGGAGCAGTGCTTGGCTTCCTGTACAACTCTCTGATGGTGTGTGGCAGCCGTAAATAGGTGGAGGAACGGGATACTGCTGCTCACCTTGTAACACAACATACAGATCTGTTAGAAATGGGAAATAGTCATCATAATGCTCAATGTCTTCCCATATGCGCACAGACATTTGTCAAGCTCAAAAATAATGTGTTTGAAATCAGGCCTGTGGAACAACTTCTCAACAAAAAGTACGGTTCAGCCAATAGTCCAATTCGCTTTGGGGATTTTCATCTTAACAGCTTAAAACAATGTCAGATTTCCAGACCTCTCCCTTACTCGGCCCTCGAGGCTTTCACTACTTGAAAACATGCTTACTTTAGAAAGTCAAGTCTTTTTTTTTTTTTTATTCACTTTTATCCCCCTAACTAATAAAAATGATTCCTTTGTGGTCACTTCGTATGTCTTGAGCCTCATGTGGTTAAAAAAAAAATGGTCACGGCTGCATGCTTCAAGTATCATAACCTTGTTGTTCTAATGAAATGCATGAGCAAGCCTCTGTGTGTGTGTGTGTGTGTGTTATGAAGTCGGACTAAGAGAGGGATCCTGAGCTCGGAGAGGATTTGGGGAGATGCAGCTGAGTACACTCTGCGCTTATGAAAACAGCGTTCTTGCTCTCTTTGAAGCCGTAAAGCGGCCCGACCTCTTGCTCCCACTTCCAAAGTGCAAATGAGGAATCGGTGCCCTTACTCGGCCAGGTTCTGAAACACAAATGGGTCCCATGGTGGTTCTAAACTTGACAAAAGGGCTCTGACGTTGCTGCTCTGACTAGCCATCGGCTTGGTGGTCTCCGGAAGGATTTACAATGCTGGAATGGCCTGATAAGGTGTTACTTAAGGTGTTTATCTACGCTTTATGACAATGTAATGTGCACAAGACTACAAGAGAAAAGTGCACAGATTTACGGTCAAGGGAAGAGTCTGAGTGCAACTTGACCTTGGATTCATTTGGACAGAGCTTGCCCTTTGACTTTAGAGTGAAGGGAAAACACTCAGGCCCTCGCCGAATATGTGCCGGAGCACAGAAATTGTCCAGATGAATTAAACTCTTAAAAGACTTTGTAACGGGTGCTGATTTTTACCCATGTTGCTTTGCTGCGGAATGGTGTCTTCGTGTTTGAAGGGGTGGTTGGGGAACTGTGAGGCGTGGTGCGATGGTGTGTGTCCGTAGTTCGTGGCTCCGTCAGAGAAGGAAACTGCACTGTAACCTGGAGAAAGAGAAACAATTGAAACTTGACTTGTACAATTTTTTTTTTCGTAAAGTGATTGTACTGAAGGAGTATTAAGTTTTTTTTTGTCTTTTTTCATTCATTCATTCATTCATTCATCTTCTATTTATTTGCTAATTTAAGATGGCGCTAGGGAGCGTAAGTGTTTAAATATACATTTCTGCATAAAACTTGAATAAAACATAAACATGTTATATATGTAAAATGAGCTGCTTTAATGGTTAAGGTACTGACCCTCTCGTACCCTAATGACCCTTGACCCTCCTGACTCAATGTTTGAGGGGGAACAACGAGCCATGAGTGCAAACAAACGACGGGCATGACAATACAGTCTCAGAGAGCAGAGACTTGGTTTAGGGTATGAATCATGCCTCAGGTGACCCCAGGTCACCTTCGGCCTCATAAATCACCACATCCCAATGCTGCCTTCATTAATTACATACAACCACTTTCACCTCGGAACGACAGAGAAACTCATTAAAGAGGGTCATTCCTCTTCCACCCCACCGGGCTTGCTGATGGGTCTGAAGACTGGGAGGAGCACCCCGAGCCACGGGGTGTGTGAGAGTCAGAAAGAAACATTCCTATAGTCACCTGGCTGTAACTACCTGTCATGTCAGTGTATCACTGTTCTTCATAATACAAGACAATGTGTGGCAAAAAAATCTGAAAAATACAATAAGCTCCTGTGTTTAATATTTGATTTGTTGATTATTTCAAACATATAGTGGTTAATACAGTGCATTTTACTACATACATTTTGGCCATAATGTGTTCTGTTAAAGACAACGTTCAGTAAAAAAAAAAAAAAAAAAAAAGATTTAGAATTTTTAATTAAAAAAAAAAAATCACACACAAGCAATGTTTTTTTTTTAAGTTATGCTTCTTAGGTTTTATTAGTGTTCATGTTAACCAACCACAAAAAAGAATGTTTTCTACACAAAAACATTCTTTTTTTTTCATTTTGAGATAAAGTAAATAAATAATAATCATGTTTTTCGCAAAAATTCAGGTAAAAATAAAATTCTGTATTTTTTTTTAAGATTTGTAAATTTCCAATTGTGTTATTTAAGTTATGCCTTTAACATATAATTTCTCCATTCGCACTATACATATACCTGAGGATGCAACATTTGACACAATTGCTTACTATAATTTTTGTAAAGACAGATATCCAAGGTTAAAATAGGAGTGATTGAGAAATAAAGAATTTGGAAATTATAATAAGCCGAACACTCCATTGCTGTTCGGAACTTGTCAGTTTTTTTACACACTCCATAACTCATTGTGATTTCACAATCTCTTAATGGTGGAAAACATAAAACCCTTGTTTTTTGCCTTATCCTAATTTACTTGCTTTGTGTTTATGATGATATATTTTGTAATGTATACAGGAGATAAAATGGAGGTTTGGGTTTTAAACATAAGCATATGATAACGCAGCAGATCATAGGTAATAAAGTCAAACACATCAGTAGTGTTATTGTTTTGTCATAACGGTTGTGAATCAGATCTATTTTTTTAGATGAGCTGCAGCTAGAGGTTTGGCAGGTGTATGACTTAATTTGATAAATAGATGTTATAAGTGTTATATATTATCGTGTATCGGTTACTGTGGTGTTACAGTATAATGCAATAATCATTTTATTATATAGTGTTTAAGAGTTGTACTGAAACCAATATATGTTCAAAGAAATCATGAGCAGAGCATAATGTATTATTTACATAAACTAAAAAGTTAATTAAAAATAACTGGCTTTAAAATATATTTATTTATTTATTTATTTATTTATTTTGACATTGAAATAGTTTAAAGTGTGATTTTATTTGTTTATTGTAATAATTATAACATTATTATACCTACACAGTAATATATAATGTTGTTATACATCCAGTAAGCTGATTGTGGTTTGTTAGGCTTATTAGCAAAAATATCGAAATCATATATTTGTTAAATTGGATAAACTTTAGATCTTCACATGGGCTCTTTTCCACCCAAACTGCATACACTGATATGAATAAACAAACTGAACGTGTGCTGGTAAAGGATGATACATGATGTGTAATTAACATTTTTCCTCCTAATACTACTTGTTTAAATATTGCAAAGTTTTTTTGCACAATAAAATCTATCATTTTTGAAGGAAATGGCTGTTTTCTTTCTGTACTCCCCAAATTTTATCAGCACTCCCCTTGACCAAAAGCAACATGTCTAATGGTTTTTAATAAAATTAAACATTAATCACTTTGCGTGCATCATTTCTACTCAACATAACACAATTTTGGTCATGATTTGAATTTAAATTTCAGAAAATATCCAAATGCTGTTTTATATCTACGGTCAAACTTTAAAAAAATTAACTTTCAATTATTTTAATTATTTGCCGTTCTTATAAAATAAATGGATATGATGCGTTTTGTTAGGGTACAGCATACAGGACAAGCATCTAAACAAGCATATCTATAGACTTCACAGGACCAGCGTATCTACAGACCTGTGACAAACTATAGGAAAATAAGTAAATAAGAAAAATGAAGAAAATAAATGACTGAAGAAAACAAGATTCCCCCAGACAGAAGCACTGAATGAAGAAGTCACAATCTATCTCTGGCATGTACAGTATTAAAATGCTGAGGAGGCCTAAGTAAACTTAATTTGGCATCCAAATGCTTACAAAAAGTCTTTCACAGTGTAAGAGGATACATGATTGGGTCAGAGCTTCAATCACAAACATTACATTTCAGCAGGAGCAGGAACTAACCTGATATCCACATTTAGAGCACATGTCAGTAAACAGAAATTGGAAATGCCTCAGACATTGCTGATCAGACAGTTAGCAAAACGAACAATTTTTTTTTAAATTTGTGCCTCATTTAAAATAATTATGTTTAATGTCCGTTTAATAAGCATTGCTTCTTTTTAATGCAATTTGTAAATTAAGTGTATGATTTAAAAAGTTATTTTTTATGAAATGTAATAATCTTTAGTTTATTATGGATGACTATAATAACACACTAGCCAATATAAAATAACCACAATAGATAACTTTAATAACAAAAATTTATGAATACTAAACAATGCAACTTTTACAAATATTTCTTATATTTCCTTTGTTCAAAACAGTAGAATGAAATCATTTCTGACTTAAATTGTTATTGATAATGTAATCCCGCTAGTCACAGGGAATAGTTAATTTTAACAAACTTGCATGATTATCTCAAACATTACATTTCATGCTAAGAAGCTCTGCGACAGAAACAGTGCATTGTGTCAAAGTGCGTAGTAGTTTAACAGGAAAATAATAATGTGTTTTTAACTCTACCTTGTTTGGTGTATTTTATTAGTTATTGTAATTTTAATGTATAGTTAGTCCACATAATGGAACCTCACACAAGAACTACATGAATACAAGAGGAACTTTCTGATTGCATTTGCACATGTGCTGCATGTTTTCTGGGTAAAAACTGTGACCCTAAAACATCAACACCAATAAAGTATAAAACTCAGAGAGACCCAGGGAATATACTCTCTGCACGAGTATATTCCTGAGACTGGGCATGTTTTATTATTATTATCATTATTATTATTATTATTATTATAAAAGTTATCAACAATTTGTTTCATTTCCACATTAAGACCTTGACGTATATACTTGCATACTATATTGCTCAATATGAATGACCTAGAAGCTAGACTGTAGAATCTTCAGTCTGGTCTTCTATGACTGTCTATAACACTAAGTATCTGAGTATTATTGAAATAAATAATAAGTAAGTATCTGATATTAAAACTGCAATGCGCATGTATGTGTTTTTATGTGACAGAAAGCTAAAGCTACAAAGATTATTTCATCCTCTTAAATATGATTTTCCTTACCCTGGTTCCTGGATCCAGTCTGACTGTCCATGCAGTTGGACAGATACGGGCCGTTACTGAACATCCGGCTCTGGCTGGTGGGTGTCTGGTTTGGTGTGGGTGCTCCGAATGCACCATACCTGCATGCCCCGGTACCCGTAAACTGTCCTGAGAAGTGGACAGTGAAGGCACTGAGGCCACAGTGTGGGTCCTCATGGGGGTCTGTGGAACCCCAGGTGGGTTCTTGCTTGATGAAGGAGTGGGACCCCAGCGAACTATAGGGGGCACCAGTATGAAAATCCAGCACAGGTGCCCACTGAGGGGCACTGCTGACGGGCAGAGGGCAGTTCCCGTTGCCTGCTGGCAGGGCTGGCACTGGAGAAAGAAGGGTGTTGAGGTCGCGTACGTCTGAACCCATGTTGGCTGGCTCACACACCTCGGAGAACGGCTCCAAAACGGAAAGACAAGGATCAAGTGTGAGTTCAGAATCCGAGGTGAACGCTGAGTCAAAAAATCAAGTCCGGTGAAATTTCATGGCTGAGTTCTGAAGCTAAGAGACATGAACACCAGCATGAACGCTGCCTCCATGAGCGTGCGACTTTTCTTCTCAAGTAAATAGCAGACAGAGATACTGATGGATGGAGAGTGAGGTACAAGAGAAAAACACAGAGACAGAAAGGAATTAGTGGGATGGTCTCTACAAGGCAGAGTTCTCTGAATGGAGAGAAAGGAAGCTAGGACGAGGAAGGAGGCGGTTAAGGAGGAGGAGGAGGAGGAGGAGAGGTGTAGCTTCTTTACTCGTGTGTCTGTTTTCTTTGGAGGCCTGAAGGCTCAAATAGAGGCAAACGGAGGAGGCAGGAGGAGGAGCTAGAGCTGGGGATGGATGAGTGGAGCACTTCATTCATTTCCTCCAGGACCCTCTTCCCTGAGCACTCCACATCACACAGAGACCCTCATAAGCCCGAGGGTGTGTTTATGATAGTCAAGTACAGGGATAATCATTTGTTTGGGTTTTATTTTCTTGCCTTGTTTTAAAGTAACAATGATTTTAGGTCGGATTTAATGTGACTTTTGTCCAGAGCATGACATGACTGTTATTCCCAAAATATATAGAAAAACGAAAAATTATTATTTTCGATCGGAAAAAAAGGGGAAATAAATCTAGTGTTTACTGACGCGCACTGTTTAATTATTAGGATAGTTTCCGACAATTAGAAAAATCTCATTCATTACACTAAATCGCCGACTGCTTTATCGGGATCTTCAATAAATTTGTTTAAAAACACTACAAAAGGATAAATTAGTTGTAATTAACAAGGAATTCATTTAAAATAAATAATAATAACAATAGGATAATTATTAGTTAAATTGTCGCTTAATCGTTGCGATACAGGTTTATTTAACATCCTCTTTCATATGATTTTAACACTTTTTAACGTTAAAATTCCCGCCTTCACTAAACCACGGAAATTTAACTGTATAATGGATGCTTAAACCTCAAATCTATTTTCCTTGAAGGAATAATCTGTCATTCCTCAAACTTTGTGGTCGTTCATAATTTCTAGATAATTTACGGGGTTTTGTAAACACAATGGGGGTTATATTCTACCCTTAAGACAACACAAACTAAAAAAAAAACATTTTTAATAATTACTGTAACGTGCGACAATTAAGCGCGATTGTTTAAGACAGTTAAACAATAATTTAATGTTATTTCTGTCATTTCTGTCGCGGAATTTATAATAATAATAATAATAATAATAATACATTTCCGTGCATGTGCATATAACATTTCTGAAAAATTCTGAAAATATTTCGTAATTGTTAGTTTAAATGGCTATAATAAATAAAATAAATAAAATAAAAACAAAAACTTGTATAAATATTTAAATACTAAATGTATTGTTATAAGTTATATATTTATATAGATGATAATATTATCATTATAATATTATCATATTATTAATATTATATTAATATAATATAAATCATACTATTTTTCTTTTCCTGTGTGTGTACATTTTGGCTGATACTTGTGTGTGTATGTGCATAAATATTTCTGATATCACTGCTGTAATTATCATGCTTTTTAAAAATAATAATAATAATAAATAAAAAATATAAATACGCATCTTCTCCGAGTGTCATGTGCTTTCCAGGACCCGACGGTGAAAACAAACTTTTTTATGCCTAATTAATATTTATAAACACCTTGTTTAAACCTACCCAAATAGTTATAAATCAAAGCTCTTTAACGAGATTGTTATTGAGATTGTTCATAAGAAAAGAATCGAAAAGAATAATTGACGGCTGCGGGAGAGAGCTGTCCGGACACAAGAGTTCATCATGTTTAACTGAGAATCACATGTGTTCAATTAAACTTCAGCCAACATTCACATGTTTAAAAGGACACACAGGTGAAAGCCTGGGCGCTAAAAGAGACAACAGAGTTTATTACAGTATTAAATAAATGCGCGTTTGAACATGAATTTTAAAGCTTATTAAAGTCTTATCCTCCTTTACATTTTGAATCCTTAGAAGAAATATGATTAGAAAATAAAAAGCATGCATGAAGTTCAGACATTTTGTCACCTTGGTATTATAAGGTTTTTACCTCAAAATTAACACTGTCCATGATAATGCATTACATAAATGGTTGTATACTGTAATATTAATAAAAGCAGTCATTGCCTGAACAATACATGCTTATTACTGCTAACAATTATTTCCTAACTTATAATCAGAAAAAAAAATTTGTCAACAGTTAAACTTGGCTGACTGTCAAAATCTGAACAATTTATAATATAATAATAATATCTTTTTATGCACAACTACCACATGGTCATAGCATCATATGCCATATATATCATATACGTACAATAAGGTGATAATGTAAAGCACAAGGTATAGTGATGAACGCAAACCATAGAGTGTCCAGTGAGAAGAAGGGCACTTTCCTCCCCTAGCCTCCTCCGTCTAAGGGCTGCTTCACTTCGACGCTATTCACTAAAGGGAGGAACAACACTGGACATCATTCGCCTGTCCTCACTTACAGGCTGCTGCTGGAGCTTATAGATAATCATACATGTATACAGATACAGTGGTCCAGAGTTTTTTTTTGCAAAATTCACATTAACAAAGTGAACTGCAAGATTTGTTTGACATGGATAATTAGACATGATTAATTAAGCATTAATTAAACACAATCAGTAGTTGGGCTCAGTGATATTTATTTATTTATTATTATTTTTTTTATTTTATTATCTGGATACAAGTTCTTAGAATTCTTAGTGTGGTATTAGAGTGGCTACAAAAATTATTTCATGCATTCATCTTCATTAAGCACTTTATCCTGGTCAGGGCCATGCTGGATCCACAGCCAGTTTCAATAACTCTGACCGCAAGTCATCATCCTAGATGGGACACCAGTTGATGACATGGCACTATGGACACATACCTTTACACCAAGTGTATGCAATCCACCTCTGTACATGTTTATGGAAGGAAACTAGAGAACCCTGAGGAAATCCACTGAGATCAACTGAACATTGATACTCCATGCAGACAACAACCCAAGCCCAGGATCAAACCCAGGACCGTAAAGCTGTGACATGGCAACATTTCTGACTGTGCAGGCATGCCACCCATCACTTCCATAAAAAAAAATAATAATAAATTATGTTATATGTATGGAAACTTCAGAAGTAATTATAAGCAAAAGAAAAAAAAACCTCTGGTGCTAATAAAGAGAAAAACACAAAAACAGAACCATCAAAACCACTTTAGGAATTTTAATGTGACTGTGCATTTTAAATGTCCTGGATTATATGTTTATGATCTACAGTATATTGTAAAGCCTAATAATCTGATATTCACACAGGCCAGATGTTTGATTTCTTTTTAAAAAGAAAAGCTTATATATTTTAATAACAAGAAATTAGTTTTTCTGTCAGTTGTGATACTAAAGCAAGATCTTAATAGGTTTTCTGTTAAGAATTAAAAGGCTCCTATGAAATGAAAAGAGATGTGCCATTCGAAGACACTAAACTGTGTTTTGGGGGAAAATGTAAAAAAAAAAAATTCATAGATTTTTTTTTTAAGTGCTTTCTTTATTTTTTTAATCACATGCATTGAAGCAGTGAAGGTTTTGAAGACTGACTCAGTGTTTTTCAAATTTAGTTGCAGAAGCCAGTCACTAACGTCCTTGAGTGTTTCTTCTCTTTTGATGTATGATAACTTTAAAGGTTATCTTCACTGCCGCTTCTAGTCTTGCCAGGCCTTTTTTTTTTGTTCTCATAGCAACAGTTACCCTACACACAAACACGGTGTCAGAGGAAGCCAGGCCACTTGTTACCTCATATCTAAAACCTGCAAACTTTTGAGCTTCACAACATCCTTGTCTGAATAATTACCAATCTGATAGATTGCAGCAATAACGCTCTTTCCTCTTCCTTACCTTTCCCCTTTTTCTAATTTCTCAGAAGACGGCTTATTACTGCATGTCGTTAATAACAGACACATTTAGTCAAGATCAGAAAAGGTCATAAAACACATGCAGGAGTAGCATGCCCGCATTTTGCACACTGCATCTACGCTGTTCCCAGTTAGCTGAGATATATCTCAATTTGTCCAGTGCTGCAGCCGGAAGCGTTGGCCTAGGAGCAGAACGTGGATAAGCAGCGACAGCACGGCTCGTTAAATTGATGAGCTGAGATCTGCTCTTACTTCACCATCTGGAATTCTAGTCTGGGCTTCTGCTGAAAGCTGCTGACCCGGGACTCAACTTTTCAACTCAGGCAAAGAGAGCATGAGGAAGAGAGAAAAAAATCTGTTATGTCAGCAGAAGTCACTACGTTAAAGCCTTTTTTTTCTTGCTATCAAACCGAAGAGAGCGGTGTATAAGAGTCTGGTGTGAGGCTTCATCCGGAAGCCATGATGAAAGACAAAAATGGAAAAAGAGCGTATAATAGAAGTCCTATGTGGTAATACTAAAAAAATGCACTTTTTCAACAATTAGTAGTTCCAGAAATAGCTTTTGAATAATCTTTGGTAAATACAGGCAATATTTGGAAAGCAATGAAGCGGAACTGTTTTACTTTCAGGTCAAAGGGAGGAAGAACTCAAGCGTGTTTGTCTACACACACAATGTTTAAAGCAAAATTTTCTTAAGAAAACATGACTGAGCACAGAACCTTAACCTTTCTAGAATATTATTCTCTGCTTAAGTTCCTAAATATTTGTAAATGCATACGACCAAACCCCTTCCCCCGTCTGTAAAAGGACCATAGGGTCCACCGGGTTCTCCCAGGAGCTCGAAGGCATTCTGTAGATGTCTAATGCTGTTTTTCAAAAACAACAGCGCAGAAAAAGAATGACTCCCCTGGCCATTCGAATGCATTTTTCCACTTAACAAACAACAAATTATCTTAAAATAAAGCCGTGGACGACTTTTAGCCAAGTGCTCTCCAGGCGTAAGGAAAACACAGCGGTCCAGCTGACCCTGAAAATATTTTGTTTTTATAAACCCCGCTGTTGCATCAAAAGGCTCCGACTTCAAGGTGGAATCGCAGCCAACGTCATTTGCGTGGCAACTTTATTGATAGCCCCAAGTCGACTTCCGCTCGCGTGATGGATCATTCTTGGAAATCCAAGGAGAGCGTTTAAAGGAAATGAAAAATGTTATCATTCACCCATGACAACGAGATGGCAATGTATACGCATGTAGCTTAGAGCTCTCACTCTAAACAACAGATTAAATGCAAACATGACAAACTGTAATTAAAAGTCAGAAGAAATTAAAAGCATAAGGAAAACAATGTAGATCACAGCTAACACAGATGAAGTTGTGTGAACTGCAGATGTGCGGTCAAATGAATCATCGTCACTCTTATCAGTGGCAGCTTCAGAGAAATGCAGTCAATGTAACATCGCTTGGTGTGAAATATCCGTTGTTTGCTTTAAAACAATGTCCCACTTGTTCATGCTCTCAGCAAAAAAGAAGACACACACACACACACACACTTTCAAACACCCTGACACTTACACACACATATATATGCAGACCAGTAAATTACCCCCAAAATCCCAATCAGTCCCTACTGGTTTATGTTAGTTGCCTGTTTCAGTATCCTTCAAAGCTCTGAGAATGGACAAACTAGATAAACCAGGGGTCTCTGATACTACAAGCAAAGAAGAAGAGAGTTTTTGTTCAGCGACTGAAACCCAGGAGGCCTCCATCTCTGTTTTATCTGCTGATACTAAAGGTTCACCATTCATGACTGGCCCTACCCTGTCTCACACATACATACCCATACACACATGTGCAACTGAAAACATGGTGCAAGTGTCTGGAGGAGCATCTTGTCAGTCTTCAGGAAGTCGCAATTCTGATAGATTCATCACCACAAGTGGAGAAAGACAGAGCAAGAGAAGTGGCCTTGAAGTACAGATACTGTGAGACAAATTCCTTTAGCCCCTTTACCGTAACACAAACAAGCAGCTGTTGAACTAGAAAACTGCTTTACTAGATTGAGAAGATTTAGTGGAATATCACCATAAAGTTGATCTGTTCTTGATTATTGATGATTTTATATACAGTACTGTGCAAAAGTCTTAGGCACCATATTATATTCTGTACAAATTTTGTTATACATGTTTATCATGTCTGCAAAATGATGTACAAAATCATTCAGTATTTCCATATATAACTTAAAAATTAATAAATAAATAACATTACAGGAGAATATATGCATGGCTGTAAAGAAAAAAATATATAGTACAAGACAGGCCAGTTTTCAGATGGAAACAAAAAACCTAATGTACGCTCCTGGGATTTGCATAAAATTAGAAAGACAGACTTTTGTCCAGAAAATTATCATTGTCATCCTCCACAAGAACAGTATGCCACAGAAGGTGCTGTATTGAAGAATATTCATGAAAAGTTGACTAGAAGGGGGAAGTGTGTAGTAAGAAAAGCTGTGCAAGCAACAGTGATGACCTCAGTCTTAAAACAATTGTCATGTCAAAAGCCAATTCAAGAAATCGAGTGAGGCTGGTGACAACATCAAGAACGACCAAGCACAGAAGTCTTCAGGAAATGCGATCCAACTGTTGCGTTCCTAATGTCAAGTCACGTGTTCTGTTGCTCCGTGGTCCAAAGTCCTCTTTGCAGATGAAAATTAATTTTGCATCTCATTTGGAAATCAAGACCCAGAGTCTGCAAGAAGAGAGGAGGGGCACAGAATCCATTTTTGCTTGAAGTCCATTGTGATGTTTTCAGCCATCAGTGATTTAGGGTGCCATGTCAGTTGCTGGTGTTGGTCCACTGTCTTTTATCGAGTCTAAAGTCAATGCAGCTGTCTACCAGGGGATTTTAGACTACTTCATGGTTATGTTTGCTGACAAGCTTTATGGAGGTGCTGATTTCCTTATCCAGCAGGACTTAGCACCTAACCACAGTGCCAAAACTACCAACTAGCTGGTTTGCTGACCATGACATTACTGCCAGCGAACTCGCCTGATCTGAACCACATAGAGAATCTATTTACAGTTCTCACGCAAGAAAACACCTATACAGACAAGCTGAAGACTGCTATCAAAGCAACATGGCCTCCATGCAATGCCGATGCAGTAATTTATGCTAAAAGAGGCCCTGATCGAGTATGAGTGCATGAATAAACATAATTTTTCACAAATTTAATATTGCAAATCCTTTGCTAATTGACCTCATGAAATATTCAGATATTTTGAGATACTAGATTTTGGATTTTCATGAGCTGTAAGATGCAATCAATGAAATTAAAATTGATGTTTGAAATATTCCCCGTTACATGTAAATAAAATCTAGAATATTTGAGTTTCACTTTTAAAATTAAATGACAAAGAAAGTTTTGTTTTTGACATCATAGTGTCATGATGCACACGATGCACTGTATGTTACAGCACATTGATTTTTTTTTCTCAATGTGTTGGAAAGTCGGGGGTGAGAGCACAGGGTGAAAAAACAAATAAACAAACAAAAAAGAAAACCCAGATCCATGAAGGCTCCATCTTGCAACTTACAGCAGACCTGTTGCTGACCTCTTGCTGCCAGGTCCCACAGCACACATTCGGGCAATATTGTACTGTTATGGTTGATTGTTGTTTATCTGATTTTAATAGGGCAACAGTGTAATACCTTGCTACACCATATCTGAAATTAATTATAAACTAAAATTAGAATCAAGAGTATTTCTTTCACAATATTCCTTGAATGCTGTCCCTGGAAGTGTATACAGATAGTGTTACAAACGTTACAATGTTACAAAGTAACAACAAAAAAGCACTTTTTGTAAAAGAAAGCTTCTGAGTAAAGTTTTTAGACTAACTAGAAATTTAAAGTCGAAACCTAATTATTGCAACAGTCAATGTTACTTTCTGTACTGAGTTTGACACATTCTCTCCATGTTCATACAAATGCCTTCTGGTTTCTCCGGTTTTCTCCCATTGCACATAGATCACTTGATCACCTCATAGGTCTGAATGAGTATGTTAACACATGTCAATGTATTTGGGGTGCAATCTTGGGTGAATTCTACCTTCTTTTGCAAAGTGTTCTGCTGAGTGGCTTCGGATCCAACATAACCAGGATAAAGTGAATACTGAAGAATGAATAAAACTGTTCTGTGAAAGCTAATCTTGGGCATTAATGCAAAAAAGTAAAAATCTCATTGAATCCATGCCACTATTAATTAGAATGTAGTGAGTATATGAATTACATGCTAATACACTTTAACATTTCTTTAAAAGTTTGACTAAATTAATGTCTCTTTCTCAAAAGTGTAATTGCTGATCAAGACTACTTTCTTGCTGATCAAGACTTCCAGGGAACTGGAAACAGCACAAATAATTTGTGAGTGAAAAAGTGTGGAAAGTACAGACTGTAAAAAATTTATTTTCCGAATTCAGTTTTTATTCCACAAAAATCAGCAATAATCCACAGTGTACTGTATTGTAATATAACCTCTGGCCTTGCATCCCGACAAATTTTCAGTAAGAATCTTGCACTATCCCAGGTTTAACAGTTTTGCTTTTTTTTTTATTCCCATCTTTGACTGGAACTTGGCCTTGCTGTGCTCTGAGATGCTCTTAAAATAATGTGCAGGTGGTAGTAGATTTGTGAAGAATGGTAGATAAAGCAAAGCCCAAGAATTGTCTGAGATCCACTACAGTATTTAAAACACTGGCTCACCTTCAAACGCCTAAATATGAAGAAATTCAGGCGGATGTGGGCTGCCTTCCAGCATTACTTAAACAGAGAGTCTTGGAGAGAGTGCAGGCTGAAAGGGTATCGGAGTGGTACCACCAGCTGCAGAACCGTTCATTAATGCCCTATGGTATGCACAACACAAATCCTTGAACACGTGTGGGAATAAAAACATTCACCCTTCGACTTAATTAAAAAGCACAAGGACGCTGGGTATTGAGCTCATCCCTCAGACGTGCGGTTACATCTGGCACCGTTTCATGACAACTAAAGCAGCAGTTATGTATTACTTCTATACATAATCCATATATACTTGTGTTTTAAGTGCACTGTGATAGTTTTGGACTATGCGCATGGTGAAAGCTTCATATACGTTGTTCTACAAATAGCACACAATGGAACACTTAGAGAAATAAGTCCTCGTATAATAAAAACTGAGACTTCTATATCCTAAGCACACACTATCAATCTTGGGAGATGAAATTTTTCAGTCTCCACTTGAGTTTATGAGGAGGAAAAACTTTCGAGGGCCTGGCCAGGCTCCAGAAGAGAGCAGAAATTATGTTTGGTCAGGACATTTCTTCAAAGATAGTATCTCAGTGTTTGAATGCTGCAGCATCGGTTTAGTAGGAATCAAATACCAGGCCTGTAAATCACTACAAAGTGCTTATCTCCTGCCAGATCCTGAGAGCTGAACTCCGCGACTGAGCAGAGCTACATGTCAGGCCCGAGCACCGCGGTGGGATCAAAATCTGGAAATAATAAATGCAGAGAACGGGTTGCTTTGATAAAAAGGCAAAAGAAGGTTACAGTGTTTAAACCGAGTATATCAGCAGCGAGGACAAGAGGTCACGGCGGTGCGAGACGTAAGGCTTGTTGTTTCTTAGAACAATGACTCAACTGGCGAAACCAGTGTCAGGTGAGTGTGCAGCAAGTGTTATTGTGGTACGCCACGCCGCATCACTGTCGTTTCAGCTGTATTCCACGGAGACATTTTGTACCTTTGCATCATTGTGTTCTTAACACTTGACACCATCTTTAAAGCTCAGCAGTTAAAAAGTGCTAATAGAGACATTTTAGTGCTGGGAAGTTTATAAAGGCCTGTCTTGCCAGATCATTTGGCAACAAAACTAACAAGAGTACAGTTACTTGAAAAGTGATGTCTCTGGCGGTGTCTGGGTTCACCGGCTGGTCAGCTCACGAGGGGCTTTCCACAAGGAAGACAGAACTGGAGGATATCATTATAAACTATTTTAAAGACCTCAATCAGGATCTGTAGAAACTGCAACAGGGCTGCATTCATTAACTGACAGAGAACAGGGTTTAATGGATGTGTGGTTAGCTTCATGTTCATGTTGTACTCAACAGTAACACATCAGTTAGACTGATTTCCAGTTGGACATTTGAGATCCTTGAAAAGCTAGTTGTTACTCAGCATGTAAAGTTTGTACAAGTAAACAGAGTGGAAAGGCTATGTTATACTAGTGTATGTTGTATCACAATATAATGTTCAGTCATGCATTTTGAAGAGATTTTATACTTGTACCAAGTTAGGTTAGATCCCTGCTGCTGTAGTACTTAACAGCAACCTGTAATTTACAAACAATTACAACTGGAAAAACCACAGTGCCAAAAAACTCTTTTGTACTCCTGTTTTACACAACAGGAAGAGCTTTTCCAAATCCAATGCAATTACATCTAGAAGCATATTCTTCAGTTTATTTTAGAGTCTAAAAGTGATTAACTGGTCAAATGATAAATACATACATCTGTTCAGATATATAAAATAACCAACACACCAGGACCGGCTTTAAACGAGACCCCTTGGCCCTTGAAGCGTCACTATCGTTTTCTTTCAGCCAAGAAGCGTGGTGAGACAGTCAGTGAAAGCGCACTATATAAACACCACTCAGTGACTAGAAAGTGATCCATCAATGTGCACTGCCATTGTAATGCACCTAAGACTGATTAAGTCAAAGGCAGCTAAATCATCTGAATTCCTGCTGTGCCTTGGCCCGGCTTGGACTCTGGATTAAGATGAAAAGGTCTGCGCATTCCTTGTCTGATAATTAATGACGTAACTGTAACGGATGATTGTGCGACCACTTAATAGAGATTTACTTTTCATCTCGTCTCATCCGAATAATTCTGGTCAGTGAATGTTCTATAGTGAGGAGATTTTTGCAGTATTTTTCTCAAAATGAATGTGAGTCTTAAAAGTCTTTGTAATAATAAAGTGCAGTCTCGCTTTCAGATTAACAGGAAGTTGTAAATTGTCTTAAAATCTTGATTCAAATCGCAACCGAAATAAATTGTCTCGGAAACCTTGGTCATTTTGTTATCGCTAAAGAGAAATGGAAAAATGTAGGCACTGGCACCAGAAAGCCAGGAATGGAACCGATTTCAATCTGATGACCTGTAACCTCATTTTTCTTGCAATCTGACAGGTCATTAAAGGGTGCACTGTTGGTCGTTAATCTGGCAGTAAGGGATAAATACACATCCCAGTTTCAAATCTCAGAAGTTGATTTACGCGCAAAATTCCATACGCACCCATCTTAATATGGTGACTATGACAACACAACTTGGCATTTCTAGGGGGGAAAAAATCGATAAGTAAATGAGTAGCCTACACTGTAGGACGTATATTAAAATTTATAATGAAGGAGATCATCTCTTATTATTTGAGTAAGCACAAAGAAAAAAGTTTCTTTCTTCGGGCTATTACGATGAGCCAACTTTGATGAGCAGCGTACGAGCCAGTGGAGCAAGTACAAGCTTTAATGTCGGCTTTGTGAGTCACGCTGAAATCCTGATGTAAGGCACCTGCCCAATGGCACCAGACACTCTGGGATGAACTCTTAAAGAAAAGCGCCCCATAAAATCAACCCCGGACTCACAAGACCTTGAATTTCATCCTCTAGCATACCGGAGGTTTACTCAGACGTGCATCTTTTCAAAGTATATGTTACGGAAAAGTGAGATGGCATGAGAAAAAGCAACAAGCAGAGGAAATTTGCACCATCCCCATCAGTCAGACGATGAAGGAAGCACCATTTTTGTGCAGCTTCCGGAATTACGAAGATATTTTCAATTCACTTGTGAAGGACACGTTCCTATTAACTGCTAACTGAGAGAACACTTGAAGACAATTATTCTGGAGCATAAACAAAAATGTGCTTAAAAAACCCACTATAAAAAGAGAGAGATGGATAAGGTTCAGTAAAACAATTGAGATGTTCTCTTCATAAGTGAGAAGCAGTTAAGGGTAGCTGGGTGAGATTAATGGTGCATGTCATTGAGGCCTTGTGTAGTGGCCTCAATATCTATCTCATTCCCTCTGACTGACTCACACATACACACCCATCACATCACTATTAAAAACAATGCTGATAAAAACAACAGCAAGTTTCGCTCATGAGTAATTGCTGACAAAGAGAGCACAAACAGCTATGGTCAGCTGCTTTCCAAACTTTTAGCAATTTCACATAAAAAAAAAAAAAACATAAGAACTACACAATAAAATAGATTTAATCTATAGATTCATCGATAGAAATCCTACTGTAATATTCAACCTACATTTAATTACAACTAATGTAACATTTGAATGATAAAGGCACAGAGATAAAGATATCTCTCCTTTTAACATACAGCATGTCACTCTTATGACTGGTTATAATTATATACAAGACAAACAGCTATTTGGATAAATAAATAAATAAATAAAATTAAATAAAAAGCCCTATCTTTTTCCTTTGTAATTGAACAGGCAACCTACTCTTCATTAGCTGACACTGATTCAGTACCCCACAGCGCATTACTTTAAAACACCAAGACCTCAACCATCTCTCTGACCCTGTAAAAGTTAGTAACTAAATACATTTGTTGCTTAATGGATCTCAACATGTCATCCCCGCTCCATGATTTAGGGCAAGCCGAGAGTGGAGAGTGCGCCGGGGTGGAGGCCGGGCCCAGAGTGGAAATCAGGGGCACACCAGTTTTACAAGATCCCCTGGAGTGCACAAGCGCTCTCCATCATCCAGCTGGGGCGTCCCCCTGTGCGAGACTTACGGCCCAACACGTCAACAGGGACATGGATAATGCGGGACAGCGCGCGGGTTAAGACGGGGCTTTGGGGTCCACTACTTTTCAGTAACAGCTGAAACGGTTCATCCTTTATGAAGCGCGCTGTGCCGCTCACAGATATATAGACGTACGGGGGAGTAACGTGTACTCATGTGATCACTCCTAACCTCCGCAGAATTAGAAACGTATGGTGCTCCCATGGTGGTCCTTGAGAAGCATAACTCAATCAAAAGCATTGTCCGTTCAGCATTGTTCACGGTTCTGGCTAGAAGAGGTGATATGATGAATTCTTGGTCAAAAGTGTGAGATAAAGAGAGGTAGAGAAAGTCAGAACTACGGGTTGGGGCTAATTTAGGGCCATATAAATGATGTGGACGGTGAACTTTAAACTGCGGTGACCTTTGACAGTACTGGGCAGGCAGAGATTATCTTCTCGTCTCTCAGTGAGAGGTAAAATGAGAAGGCTAAAGCGGAGGTGATTCACAACACAAGCGTGTCCTCCTCCATGTAGAAAGATGTAGGAGGAAACTTTTGACAAAGAAACAAAACAAAACATAAGGTAGGTAACAATTGCTTAGTATTTAAAGCAATTGTTGTGGGCGTTTTATTAAAACCCTGCTGCGACCTTATGACTATTTGACATATTATGGTTAAGGATCACACTACAAAACATTTCAAATGTTTATTAAAATTCTTAAACCTTACCTGACTCAGATATTGGAGTCATTTAAATATGATGACTTGACGTGAACTACGTGCAAACACATTCAGTATAATTAAGTACTTTTTAACAATAGTCAAATATTTTTATTCGCAGTCAAGACAAGTCTTTTTAAAGATCTCAACGTGAATCTAATCAGCGTCTCCTCTAGCCCAGCATGTTAGTGAGTGTTATTCTAGTGTTAAATGAACGCTCAGGGTCCAGTGGAGCCCATAGGGCCAGGCTAATTTGCTGTGGCAGTCAGGACATAGTGATGGAATGTGAATGTCAGCAAGCTCTTTATTTACACTGTATATAAAACCGACTAGTAATTAACACCGGGGTCCCTCCCGCGCTCAAGTGTAATTGACTGTTTCAAAGGACCGCCACTTCATATTCCAGATTGTGTATTAAAATTACGCTTTTCATATTGCCTACTCCCTTTAAGGATAAGGGTCAGCACTGCTGGCACAGGCCCTCAAAACACATCAGATTTCTTTATGAGGACATTAACATTTTGACATATTAATAATGAGTAAGTGTATTAAGCCAGACCTGAGAGGGACCTTGTGCCATCCTCAGGAGGTGCACATTTTCTTTCTGCAGTGTGGTTTTATTTCTTCTAAGGAGAATGATTTTGTTTGGGGCCTTTAAACTGCTTTAATTTTAAAAAACAAACATTGATTTATCTAACAATAAAACAGAACGAAATTCAAGCATCAGCTTCAGTTCTATAGAATATATGAGAAAAAAAAACAAACGCATGCACTAACGCACGTACATTCTAAATCTTATCAAACTAAACACAATTATTACAATGATGACACTTACAGTATAGGTTTTCATTTACAGATTTTCATGTCGACTGAAAAGATCATTAACATCTGCTAATTGTTCTACAACATAAACTCGCTACTTGAGCAGAAGCGCCAACACGTTTTGTCATCTGTATCGCCCTAACATGAGCCCATATGTTCTAAACAACCTCCTTATTACGAACATAAACTTAATGAGAGAATCATTTGCATTTGCTAATTTGGGTTAATGTGCATTAATTGATTCCTGTTACTCGAATATTTTAATTAGCACAAGTTATAGTTGGTGGCAGTTTGTGTTTGGTAAATTAAATGTCCTCAGAGGAAAAGACAGGCCATCCAGGGGGTAATTAGTGTTAATTGGCTTTAAAACTGCAATTAACATGTTTTATGTGAAGCAATTCACCTTGTTTATCAGTAGGGTAAAGCATAGAGATGGGATCAAAATACATTTGAGTTGACATCGTTCTGGGTCATGCTTCATATAAGAAACATGTCTGACACACAATAAATAAATAAATAAACAAAACCAACCAGCCACACATCCAAGCTCTAAAACATCTCAGATTTTAAAACAATAAAGATAACTCTTTTAATCAAAGCATTTGAAATGCTCAGCATCATCTACTTTACGTCTTTTCTGTGGTCTGAAATTTTCAGAAGAGAGCAACTGTTCGATCTTGGCGATCTGGGCCCTGATGTCAGATGTCTGATGGTCCTGTTTCTCAAGAGGCGTGGGCGTTCTTTCCTCACACACGGCCTGAGATACTTTTCCCAAGCTGTGCCGTCTAGGAGGGGGAGTAACGGTGCAGTTCTCTCTCAGCCCATTACCCACTGAGCACGCCGCTGGGCTGCCTGACTGAGCTGAACCAAATGAGATGGGAATTCTGCTCTCCTGTGTAACGAAACAAAAACAGATATAAAAGTGTAATATCCTGACTTTAAATAATTCTCATCTGATAGTTAGTCTTTTGGATAGTGAGTTTTTCGGTTTAGGGTAATATAATGAAAGAAAATCATACATGATCACTTTTAAGCTAATGTACTGAGTTACTGTATGATGCTATAGATAATGAGGCAATACATAATTCTACTATCATTTCCTACGCTCTCAAAATGACCGGTGACATCAGCAATCACTAATAAAAATTTCAAAAGCCCACCCTTTGTAAAACCAGAAATAAAAACAGCATTTATGTCACCCTCTCTACACAGTATAGCACCTGGGTCTAATAAAATACGAGACAATAAGTACTGGAGGTAGTGAGAGGTAGTCAGGCTGCTTGTAATTCAGCAGCAAATTTATAGTACAAACAAATATAATATACGCTTGAATGACCTTCTAAGGTAAGACGACTGTAAAGCCTGCAGTAAAGGTTCAGGCCAAGTCAGAAACTTACAGTATAAAGCAGCTTATGAAAGTCATATATTTCACGTATATCTAAATATCTTTCCTGTTCTTTTCCATTCTCTTAAATATATATATTTTTTAAAATGGCGTGATCCTCAAAGAAGCTGGCTTAACTTTGAAGAACGGGATACAGATGAATTTTCTAAAACGTTAGTTAAAGACAGATTAGATTTCATCGGTTCCCCACATAGCCTCTCAGATTCCTTACAGACATGTCACTGATTTATAATCTGTGATGTTTTCCTCTGGTTTCCAATCAACCTTTCATTAAGAAAAATACAAACTTAAATACTTTTGGGAATGAGAGTCATTTTAAACACACTTTGTGTACCATGTACGTCTCCTTGACCTTTTTGCTCAATCCATGTTTGTAAAAATTACCTTTTCAGCAGAGATTTCATAAAATGTCTCTTTTATCGCATTCCATTCGCTGTAGCGATCAAGTTTCTGGATGTCTGAAGCATTCGCTTTGTCAAAAGGTCCACCTGAGTGACAAGAAGTGCAGACTGTTCACAGAAGATTAATGCTATTTTAATGGCTCTATTTGTAACTAAACAACAAGATACCTCGGTTTCTTGGTGTGGACTTCGGAAAAACAGGGGTACGCCATGATCTAAAGAGGTCCTGGAAGCCCGAGGGCAGCACAGATTTTTCAGAAACGAGCCCTCTTGAGAGTTCTGAAGATTTGTTTGTTTGCGCCACCGTGCCAGTTTGTGATGTCAATTGTGCATGTGATGTTTCTGTCAATGACATGTCCAATCCAAAAGACGATCCATATCTTTCGCTTTCGTCACTATAACCTGGTTTTATGGCAATAATTTGCTTTTCAGCATTATTTAGATGTTCATTTAATTTGGTATCTGTGTAAACAGAATCTTTCTGGGGGATTGAGATCTGGGGATCTGGAAAAGCTTCCGCATTTTGCTCATGGTTCTGTGCAGATAAAGCGTAAGTACAGATATCGTCTGGTTTATTTCCATCAAGAGCTTCTGCTGTATTAGCTGTGATAAACACGGTGCATTGAGAAGATGATTCAACAGGACAGGAAATGGTGTTCAACTCCGTTTCTGGTATACATTTCGCCTCTGTGACCCTGGTATTGCTGTTTATTTCTTCCAAGGTGTCCTGTTGATCAGGATTACCTTGCAGCTCATTAAAAGATTTGTCAGAAATTGAGGCAACACAACACCCATCTGTCTCCTTAGGAATAATTTGTTGCTGTGGACTTGAATTGCATAGACCTAATTGTCTGTACTTCATAAGACTCTTGTTAGGAGTTTGTGCTGGTTCTGTATCTTCTTCCACAACAATGACTGGTTCATTCAGACACGGTTTACTATCTCTATTTGGTGAGTCCTTTTTAATCTCAGGTGCTACAATCTGAGTCTCAGCTCCTTTCAAGTTCACGTCCTGAGATGTCTCGAATGTGTATTTATCTGGTGTCTGGCACTCTCGTTTTTCATAGACACACAGCCTCTTCTCTGCTGGCGTAACCCTGGGTTCAGACATCACTGAGTCACTGGCCACACCATAAACAGACCTGGTTTGGGGTTCTGATAGCTTAGCCAGGCAGCTTTCTGTATAACTTTGTACTGCATTTGAAGGGTTACCATTATCTAACACGCTGAGCACTGGTGCGCTTTCACTAACACTCGATTCTTGTTTGACAGCTGGATTTATCTGCTCATTTGTCACATCAGTTCCACCGACTCTCTCACTTGTCTCTGACTGATCTGGAGCCAAAGCATCAAGGCCTTCTGAAGGTGGAAGCGCCAGCGTTGTTCGATCAGTCTGTGAACGAACATTAACCTCATCGTTTTCTCTGCCTAGTGCCGCTTCTTGACACTCGGCAGTACTTTCATCTACATGAGGAAATTAAATTCATGCATCATTACGGATTGAAAAATAATAAGTACAGGTAAGCTTTCTTGATAAAGATATTCTGTCAACCTAGGAACCCAACTCCCCCTGCATCACATCATTCTGTGCAAAAATATTAGTTTTAACGGCGCCCGGCTTGGCTGGAGAACAGAAGCCTGCATTCCTCTCACCTGGAATGTCTTCATCTTCATTGCAATGTCTCATTTTCTCACAATTATTTTGAGAACTGGTTTGACGGGCTTCTCCATCCTTGTGCACATCCATATCCCGGTTTGGGCTGGTAGGAGAGTTTGTTTGGATGTCAAATTCATCCTTTAGGCCGGTCTGAAATAAAACAGTATAGTGAGTCCATACATAATGAAGCCATATTCCGTATGTAGCACGCCGTGAAACAATGCCCTGAAGAGATTTACAAAGCAATTTGCTAGTGATTCATTTCTTTTTTAATTTAACTGTAGATGACAAATCATGTTTTTTTTTATTTTTTTTTTACATTTAGTGCTATATTTAAGGCAATGATAAGCTATAGGAGCTATAAATAGTCATTTCCTCACCAGCCTCTCTTTACATTCAAAAGACATGAAAAGAATGCTGTCACATTAGCTGAATGTGTCCTCAAGACTCTTAAGTTACTAGTGAGATTTGTTAAATAAACATCTTAAACATCATAACTTCACATTTTTTTCTTTCTTTCTTTTTTTAACAGCTAGGGGGTGCAACAAATGACCACGAAAAAACTCATGGTTTTGATCATATCATGGTTTTTGTTCTATAAATTACAATATGGTCATATAGTGCATTATATTAGGCATAATATGAGGCATGATTTATTTATTTGATTGTTTATTCATATGTGGACACAAGCTAATAATTATAATGAGGCTATTTTTATAGCCTCCTGTAGTTTAAAGTAATTTATAAAACTTGTTTTCTTCACGGGGGAATTTTGACAGTTTGATCTGGCAACCCTGGTGAGCACAAAGCAAAGATTTTAAGAGTGTGTGAGTGAGAAAAAAGCAATTTGTGACCCAACAAAAGTTTGAGCAAGGGAAAATATAAGTTGTGTGCATATTCACTATGGGGCCGCAAAAGAACACCATACAGAGGCGGGAAAATTTTTATTTCACACTATAATGATTAAATTTGCAAGCTTGCTTGCCAAACTGAGTGGAGAGATCCATACGGATCAACTGAGGTCATGTACACAGTTATTAACATATTTTTAAAAAGTGTTTATTATTACAGAAACAAGAGTATTGTATTAATACTGTACTGATTCTGAATCATAACCAACTGACCAATCAATACACATCACAAATAAACAATTAATCTAGATATTTTAATTCTAAGAACTTTCATGTTGAATACAGTTAAATAAATGTGAGTCTTTGTTTTAATGTCAGCTAAATTAAAGCTTCATAAATTCTCTAAAGACAAAGTGTTTAATTAATAACATTCATACCTCTAAGCCCTCCATATGTCTTTCTTGATGCGTTATACAAGAGGACATTTGTTGGTGTTTCTCATGGAGATGATCGTATGCCTTTTTAACAGCTTTCAGTTCTTCCTGATCAGCCTGCGTCTTTGCAAGCAGACTCTGCATCTATTTGACAACACCACAAACACCACAACCACATTTCCTAAACAAAAATGATGATCCTTTCATAAAATCTAAAACATTCCTGTTTTATGCAGGATCTAGGCTTTTCAGCTCAGTACATACACACAGTCGCAGAGCTATTAGTAATTGTTCCATGCGTTTTTCCTTTTTCTTTTCTTTTTTACTTTATTTTAGTCAAGACTTGACCTTCTTTTTGATAGAACATTAAAGCATTTCGCAGAACTACCTCTTTTTCCGCAGCGATTTTGGAATGTTTGTAGTCATCTATCAAGTGCGCAAGTCTGTCCTCTTTTTCTTTACTCCTCTCTCGGACCATTTCATGTTCTCGTTTAAGGACCTGCAATGAAATTAATCACCCGGAAAATTTTTAATGCAATTGTAAATTTTTATGTGTTTATTCAACCTGGACCGAGGGTTCTAAACAGACTGGGACACTCATACAAATCAGCAGGGTTTTGTCACGTTAATA
>JAQQZS010000002.1:27315990-27326995 GCA_030068045.1 Platyallabes tihoni
TCACAACCGGCAACATGACAAAATGGTTCCCATAGCGTTTTCACGCAGCATCGAGTAAAGTCTTTGAAAGGGAACCAGAATTTTTGGCCCCATCAATTAAATTAAATTAACTTCAATTCAGTTTTATTTATTAAAAAAGTGTGAGGAAACATGTCTGAATCATAATTATCAGATTGTCCCTGATGAGCAAACCGAGGGGGACTGCAGCAAGGAAATCCTCCCTGACTTAGTAATAGGAAGAAACCTTGAGAGGACCCCGACTAAACCGAGAACCCATACTCATTTAGGTGAAATTTGGGTGAATTCACAACATTTAGAGATCCACTAGAGTACCAGATGCTCTCTTAGCTCCTGGAACTAACATGATGTTTTTAGGTGGATTGTTTTGGATCACTACTGTCTTTGTAATAGCACACAAATGTTCTTTTTTTTTTTTTGCTCAACTGATGATGCTGGATGACAGACTAACCTGGTACTCCTCTGTGTGTTTGAGGAGCTGTTGCTCGGTTCGGATCACAGCCTGTGTTTGAGTCTGCAGCAAGCACTGGGCATGCTGAAGGGAGCTCATAAGCTCCTGACACAGAGACAGACATAGACACACAGACACACAAAGATATAAACACACACACACACACAAAGATACATACAAAGCCCACTGAGTGAGATGTATTACCATCTTAAGGCCAGGATTACTATGAAATGTTACCACTGCAATTTTTTTAGCAGTAGAAAATCTTAAACCTATAAGAGTAAAAACATTCTCTGTTACTTGAACTTAAATTATGATTTTTATACTTTTCAAATATTGCATCTGGAAAAACAGTAGCCAAAAATTCAGTGCTAATAAACATACCTGCTTCTCGGCTCTTTCCACAGCAATTTCATTCCTGTACTTCTTATTCAGTTCGGTTTCCTTCAAACACAGAGCCATCTACTGTAACTCTACAGTGACACACACTTACTTTACTCTTGCCATATTAAACACATTTTTTAAATGTACCATTATCAGCCTTTGTTTAAGTTCCTGCAGCTGTTGGTTTTTTAGCAGGTAATTGGCACTTTCGTCTCCAGAGCTGTAGATGGACACGACTTTGCTTTTTACCAGCTCACTGTTCAGCCTCTCCACATCCTAATTAAAAAATGGTTTTGTGTCAGACTCCACTGATCGCCTTAGAGTTTTAAAATCTACATTTTTGTTTGTTTT
The DNA here is from genome assembly GCA_030068045.1 of Platyallabes tihoni. NCBI lineage: Eukaryota > Metazoa > Chordata > Actinopteri > Siluriformes > Clariidae > Platyallabes > Platyallabes tihoni. Next base: position 27,317,195 of record JAQQZS010000002.1, read on the forward strand.
AATTATTGTTTTTGAGAAAGCTATTTTATCTTATTTGATCTTTTATCTCCTTGCATCAAGTTACGAGGGGTGTTCATGTCAAACCTGGACTTGGTGTATAAATTTCTTTTGAAGGAAGACATACAAGTGAATAACATTTACAGAAATGCACGTACTTCAAGCACAGTACGGTGATGAGACACTTAGGCCATGTCCACACATAGCTGGGTATTTTTCTCTGAGTTTTGGCCTTTCATTCATATGCAAACGTAGTTTTTGTTGCCGGAAACTGAGCTTTTGTGAAGTTTTTCCAAAACTCAAAAACTGAGATTTTGGCTTGTTGTAACGTCACCTTGTGTGCTGATGTTGTCATCGTCTGTGTTCCAGTCTCTTTGATTTGACATCAGCTTTGTTTATGAGGATATTTTGCGCAATGGCGGACTTACGTAAACTAATGACTGTATTAACGCTGCTTACTGGACTTTTTAAATGCATGCGCATACATGCGCAGTTACTCACACATTACGTTAACGAATAAAGGTGCCTGAAGGTACTATGAAGCTCACTGCTGCTACATACAAAACTCAGAAGACACAGACCCCAGAGACACGGTAATGACGTTTTGTCTAGCCTTCTGATTGGCCCCCTGATTAGGGATGCTCCTTACAGCACTTAACAGGGCGTTTCGCGCTTTCGTGTAGACAAAGACACTTTTAATACGTAGGTTGTGTGGACAGGATTATTTAAAAAAACTAAGTAGAAAAATCACAGTTTTTAAAAATACCTGGCTACGTGTGGACATGGCCTTAGCCGCAGCCGGGGTGGCTCTGAGCCCACTGCAGTAAATCCCGTGAACATTCAGCGAGTGAAGCACATACTTAAAAATCAGTGGATAACTTGTTGTCAACTTGCAGAAGAGACGCATCTGTCTGTAGGAACTGTACACACAATCATTCACCAACACCACTATCACATCACAGGTTCTGTTATTCTGCATAAGTCCTAGTTTGACGTGAACACCCCTAGTGCATAATTTAAGACCTGAAGGTTACTTTGGACAATGGCAGATCAAACTATTATTATTATTATTATTATTATTTTAGGCATACACTATGGTTTTAGACGTTTTTCTCAAATGGCCAAAATAAGAGAAATCTATATATAAGCATCTGTACTTGCAGATAAATCATTTATTTATGGAAATGTTAAGCCAATAACAAAGAATATATATTAAACATATTAAAGCATAACCTTTTTTAGGGCAGCAATTGTAGATTCTTGTTTTGTGTTGATGGAAACAAGTTTCCTGTTAATCCGCATCGCCTCTTCGACTTATAAAAAATACAAAAAGAGGTTTATGCACATTATACCTTCATTAGCACACAGCAGCATTTTTCAACTGCACTAATGAGACATACTGAAACAGACCATACAGTCTGTAGAAGAGAAATCTCCCATAAACTGGTTGCCTTTAAAACCACAACTGCTTTACATAAATACTGATACTGTTGTTTAGAAGAAGCAGATAATAATGTTTATGATACCATCCATTTAACATAAACACTATTTAAACAGGACTTGACTAAATACCCTAAATACCAGACAGGAACGATTACCTTTAATATGCAAACTCTCAATATCACTAGAGCAGATGTTTATAAAATGATAAATTTCATTCTAGGATGTGGTGTTGTGAATAAAATAACTATCAAGTAGACAGAAATTTTATCCTGGATTCATCCCCGCAAAACTGGCTGAGATCTCATGTTTCAAAATGACGGCCAATTAAACTGAGCTTTAATCTGGGATTCAACATAAACAGCTTAAAAACGTCACCCAAAAACTCAGTATGAAGACCAGGCTTTTTTTTTTTTAAATTCCTATATTGTAGAATGAATTACTGCACAATGAATTTTCTCAATCGGCAGACAGAAAGCTGAGAATACAGTACCTACACAAACACGCAATAGAAAACGCTCCAAAACTTACATATATCCCCCCCTGTTCAGATTCTTGTTCTCATATAACTGAGGAATAATAGACACGGGTGTGAGTTGTTTTAGTAAAATAATCAAGGGCAGTTTGAAGCAGGGTGTTTTACTCCTCTTATACAACTTTACAAACTTTACACCTTTTCAATTATTATTTTTTCATTCTTTAATAAGATATTAAAGATTAACAGAAATATATTATGAAAATTAGATAGCAATTCTGTTCTACCAGCTATAAATGATTCTTCATGCAGAAGTCTCTGTTTATGGCCATACCAGTCTTAGAGCGCCCGATCTCGTCTGATCTCGGAAACTAAGCAGGCTCGGGCCTGGTTAGTACTTGGATGGGAGACCGCCTGGGAATACCAGGTGCTGTAAGTCTTAAGCATTTCACTGCATTTCGTACTGTGTATGACTGTATGTGACAAATAAAATTTGAATTTGAAATTTGAATTTGAATTTGTTTAATTTCTTGTAACTAAATGCAATTAATAGGCTAGTGTACCTTGGGAGATTTGTACTCTGTTCACCTACTAGGGATAGGAATCACCAAGAATCACCGATACGATACTATCAGGATACCTAGGTGCTGATTCGATTTGTATTGCTATTGTATAAGTGTCACAACGGTTTTCTAAACTCAAATATTGTGCTCCAACTACATGGGATATTGTGTTGTGTGAATCATTTACGCACACACCTGCTCACACTATACCGATCAGCCTACAGCACATGCCTTTAGACTGTGGGAGGAAATCTGAGTCCCTAAAAGAAGCCGACAAAGGACACAGACTCGACCTATGACTGACTCTAAAACCCCCAATCCTGCAGGTGTGAAGTGACAGTGCTTAGCACTAAGCCACCTTCATAAAGTGTAAATATTTCCTTACAGAAAGGAGGGCTGAGCAATGATTTTAAATCCGTATACATTTTCCAGTTAAATAATTTAAGGATTAAATTAATCCCATGATATTACTAGAGACTTATATAACCATATAAATATAAATAGAGAATACATATATAGATATAGATATGTAACAATATTATTAATATACAAACACGAAGCTGGGATGATATAATAACGATTTCAACAGCACTGTGGTATAAGATGTTTTGGAGTGACATGAAGGCTGCATTAGAGTGTAATGGACTTCTTCTCTCTAGCATCTGGCCTACCATTCTGCTCAAGAGTCTCATGGGCCTGTCTGATAACTGCACACTGCCTTGATATCGTTCTGAAATGCTTCTTCACGTCTTCCAGCTGATTCAGGTGGCTGTCCTTCGCCTGAGCTTGCAGCTGCACCTTCTGCTCCTGTAAAGACTTTGCACTCTTACTCCCCCTTTTGGTGAAATTGCTCTGCATTAAAAAAAAAAACCTCTAACAATAGCATCACAGATCAAAACCGGGATCTTTCCTCTCTCACTATTTTTTTAAAGGCATTTATAAAGGATCTAAATCATTAAGCACAGCAGTGGGGTTGCTTTCTGGGGCAGAAGACCTTTGTTTAACATCTTGGCTGAGTTTGTCTCCTCCCTGCCAGATAAGGTTTTCCTTTATACACATGCCTGAGGGACTTTTATGAAAACCCCCTCCACCCCACCCACTTTCTATCGTTACTTTCTGATTGTCTGTATCAAACAGATTTTCTCTCTGTCACTTGAAAGGTTAAGCAGAGCGAAGCTCTGATATAAAATATTTTAATGGTGGTATTTTCTCCGCTGCACTGGCAGCTCAAGTGTCACACACACTCCCTATCCGTTACTTGTGATGAGCCACTCTCTCCTCCCCACATCCTCCTCTTTAATTTCTCCTTCTCCCACTCGCCTCTGTCAACAATTTATATAATTGTAAACCCTTACCAGCTCGTTTAGTTTCTTCTCCAAACTGTACTTGAACAACTGGAAAACAGTAGTAAAAGAAAAAAGTTTGAGACAGTGCATTTTGACCTCTAAGTGAACTTAACTATACATACAATATACTGTACACGGTTATTCCTTCTGTTGTCTCCCACTTACCGTTCACTTTATTAAAATCACACCATTACATTCCTCCTCCACCATTTTTGCTGTTTTCCATTCTGCCAATTATGTGGCAACAGCACTGTGCATCAAATCATACTGATGCAGATTGAGAGCTTTGATCATTACGCATTATAATAAAGAAAAGCAAAGTGTGATTTCAGAAAACTCCTGGGAATTTCACACACAACAGTCTCTAGAGTGTGAACAGAACGGTATAATAAAAAAAAAGAAAAAAAATTATTTGTGCAGAGGCTCTGCTGGCTGAAATACTTTGTTAATGAGAATGATCAGAGGAGGATGACTAGACTGGTATGCGCTGACAGGACATCTATGGTAACTCAGATAAGCACTCTTTACAAACTTGCAGAACTGAAAAGCAGCACTGTGAAATGGATGGCTACAACAGCTTCATCAGGTTCAGCCAAGAACAGGGATCTGAGGCTATCACGAGAACAGACACCCCCAATCTGAACAGCAGGAAACTGGAAAAAAAGGTATTTTTTTTTCTAATGGTGTAATGTTCTACACCAGCATAATCTCCAACTTAAGGAAAGTCTTTTGAAAAAACAGTGTTTATTGCTCCAGTACAGGTCTACAGATTTGCGGAATCAATACCACAGTGCATTAAAACTGTTCTGCAACAATGGGGCGGCCCAACACCCTTACTACATCATTATAAATTTCATTATAACATTTGCGCAATACTACCAAACACAAAACAAGCATCATTATCTCTTTATCGGTGCTTGAACAGAGAGTGCACTGAACACTGAAGACTGCATCCATCACCAACAGTTTGTAATTTCTCTGAAAAAATACCAAATGGACCCCCCACTCAAAAGGTAAGCCATGAAAAGCAGTCTTTCTTCACAGATGAGTTAAAAAAAAGAAAAAAAAAGTTTCAAGGGTACAAAATAGAAAATCATGGCTGCTTCTGCACATATCTTGCATGTACCTGCAGTGACTTCAGCTCCTCCTTCAGGCTGGTGATCTCTTTGTCCTTTAATTCAGCACTTAGTTGATGTTTGCCCTTGCAAAGCCATTAGCACTTCATTAGTCACATTTGCATATTACTACATACTATTACGTACTACAGTAACACAAGCTTTAGATTGGAGAGGGGGGTGTGAAGAAAACCTACCTTGTCCGCTTCTATTCCTTGAATCTGAGCCTGAAACTTAAAATTGTATTTACTCTTTATTACATCCTAATGTATATATATGTACTTTAAACCTTATATTAGCTGAAACCTTTAAATTGTTTAGGAAAAAAGGCTAAAAACAGACCTGCTTTTTAACCGCGTCAAGAGATTTGGATTGCTCTTTCGTCATCCTGTTGATCTGATTTTGTAGTAACTCCTAAAAATATTATATGAAACATTTTAAAATATCAAAGAAAGCCTTAAAAAATGCAATTCAGACTCATGTATGAAATACACACCTTTTGCCACTCTAGTTCATGCTTCTCCAGGACGAGCGTACAGATCTGAGCCTCGTGACGTGTTTCAGCATCCTGCAACCGTTCACACATGGAGGTTCTCAATGTAAAAAAAAAAACCTTTGTAACTGGAAATTGCCGATATTTACAATACACTTTACGCTTTACACAATACTCTTTTAAAAAAAGAAACAAGATATACACAAATCACATTTTAATGGCTTGTGCGGCATGTTTGGGAAACCAGCGGTGCATTAAAGAGGAGATATTAGCACAAAGACTTCCTCATCCTCCTACAGGAAAGGTAGAAGTCAATGGCTTTCTACACGGTCACTTTTTATATGGATGTAGGAGTTTATTTATATGTTCCCATTAAAGTGTGTTACAGCCATAGCGCATACTTGAAAATACACACCAGGTAAAGCTAATAAATTCTCTGGAGATTTTGGCCAGGAAAGAGAGAGAGAGAGAGAGCATTAAATTTGTTCATCGAAGTAAATCTTAAAAGGAGAAGAGCGGATTTATAAGCTGAAAATATATGAAATGGTTTATAAAACTTAATACTATAAACCAAACTAAAAAGAACTAACTGCACAGAATTCTTAGGACAAAAAAAAGACTACTCATGGCAGATTATTATTCAAACAGATTAAATGATCCAAGCTGAATTTCCGCTCATATTTGTACCATCAAAAAAAAAAGAAGTACTTAATTTACATTAAAAGATGCACGATGTTATACAGCCGAGTAAGACGAACCTGACAGGCGTCCTCTGCCTCAACCTTCAGCCCAATAAACCAGAGAACTACAAAGTGTTAGTTTAATGGCATGCCTGAGGAGCGGACTGATTTAATGCCTTTGTTCCCTAACAGCACGATAATAACAATAAAAAGGAGAGCGATCCGATGCTTAGTTTTGGTCCTACAACCTTTACGTGTACAATGTCAGCGTTTAAGTGCTTGCTTGAGGGAAAACTGTTTTACAAGCATGAAGACATGAATGTGGCAGGTCCTGCTTGCATGACCCAATGCTGATATAAATGCACTCGTGTACAAATGGACAAAAAAAGTGCTGCTATTGTTTTCATTCAAAAACCCATAAGACCCCCACCCCCCTCCCAGACATATTATGCCATTCTGCTCTATCTATCTATTTAACTGAACAGAGCTGTTCTATAACTACGACTATAACTATAACTGAAGGGCATGGGCAGACTTGCAATCTTAAAATATGATGACATTTATTGCATGGAATCATCTTCCTATCTGTAGATATCATAAAACTCAGGAAAATAAATAAATAAATAAATAAACTCTGTTTAAGATGTTGTGCATCTTGCTTTGTATGAGAAAGGAATTAAATAATTTTCTATTTAATGCAAAAAATACAGATCATCAAAAGCTAAGATGTGCCTAATCATTTAGAGAAGAAACCAGAACTTTATAGCTTCTGCGTGCTGAGTCACTCTAAGACCTTACCGAAAACTAATTTCATTAATAATGACTAAAAAGAAAGAACATGCTGTAAAAATCATATTTCATACCCTGTGAATATGCAATTCTTCCACTGCTTCAAGGAGACATGTCTTAAATTCAAGAAGCTGTACTGAAATTATTCTGCTGTCTGAATCAGGAACAATGTCTGATGACTTCAGTTCGTGGTTATGACATTCCAGGTCAATCTAATTTTTTTTTTAAAGAACATATCTATGGCTTATTATATGAACTTATGTGAATGATGTATTATAGCTAATACTTTTCTCTACCCACCTCAGACTCAGAATGATCAGTGCTAAACTCCATTTGTTGCTGAACAGAGCACCTGCGAAATCACAAAAATGCAGGATAATTGTGCAGAAAAATCAAATACAATAAAACTGTTCAATTATTTCAAACATCAGTGCATTGTGGATTGGGGCTCCGATTTGGATGAACCTCTGTAACCCATCAAGGTAAAAATGATGCCAGGCCGGGACCGTAATAGGGGTCATAGCTATAAAACTGAATGGACAGATTGTACTGTCATTGGGGTGGAATTACAGAAGTTATTTAATCTGACCTGTGGTTAGTCCCCTGTATCCTCACCGTTCATGACTTCAGAAGTGGGAGGTCTTCACATTGCCTGATGCTTTAATAGAAGGAAGGCTTTTGTCCATTTAGCCTGCACCGTTATCAATCATGTGCAGGAATTAAATGATCCCGTTAGAATTTGCTACTATCACAAACGACCTGGGTGGGGGGGTGGGGGGTGTATGTCTTTATTTGCTTCTTCACTGATTCACTTCAGCAGATATTAAACAATTTTATAAGCCATGAAAGTCAAAATTAAAAGCACACCATCCATAAAATAAGATAATTCCCTGCCTAAAACATGACGGTTTGCATTACTTTCGGTGAACGGTTTCATAACTGGGTGCGTCGGCAAGATGTGGTCACAACTTGCTCGAACTGAGAGCGGGTAAAAATTGTTTATAAATTTGCATGCCTGAATTACTTGAATATTTACAGTTAATGTCTTCAACTTTCAACATTATTCAGTGTGTGTCTAGCAAAACGTACTTACATCCTAGAAACCAATGAGAGGATCAAACTCACAACCTTCAGATTATGAGACTAATCATTACCTACTGCGCTAACAGACACAATAAAGGCCAAGGAGAGCCAATGAGAATCAATAGGAAAACCCTATAATGGAGTCACAGCTAATTGTATAGTAACCTACCTGAATTACTTGTGTGTGTCTGAAGCAAGATAACTATACAGTAAGATTAACTTCAATCTTCAGTTTGTGTCGGGTGGCAAAACAGATATACATCCTAGCTACCTACGACACTAACGAGGCCACAAGAAAGGTCGAACTGGACTCATGTGAATCGATAGGCGGATCCTATAGCAGAATCTCAGGTAACTGTAAAATCACCTGCTGGAATTACAGGAAATCTTCTGCAATCAAGTCTTCAACCTGCTTCAGTGTGTGTCTCGTGGCCAAACAAAATTACGGCCTAGCTGCCCAGGCCCCATGTGAGGTTTGAACTCAAAATTGTACAGTGACCTGCTGGAATTACAGTACGTGAATCTCGAGACTGATGCGCTAACGAGGCTACAAAAGAAAGATTCTATTAACCAACAGGCTGACCCTATAGTGGAACCTCAGCTAATTGTAAAATAACTAGGGTTGGGTATCGTTTGGGTTTTAAAACGATACCGGTGCCAAAACGGTGCATGAACCGATACTTTACAAAAGCCACAAAATGATGGTGGATGACTCAAGAATACATTTTAACTAAACAAAAAATGTAATGCTTAAAATTGACTCCTTTTTGCTACGGTTGGTATGACTGGGGCTGGGGTCATCCACATTGATAGTGCCAGCTGTTGTCCGCAAGGTGTCAAACACGGTGTCTGCTTTTAAGTTTATTTATTCCGTGTGCTTCAGTGAGATTTGATGTTTCCCCCTTTACACGCAACTGCTGTAAAACATTTGCTGCACATCGCAGTGTCGGAATCCTTTCTTGTGAAATAGAGCCACACTTTCGACCGCTTAGTTTTAGGCATTTTAACGAAAGTTGTTTAATTTAGCAAGCTAAGGTATTGGTAGACCACATGCTGCCATCAGAGCAAGTGTAACGTTAGTTGCTGCATTGACGCGCATCTAGGATTTTCTCTCATTTCCTGATGATTAGTGCTAGGGCTGTGCAATTAATTGAATTTCGATTTCAATTTTGATTTCGGGTCTCAACGATCATAAAAATGGTGTAATAGAAAAAAACGATTATTCACTTATTTTTAAAAGTTATTTTGACCTGCGTTCTGACGCGTGCGCACCCACACTTTCGCCCTTCCAGAAGCCCGAACTCTCTCACTCTATACTGTCAGCGAAGAAGTTGCATATGTGGTATCTGATCGCATTTAAAAATCAGGGCGAGTGAAGATGGCAGAAAAAGAGCAGCCACCGAAGTCTTCTGATGTTTGGGTTCAGTTTGGATTCGAAGAAGCGGACGTGGATCAAAAACATATTAGGTGCAAGATTTGCTACGCGGTTGTGTCGGCACTGGTTAGTAACATCACAAATCTTTTTAACCATTTAAAATTTAAACACAGACCGACATATGACCAACTAATAAAGAAACAGAAAGAACGACGAACAACCCCCACAACATCCTCCGCAACACAGTCATCCATTATAGACACTCTTCAGTGCAACTCCGTATCCATCCAGCTCAGAAAGGCACAAACAAAATAACAGATGCCGTTGCATATTTTTTAGCCATGTGCCCTATTAGCAAGGATTCAGGAAAATGATAAATATTCTGGACAAGCGTTATGCTTTGCCATCTCGACACCATTTCACGAGAGTTGCTCTGCCTGCTTTA
>JAQQZS010000002.1:27352693-27362720 GCA_030068045.1 Platyallabes tihoni
AAACATTATGCTTTGGGGCTGTTTCTCTGCTAAAGGTACAGATTGACTTTGCTGCACTGAGGGGCCAATGGATGAGGACATGTGTTGTAAAATTTTGGATGAGAACCTCCTGAAGATGGGTTGTGGATGGGTCTTCCAGCACGAAAATGACCCCAAACATACTACCAAGGCAACTAAGGAGTGGCTCAAGAATAAGCACATGGAAGAAGGGTCATGGAGTGTTTTAGCCAGTCTTCAGACCTTAATCCAATAGAAAATTCATGGAGAGCAAGAGGCAAGAAACCTTAAACATTTAGAGAAAATCTGTAAAGAATAGTGGATCAAAATGCATCCCAATATGTGTGCAAATCTGGTAAACAATTCACTGAAATGCAACTTAATTCATAACATTTGTATCATGTGCTTTTTCTGGATTTTTGGTTGATATTCTGTCTTAATCCTTTACCATAAACCTATGATAAAAGACCCTTTAATAGATTAAAATTAAATTAAAATGATAGACCCTTCATTTCTTTGTAAGTGGGCAAACCTAGAAAATCTGTAGGGGATCAAATACTTATTTCCCACTGTGTATATGTGTGTGTGTGTGTGTGTACATATATATATATATATATGTGTGTAGTTATTTACAAACATCTCATATTTTATATTAAACTTGTTCTAACTGTATTTCTTGAACAAATTAATATAAAACAAATTAAGAACTGTGTGACACATATGTGACATAGAGCTTTTAACCCTTAAAGTGCCGGGAAAATGCCATGTGATGTGTATTAAAATGTGTTCCATGTGGCCTACTTGATCTGTGTTCATTTGTATAATTTTCCCTTTCAACTGAAACTGTCAGAATTATTAACTGATGATGATGATGAAAGTATACACTGTACATTTGCTTTACTTTCATGGCAATATCAATATGCCAAAAGTAATCCTGCTCAAATTTGTGAACCAGGCATTTGAGCTTGTAGCATTGTATGTAAGTCAAACTGCAGTGTACAGTATTCATTAATAGTCTGAATTATACACTGATGTACTATTTGAACCACACAGTGGCTTTCCATTCATAATCCCAGGGTGTGGCTTTGTATAATCCAAGACTAGGCCTGCTATGGTAGCCTATAGACAGGTAGGATGTTCATACCATTTGTAAATGAAAAGTGTTACATTCTGGTCGACATGACTACATGAACTCAGTGAATAGTTTCCGGGGGAAAAAGTGGTGATGTGTTCAGGTATTTCTATCAAATATTATGTGTTGTAATGTCAGCACAGTGGGTTAGTGGTTAGCTCTGCCCTCCGGTGTGTGTGCATGGAGTTTGCATGTTCTCTCAGTGCTTGGTGTATTTCCTCCCACAGTTCAAAAAATGCAGATTAGGCTAATGGATGATCCAAATTTTGTGCTTGCTCTGCATTGGATTGGCACCCCCTGTGACCCTTTACGCAGGATAAAGTGTCATAGACGACGATGAGTGAGTGAGTATGTGTTTTAATACTTTTTGTGATTTTTTGACATGTCACATGAGTTAATTCTAGCTCTAAAGCATTACACATCATTAAAAGAAAATGCCATGACCCAGCAAAAGCACTTCATAAGCCAACTTTCATCCTTTGACACAAATCATACTGGTAAAATGTTCACTGATGGAGTAATTACTGAATTAACAAATGAATAAACTGATAATGACCTATGATTACAGTCAGAGTATAAGATAATTTTATGATGAATAAGCCCCTTCCCTTATACAGACAAATGTCATTCAGGGTCTATTTTTAGATATGACTAATTATAGATTCTCAGGCTCCAAGAGATGACCCATTTTAAATGCTGAGCTGAAAAAGGAGAGGTCCAGACTGTCAGGCTCTAGTCTCTAATCTGGTTTGCATGCTCATGATCAATATGGTTTCTTGAATTAGTTTCTGTGAGCAGGGCCAAAGTGTAATAGCGAGACATCTGGGTCAGGTTATCTCCAGTACTGCAGGTCTTGTGGGACCATTGCAGTGGTCAGGACATACCAAAAGTACTCCAAGGAAGGAAAACCTGTGAACTGGCGACAGGATGATGGGTGGCCAATGATCACTGATGCACCTGGGGAGTGAAGGCTGGCCTGTGTAATCTGATCCAGTACAAGTAGTGTAGGTAATGTAGATAATGTAGTTAATGCAGGTTGTAACAATAAGATGTCAGACCACACAGGTTTGACATTCATTACTATTTTAGGCAGGTTATGACCACTTGCCTAATATTGAGTAGGTCCCCCCCCCCCCTTTACCACCAAAACAGTAATGACCTGTGTTGTGTGTTCTGACACCTTTCTATCACAACTTTTCCACAATTCGATCTACATTAGCTATATATGTATTGAATTACATATAATTCAATTATTGCACATTAAATTACACAACGAGTGATTCGTTTACCCAGAATCCTCTCTGATTAAAAAAAAAAGAAATGACCGTTAAATTAAAAAAATATATATCTGAGCAACGATTGCATTGCATTCTGGGAAATGTAGTACGGCGTCCCGTCTCGTGCGCTAACTCTTTAGCTATTTCGAAACGTTAGAGAACTTCATTACGTTATCGTCATGTTCTACTTCCGTAAATAGACGCGTCCCCTTTACTTGCGTTGGCTGTAAGTCCCGCCTCCTCAATCCTGTGATTGGTTGAAAGCATCCGGATTTCTCTGCCATGATTGTGTAATAGATCAAACAACAGTGCATTATCCAATTAGAGCGCTGTTTGTGAGTTTAAACCGAAACTCCTGGCCAATCCCAGCGCAGGAGGCGGGGTTTGTGGGACTACCGATAGGAATATGTTTATTTGGGGATCGAGAACCCAAGCAAACGTTTGGTGCTAGGTGGTGGGGATTTAGTTCGATCACTTTAATTTTAAATCCTACATGTGTCAACAAGGGATTTTCTGATCTAAAGACAGCGGTGACGGCTTTGAGTTGTTTATCGGAAAAGTCAGGTAAGGATGCTAGTTTTATAAAGCGTGCTCCTTTGCGTGGTTTTCAATGGATCTCCTGAAATCTGCTAATGTAAAGAGAGAGAGAGATTTAAAAACAACATCATCGGATTGTCTGGGGTGTCATTATCTGCGTAACAAAGCCAAAGCTAAGATACGCTAAGAAGCTGGGTTTTGTTCATATTGTACACTGGGTTTGGATTACAAGCTGTTAATTCGTGCCCTAAATAGTGCACTAGGGTTTGTGTAATCATTTAGGACCGACTCGGTGTCATGTCAGTGTCACGCCACAGCACAAACTAAACAGCTGGAGGTACATGAATAGATCTGTCATGTACACTGTCTAAACATCTCCATGTCCATAACACAATGTTCCTGCAACAAACACTTCTGAACAAAAAAAAAAACATACAAAAATAAAATAAAAATCCCACACAACCCACCGTAAACAAATCTGGATCATTTGATCTACTGTACAGCTACAATTTATTTTGTTCTTTTTAGTTTTTGTTTTTTCCTTTGATCTATTGTAGAGCTACAACATATTTATTTGAGATGGGAATCACCAGTGATCTCCTGATATGATGATATCACAATACCTAAGGTGCTAAATATCCCAATCCAATATTATCATTTAGCGATATCATGTACAATATCAGTTAACAATATTGTTGGGGTCATTCGGCTGCTCCCCTTGAGGAGTCAACAGGAGTTTTTTTCCTGATGGTTGCCACCGTGGACCATCAGATCCGCATACACTGCAGTCATATCTTCACTTTATTAAATAGCTTCACAACTGAATTAAACATGATTAATGAAATGTCGCCTGTTCCTTATAACATTAGTTTTCGCACTTAAAAACCAATTGCGGCATTTAAACCATACAAACAAACAAAAAAGATACATTGTTACTGAGCAGCACGTATGTCTGTTATGTCATAATTATAGAAATAAACAATATATAACATTAGTTTTCTGACTTAAAAAGTTCAAGCGGTGTTTGAACCATACAAACTAACTAATACAAGAGTTTAACATTTTTCTTCAGATTAAATAAAACAAAAAGCTACAGTGTTACTGAGCAGTGTGTATCTCTGTTATGTCATAATTAATATTTCTAAACTTAGCAAATACTTGACTACTAACGCACGGGCTGACCGTGTGCGAATAGTTTAGAGCGCCACCTGTAGGATAATAAAAAAATGGTGACGACTTACCACCTTAAATGCCTCCAAAGTCGCAAGGGTGTTTTGGGCAGTTGTGCATACGGGGCGCATGCAGCTTCTGATGAGCACATTTTGAGACTAATATTGCTTGGGGTGTTATAATAACGTACATTTTTGAAGTGGTTATTTATTGAGCAAAATTATCTAACATTAATTACCTTTACCAGGAAAGGCATATGAAATTGTAGAAGTATGAGCTTGTTTAATAGCTGCGTTCAAAATCGGTTGTCTGAATCAAGCTGATGCCAGTCAGATCTGCATGTGTTTTAAGAGCATAAACTTCTGTCATCGCTATGAAGATGGGTCTTTAAGACACTGGTTTATGGAAGTTTCGGCCAAAAGATAACTGTTTGATTTAAATTAAAAGCATTATGTTTTGCCACAAACCAGACACTGCTTTCCGATGTCAAAGCTCCATCTTCTAAAGTTGTGAAGCATGGAGGTGGCAGCATCATGGTTTAGGGGGTTTAGGGCTGCATCAGGTTTATGTCTGTTATTGACTGACTTATAAATTCTGGTTTGTAGGCAGCAAATTGTAGCAGGAGGATATTAGGATTTCTGTCTATTAAATAAAGCTTAACTGAAAATGGGTTACGTAGCAAAATGGCGATCCATAAGCATACAAAGTAAGTTTACACAAAAATGGTTAATGTAGAAGAAATGTAATGTTTTTGGAACGGCCAGTCAGACCTTAACCAAAAGGAAAGTTGTGGAAGGATGCCCCCAAATGAGTAGTTTATGCAAGAAAGGCCAACAACATCACAGGAGCAAGGATCCGCTGCCCCTCTGTGATTTAATTGATTATGCAGCTCAATTGATATTTTGTTGGTGGATTCAGAATCACACTTTTTATTATCATTAGACCATATAAGCGTTTTTAATTCCTCAAAACCCTGTAAGAATTTTTCAATAAGTGAAATGGCAAAAGAAATCATCTGATCAAGTCTTTGTTTATTATCATTTAAATGATTTTATTTCCCCCATCTTGTAGAAATAACCTAGGAGATGTGTAAAGCTTGATAAAAACAATTGATTTGAGTCGTGGCCTTAGGAAACGTTTAAGTCGGTTGGAAAACTCGTCTGGAAAAAAAAAAAACTTTTGTTATGGAATGCTTGTGTTTCTCTGGGGCGGAGATTTGTGAACACGGGCTCGATTTATTCAAATCTTAAACTCACCCAACCGTTTGAGATCTTTGGGTGGGGGTGGGGCGCTAATCTTAACCAAAGCACCTTTGAATGCATGTGTGGGTGTGTGAACTTTTGCTACGCATTATTTTTATCATGCCATTGATGAATTGTCATGATGTTATGCATTATTCAGTTCCTAATAAATTATATTTTAATATTACGGTCATGACGCCGTGCCGCGAGGTTCATTTCTGTCAGGTGTGTATGACTTTCAGGTCAACTAAATGTGCCAAATTTCTGCATTTAGTCATTATGAGTTAGTTAACCGCTACACAAAGGTTTAAACAAATAGTAATGCCCTTCCACAAACCGTGTTACCTTGCAGAATATCAGGTTGCCGGGTAACATGTGGATTAAATGTCCATGAAAGGATAAGTACGTTAAACGGTTTTGTTCTTGTCAGTCTTTACCCAGTATGAGGCGGTCGAGGGTGCCTGACAACAGCTGAGTAACAGGTAACAATAAGGTTTGTGTTGTGTTGGCGGGGGGGGGGGGTGGGGGGTTGTCCAGACAAGCCATTCAAGAGCTTTCCAGCTGGTTAGTCTTTGGAATCCTGACGCTAAAGTTTGTGACTATTGTTTGAGCGAGCAAGTGCGAAAGTTTTACCACTTGTCAGTTATTTTAGAGAAAATAAGTGTCTGATTTTGTGTATATACGGTCAATATGGTACATATCATTTTTGCATTTTGGGTCTTTTATTAATTACAATCATAATCGTTGACAAAGAGGAATAAAACATTTGTAGGAAACTAATCAACTCTGGATTGCTAGCAGTATTCTTAAGCTTGCCTATACGAATTCACTTTGGTGATATTGGTGACTTGAAATGTCGTTGTATCCTACAATCAAGTATATAGTACAAAACCAAGAAAGAGGATTTTATTGCCCCCTCAGCCCTGATCATCTCAGCTTCCAGACCTGCTATGTAAAAGGTCGTGTACAAAGAACAAAACTGAGATGTCAGGAATAATTACCACTGAGAGGATCCTCATGCTGTTCAGAGGGTATTAAAGAGCCATAAAGGCAGAGGGTGGACGTATGGCCTATAAAGGGATCGTCATTTCGTATGATACACTGTTTTGTCAGTTTTTCAGCACTGGGCGTTAAACAGAATGTGTGGAGAGGCAATATATGTCATGTCGAATCCACTGACAGGGACATTCCTCTTTTTTTTTTCAGCTTAGACTTTATTTATTTGTTTATTTTTGATTAATAATTTCTCTGGATTAACACAGTCGGAGTCTATCCACTCCTACATCTTGCATGAGCTCACAGACGCCCATGAGTAGCTAGAGCTTTGATTGACGGGAGAGCACCTCCCATCCCTCCCCTCTGAGGCGGGACGCTACAGCATCACCCAGGATTCGAACTTGCGATCTCATAAATAAATGACAGGGATTTAATTATTTACTAATTACTTAATGTCTGGCTGTTATACGTAAGGCTGCTATGGAAATTAACATTTTCATAACTTGACCCTGGAAATTAAACAAAACTGAATTATCTGTATATATTTATGATCAAGATTGAATTATTTGTTACATGTACTGTATAGAATGGCATAGTGGTTAATACTGTGGCCTCACACCTCCATGGTTCGGGTTCGACTCCCGCCTTGGGGACTGGCGTGTGGAGTTTGCATGGTCCCCCCAACCCCCCGCTCCCCCACCCCTTTGCTCAAGGTCCTCAAAAGTGGCAGCTGGGCAGTGCTTGGCTTGAACCCCCCCTTCTTCTGATCAGAAACCCAGAGCCTTAACCTTTTGAGCTTTTTAGGATACAGTTAATTATTATTTATAAAATAAACACAACAATGACAGACTTGGTCATATTTGGTTTGGGAAAATAATCTGTTTATTTTGCTTGAGTGCTCCTTTGTCCTTAGTATTATTTTCTGATAATTTTCTTAAAGTGCTGTAATGAGCATACATGTGATTTCTGTGTCTTTTTCATTTTTCATTCTAGATGTAATTGTAATTCTGTTCATCAGTTTCGATTGGTCCGGTATTTTCAACAGCTTGAACGGTCCGGTCTTTCTTGCTTCCGGCACATTCATTTTAATCCTTGATTTCCATATTTATCTCCCTGAAGTGTAATATAGGGAAAACCGAAGAGCAGGAAACAATGTCTGTTCAAGAATTAAAGATGGGGCATCAGTACGGTGCAGTTGTTTTGGTGTAATTTCTCTATTTAGTGTTGAGCCTTTTTGTAGCCAATACTGGTCCCGCAAAGTATCGTAGATTTCCTTTATTTCTCCTAAAGTTTTCTGAATTCCCCCTACATCAATATTCTTTTATCCAGAATTCTACAATTATCAAGTGCAAAAAAATGTGTGCCTGTGTGTGTCCTCGAAGCAGATCTTAGCTGATCCTGCCTTGTCTGGATCCCTGCGGGACTGTCTAGGATGCCCAAAGAACCCAATGAATCGTCAAGTGAGGAGGAAAAGAAGGTCGACGGAAAAGGGTCAGAAGATTCCACAGGCCGGACAGATGCATCAGAGGAGCTGCTGCGTAAAAGAATCAGAACGAACACGCCGAGTCCTCACCGCCACACTCCTCCGTGTAAGACCAGTTTAGACTTTTTCTTCACGTCTAACACACCAAACACCTGCTGTACAGGTTTTCAAACTGGGTATGTCTCACTCCTTTGTTTAAGGCATCTCAAATCTTTAAAGCACACACATACTTGTTTAGACATACTGTATATTTATGCTGCAAATGGGTTTGCTTCATGTATATGTGTATGTAAAAGACCAGTCATTGTGAATATAAGAAATACGGGTTGTTAAGGAGAGTGGACTGGAATGTGCATACGTGAACTGAACAATGCTGACTTCACTGTACTAATCAGTGGGCTGCTAGATTGCCCTTGAGTGAGTATGTGTACTGTGTGGCTGCCACGTTTAAGATGACTGAGCAACCAGAGCCATGAATCTGAATAATTTAGTATTAAGCTTATGAATATTCACGAAAGGCTTCACTAAACCAATAGGTTTTCAACCTAGACTTATGGATTTGTAAAAAAAAAAAAAAAAACTCTGGTCTTTGCTGTAGTTTTTATTATACGAGGTACCAACAAATAGGCTGCACCTTTTGATAGAAGTAGGTGTGGCAGATCATTCATCCAGGAACTCCAGCGAAAAACCATTCAGAGCTTTCTAGGTCAATAGTATTATTTTAAAATTAATGCAAAATTTCAGTGGGAGGTCAGTGTGGATAATGCAGTCTGGGTAAGATAGGGGTGATGTACTTATATTGCCGGGTTCTTGTACAGACTCTGGGTGCTGTATTCTGGTGCTTGTTAATGCAGTGGAATGCTAGTGGAATATCCAGACAGGAAGGCATTACGTTAATTCAAGCCTTACTGACCAATTGAATGCTGTCCAGAAGAGTTGTTATAGTGCCAATTTTGCTATTTGATCACTGTCCATGATCAGGATGTATAAATAAATGACTGAGAAATAAATGGCTGACCATAGTATTACGCTGTGCACTTTGCTGGTATGTGTTGTGGTACCAGAGATCAGGCTTGGTAGTTTCAAGCCAGGAAATAATATTGCATAAGCAAACATGTTTATATTTCTGATTCACTTAATGTTGACTGTACATTAAGATTTTCCCTGCACACCCTGTTTTCAGCATAAAAGATTCAGATTTTATCCCAAAGGTCTGACTGCTTTGATTGCCTTAACAGCCAGCCCGTCCAAGTTCGTGTCTGTGGAGGAGCTAATGGAGGCGGCTAAAGGCGTGACTAACATGGCGCTGGCTCATGAGATAGTAGTGAACGGTGGCTTCCAAATCAAGCCCACTGAGCCTGCTGACGGAAGGTAAAGTCCTTCAAATATCCAAGCACTATCTGAAATTTTCAGTCACAGAACTAAAAAAAAAAAAATTATATAATAAATAATAATAATAATTTATTTATTTATTTATTGCAGCTTGGAGAAACGAGTTAAGGAAATTGTGCACAAAGCATTCTGGGATAATCTTGAAACCCAGCTGAATGACGACCCGCCTGTGTACGAGCATGCTATCAAACTGGTCGGGGAAATTAAAGAGGTAAGACCATCAAAACTATATAATCTCTTAAAGAATCATGAATTGTATTACAGTGGTACCTCGGCATATAAATTTACTCCATTCTGGTGAGTCCTTAAGGTGAAAAAAATTCGTATTGCGGAATTTTTTTTTAAAGTTTGCTTTGCTTGGTTTTCCACTGACGCAAACAGGTTTTGAATGGCTGCCCAACTTCGCCGGCGTTCAGCTCGCTTCCATTCTTTCACTCGTATGCCGATGCTATTTTTTTTTTTTTTGGCAAAATTTCAGTTCATAAGGTGAAAATTTGTGAATCCAAAATGTTTTTTTTTTTTGTTTTGCTTAAGTGAATTTGTCATTTGTATATTTTTGCATTTGAGGTTGAAATTGCACCCTCTATAATCCTACATGTGATTTTCTAACCTATTCACAGGTTGTGAAGTTAATTGTGAAGTTTATTTCGAATAGTAACAAAGTGTGATGAAAACATTTACAGTGGAACCTCTGATTGTGAGTAACGCAGTTTACGAGTGTTCCGCAAGACGAGCAAAGATTTTTAATAAAATTTGACTTGAAAAACGAGCATTGTCTTGGTTTACGAGCACCGAGTATCAT
>JAQQZS010000002.1:27362820-27374663 GCA_030068045.1 Platyallabes tihoni
TTGTGTAATTAATTAATCTAAATTAACGCGTTAAAGTCCCGGCCCTAATATATATATATATATATATATATATATATTAGGGGTATTATATTACATATATATATATATGTATGTGTGTGTGTGTGTGTGTGTGTGTATTCACTCATGATATTTATAAAAGGTGATACTGATAGAATCGCAATACAAATCGAATCGCTCTTAAGCATCGTGATAATATCGTATCAGGTGATCTCTGGTGATTCCCATCCCAGTGGGTTAGATTATGTAGAGCAAAATCTAGATTAAGAGCTGCCTGGTAGGAGTGATAATGTGTAATTATGTCATCCTGACCAATCAGACTTAAAATTTACTAAATAGTGCACATGATTTAGCGAAACAAGCTTATGAAGTAAAATAAAAAATGTGCCATGTCCACTCTGTCATTATCTAATGATCTCCTTTGATGCAAGCGCATAGCATATGCAGAGAATATGACCGACAAACCGACCAGTTTATATTTTGGCTAAGTCATAATGCATAAATTCATAAGCATTCAAAGGTTCAGTCAATACATATATTAATAAATTCAGCTTTAATCAATTGTTACTGATGGGTGTTACAGTGCCTCAAGTCTGACTTTTAAACCGATTCGTCAAAATGTCTAACTGGGTTTATTTGCATGACGGATGTTTAGTTCCCTTAACGTCCATTAGACCTCATCCCTTAGGTCTCATCATATTTATCTACATTTCTTTCTTGCCATTGTGACTCCTGTCCTGTTTGTCCACTTTAGACGCTGTTGTCCTTCCTGATGCCGTACCAGACACGTTTAAAAGGACAGATAGAGGAGGCGCTGGACCTGACGCTCATCCAGCAGCAGGCAGAGAACGGAGCGCTGGACATCGGCAAGGTGGCCCAGTTCATCATCAACACCATGGGCGCCTTCTGCGCGCCGTGCAGGGACGAAGAAGTCCGCAAGCTCCGGGACATCTCGGACATCGTGCTCCTTTTTAGGTGAGGGAATATTCAGTCCCCTTGTCCTAAAATGTGGTTGTCTAAGGACGTGACGTAGGTGTCTTTGTGTTGATCCTATTTCAGTGTTTATGGAGTAAAGCTATAATCTGTGCAGGTCTATTTTTGGAGTCTTGGACAAAATGAAGATTGACATGGCCAACTTTGCAGTCAGTAGTCTCCGGCCGCACCTGCTGCAGCACTCGGTGGAGTACGAAAGGAACAAGTTTCAGGAGTTACTCAAAAAACAGCCGAGTGAGAGACGTTGGTTATTAATATAAGTAGTTAAGAATAGAATAGAACATTATGTCTTTTAATAAAGAAGGTATGTCATGTTTTTGTCTAATTGTCTTGGTGAAAGAAGAATAAAGAATTTCTTTTAACGTTTTTTTTTTCCATATTTCTAGATTTTAGGTTTTCCTTTGCAAATTATGTTTTTATTAAAAGTTATTTATAGTGTATTCTTATTATTTTTTTTTCTTAGGTTAAATTTGACTTTAATGTAAATTTAAATAATCGTTAAATTTTTATTTTGTTTTACTTATAATTTTTTTTTTACTTGCTGAGACAGTTGTAAAAAGCTTTTAGCTGCACAGCATTCTGTGTATGGTCGTGTGTGCATGTATGACTTGATGAATTGAATTAGAAATTGGCTTAAAATGTTTTTGCCTAAAATCCGACCGTACCTCACCGCTCATCACTGATTATTTTCTCCCACCCACCTGCCCCACATAATGTTTTATCCTCTACTTATCCTTCCTCGAAAAACAGTGATAAGTAATTGTGTAATTAATCACTTTTTTATTTTTACTTTCTTTACATGAATTATAAGAGTACAGTGTAGCGCTCAGAGTGCATGAACATCTCTGGTTCATATTAGTGTGCTCATGTTTTGTTAGATGCCCTGGACTTTACTCAGAAATGGCTCCAGGAGACGGCGGACTCGGTGCTCAGGGGTGCCGAAGGGGGCGATGCCGGCTCGCCCGGTTCCTCCTCGAGGCCGCTGCTGAACGTGCACAACCAGGCTTATTTACGACTGCTGCATTGGGACCACACCATGGACACTTTCCCCGAGGTGGGCCAGGAGCCATGAATGCTGGACGGTTCTGCTGACGACATTAACAACGCACATACACACTTCTTGAAAATTTTTTTTTCAGTCTTGCTTCTTTTTTTCCCATTGATTTGACTTCCTTCCCTATTGTTTTGTCTAACAATTTATTCTATCTAGACACATGGGTATATAAATACAGAAAAATAAAGAAATAAAAAGACCTATCTCTTTGACTCTCTGTTTATATGTGTTTTTTTTTTTTTAGCTGTGAGTTTGGTCTGTCTGTCTGTCTGTCTGTCTGTCTCAGCGTTTGTCTACCTGTCTCAGTATATCTAGGTGTCTGTCAGCCTTTCTATCTGCTTATCGGTCTTTACTTCACTCCCTCCCTCCTGTTTCTTCGTCCTGTCTGTCTTTATCTATTTGTCTGTTTATCTTTTATAACATTCTGTCTCTCTCTTGCTTATATCCTGTCTGCCTCTCATTCCCTGTGTATTAATTTTTCTCCATTAACCTTTTCTTCCCTTCTCTTCTTCCCCAATGAGACTCCCCCCTTTATTACTTTTTCTTCCAATCTGTCTTTCTTGAAATTGTATCCTCTTGTTACAACTCTCTCTCTCTCTCTCTCTCTCTCTCTGTGTAGACGGTGCTGATGGACCGTGGCAGGTTTCTGGAGATGCAGCTGGAGCTGGAGCGCTTGGCGTTGGTGGCGTCTGTGCTCCTGATCGTGTACAACAGCGCGGGGGAGGCCATCTCGGGGCTGCCGGGCCTCATGGACAAGCTGAAGAGCACAGTCAGGATCCTGCTGGCTGATATGCACACTCCGTAAGAAGCAGGACTCCACATGCTGAGAGTCACGTACAGTATGCTGTGCTTCTCTACAATCACATGTACAAGAGCAATCACTCTTCTCTTGTGTTTGTGTGTGTGTGTGTTTTTACAGGTCTTTTAAAGCAGACGAGGCGTTCACCGCCATCGGGGAGAAGCTGTGTTTGGAGCTGGGAGAATGTCTGACTCAGCACGGCTTCTCACCTTTTCACCCAGACAGACAGGGCACTCTAAAAGGCCAAATCGCAGCTGTCAAGTCCCAAGACAACCCAATCCGTAAACTCGTCGGTAATTGCTTTATTCAGAGTATTTATTCATTTAGAGTAACCTTTAGAGTACATAACGGGGTTTCTTTCGGTTTGGGTATAAGAAGACCTTACAGGGAAAGGAAAAAGCAAAGAAATAAAGAAATGATGTTGCCTGGATTGTGCATTAATTATAAAGTCTGTCTGTTTAGAAACTAAATAAATATAAATTTAGTAACTATATATGAGGATGGATAGATAGATAGATAGATAGATAGATAGATAGATAGAGTACTTTATTAATCCCAAAGGGAAATTGTGCAAATTGTTTTTGCATTGCAATGAGAGAGGAGGAACATTTAGGTTCCTCTCTCTTTTAGAGGAGTTTACAATTAAGGTGCATTAATGAGATAAAAATTGCCTTAAATTTAAGGTGCATTATAAAGGTAGAAAATGCTATCAAATAATATGAATATGAAAAATACCGCTTCTATGTACACCTGCATGATGATTGTATATTCAGGTGGGAACGAAACTGTACATAAGGTGCACCAGCAAGTAGCCATGGAGAGAATGAACCAGCAAGTATATAACATGCAATTGCATGGAAGACAGACTGTATGAGGATGAATTGTGCCCTGGTTATAATGTAGTCAGATGATTTCTTTGTATTTCCACAGCTTTAGACCGCATCGTAGTGTCCAGCCTTAGTTCGGTGGACATGTTAACTTATTGTTCCAGACACTACTGGCCTTTTGTTACATGTATTTCACATAGAGACAACAGAACCATCAACATGCTGCTGAATATTGCATTCATGATCCATCTGACTAAACTGAACGAAAAATAGTTGACATTACGATGCGTCACCCTTGAGTTGCTTTGAGGCGTCACTCTGTAGGAATGCAAGATTTTTTTTATTTATTCTGATAACCCTTTACCAGCAGCACAGTAGTGTAGTGGGTAACACTGTGGCATTGCACCAACATGGTTTTTGGTTCGATCTCCGCCTCAGACGTTTATGTGTGGAGTTGGCTTTTTTGCCGTGTGCTTGGTGGGTTTCCTCCTGGAGTTACCCTTGTTGGGTTTTCTCCAAAGACATGCGAAATAGGCTAATTAGTGTTCCCAAATTCAATAGTTCCATGTCCAGGGTGTACTCCGGCTTGGAGTGCCTTGGGGTACAGTATAAGCGGTATTGAAAATGAATGAATGATTAACACTTTTCATTTACAATGTTTTTATTTTGTGTAATCTGTTGCACTTCTAAATCAGAAATCTTTAATCCATAGTCATTCTTTTCACTGTCAACTTTTTCTTTTCTTTTTTTTTTTTTTTTACTCTTGCCCAGATTCTAGGATCCAGGCCTATCTCTTGGGCTTCCTGGACCTGGGTCCTCGGAGCCCTCCGTCTGTTCCCGGAGGTCTGGTTCCCATCAGCAAAGAGCTGGAGGATATCGGGATCAGAGTGAGCCATCTCGTGAACTTCAACAAGCTGGTCTACTCCCCGTTCTACCAGAAACTCATACAGGACATCGTTCAGGCCGGGGCAGGTGCAGCCACTTAGGCAGAGTCGAACAAAACGGACAACATGAAGTGAACCAGGCAGCCTACCGTACGGTCCTAGGAACAACCGGGTTATTGGTGTGCTGAATATGTCCCTGAAAAAATCCCCTCCTGTCAATGCTAGCAAAGGATTTATCACAATTATTAAACATTTTGAGCCTCCTATCCTTCCCTTATGTATTCAGGGATCAGTCAGTCGAGCTTAAAGATTTCGTTTCATGGAAAAAATTTAATAAAAAAACAACAAAATATTTTTTTATTTTTTGCTTTTGTTTTGTGCCAGTTGAAGTTATAGAAGAGGTGGAAAGAGGTTAAAATCTCGTCTAGACGATATTAAGAGAACCTAAGAAATCAAATTCTCCTATTCTATACACAAGTCACTGACTGATGTCTGTTGTAATATAGTAGGGCGTTCGAACAGACTTTTGTCCAATATTAGAAGGGAAACATGATACAAGCAGTTCAAGTTGTAAAAAAAAAACGCTGTTGCTAAGCAACTAGGTAACATGGACACTGGATATCTATGTAGCTATTGAACAAAGATAATGGCTTAACTAGCGACGACCCAACCTATAAAGATGACGTAAAGACATAGAGACAGTGAAGATAAAGCTGAAATTATACTGAATATCAAAGTTACAATTAAACTTATTGTGGATTCTACAACAACCGTAATATTCTGAGCTATGGGTTGTCTTTTAAATGTAATACACAACGCATGACTTCATCAGAACACAGAATGAGTATTGTAGCCTTTCAGAAGTCACCCGTGTTTAAAAGAAAAGCGATTAAAGTGACTAATAATAATTATTACTATATGGAGGACATGAGATAATATATTGAAGGCTTGACTCCAAGATTTATTTCATGTCCACAAAGTGATTAACCCATAGCGACTATTTATTATACACTGCCTGGGCAAAAAAAATATACTCATATTCCATGGGACCACCTTTAGCTTTTATTGCAGTGCATGTCCAATGTTCCTCAATGCTCATGCCATCAGGTCGTCAGCTGACTTCATTTTATTGCCACATATCGTTGCTGAGTCTAGACCTGACCAACTGAAGCAACCCCAGATCATAACAATGCTTTGTACGGTGGACACTATGCATGATCGCTTTATGATCTCCCCTTCTTACCCCGACGCGTCCTTCGCTCTGAAATACGCTTAATCTGCACTCATCAGATCACATGACCTTTTTTTATTGCTCCAAAATCCAATCTTTATGCTCCCTAACAAATTCAAGCCTTTTTTATGATCTGATTAGTCTCACTTAGAAAACGTTTTTCTTCTCCAAACACACCTGTTTAGACCCAATCCTGTGAGTCCTTATTACATTGTGTATGTATGGAAATGCTCTTCACTATTAAACACAGCTCTGACTTGTACTGTCCATTTTTTTGTGATGCAAACTTCACAGAGCCTCCTTTTTTTTTTTTTGGCCAGGCAGTGTGTATATTAAACTGAGTGGGACAGCGAAATCAAATATAGATTAATATTACTCATCAACCTCTCCAAATTCTCCAAATATCTTTCACTCATCTTTAACAGTTAGTTACTGAAGAGGCAGTATGTATTAATATAGAGCTCGACAGGACAGAGTGTTCCAAACGTCTCCATAGATAAGGCAAAATCACACCCGCGACTGCTTCCTCATCGAGCCATCAGAACGATTCCCATACATCCTTTTGTCAAAGACATATTTGGATGCTATCTGAAAAAAATATGGGGGTTGTTCAAGTCAAGCCGGGACTTTTGATTGCACAGAATAACAACACATTTATGAGAGTAAAACCTGCTACGCTAATGCACTAGTGCTTGGATACCACCAAGGTACGCCGGAGGCATGTCAGCCAGGCTACCTCTTTGATTCATGTCTGAATCGCTGGCCTCCCAGGAACTCCTTTAAAGGCCTAAACATGTGGAAATGGCTTGGAGCGAGGTCAGGACTGTTCGGGGGAGTTCCTGTAACTTGTAAGTGGTGTTGGTGACTCTGTTGATTTTCAAGGATCAGTCGTTCTACTCGCTGAATGTTCACAGAAATGACTGAAGTGGGCTCCGAGCCACTTCGGTCAGGATCATCATTTACGGATGTGCGGCGCATTTCGGTGATTCGAAAATTTTAAGTTTTCGACTAGGAGTCTCATCACGTACTGTCGCCTGTAAATGTCAAATGCTTTTACGCCCTCATTCATAAGAAAGGTCATCACAAGTCCCGGTTTGACTTGAACGCCCCCTTGTATATGAACATTTTTGTAAGAAATGTTGCTGAAAGAATGTTAACTTCTACTCTGTATGGAGACTTCTGGGGCACTCGAAATAGCTGAAGTTACACAGTTCCTGATTTTATTCTGTCTCACGACCTAAAAAATAATTATGTCTGGTTTCAAATGTCATTACTTCAAAGTAACCACCACCTAAAATCTGTAAACAAAATCCCATAAATGCATGGAGTCTGCTAAAACAAACACCTGGGCTGTCCTACTAAAACCCGTCTCCCACCACACATTTGATGAAGTACTGTAAATATGATTTCTAAGTGTAATACCTTCCCTGTGGATCAGTTTAAATGTTACATTCTTGAGTTACATTATTAGATTCTTAGTCAAACTTGCCCAAATGTGATCCTGATGTGCGATTAGGGAAATCTGCGCTTTTTAAATTTTTTTATTTTGAGTGTGTGAAGGTGTACAGAATCTGATTGGTGCCTTATTCAGTGGAGGGCTGGCCTCGATAAATGTGCGCTGCTCTCTTTCCTGTTTAGCTTTGTGTTGGTTGGTCTACGTTTTCAGAAACAAAAGGGAGATCCTGCGGGATCCTTTAAAACTGCTTCTTTTTTCTAGATAACATTTTTACGCATGTTTTTCAAAAGGATCGTTACAACATTGCTATTTGTGTCTCTGTCCTACATTGTTACAATGCAGTATTTCTCGAGAGAGAGAAAGAGAGTGTACTTCTACACATGAACAACTGACTCGAGCACTCGCATCGTTCTGTGATGTAAATTCTTAGTCTCAACAGAATAATTATCATTATTTACTATTTATGATGGGGCCAAGATAATAAAGGCGATGCTGAATCTGTACGACGATGTATTTTAACTGTTCCTGTAGCATTATCTTACCAAACTGTGTTAATGAGACACGTTTGCAACAGACACAAGAGTCTAATCGCAGTTACATGCTGTATAGATGTTTCTGCTTATCACCACTGTGTACCGTATAAGTTTGTTTTATGTGTCAGAAATTCTCATATTTAACCCGAGAGCTTTCCTTAATAAACAGGACTGCAACCAAGCTTGTGTACCACTGCTTTATTTCCTCATCTATAACACAAACAAGCAGCATGTAGAGAGACAAACATGGCTCAGGTGGCAGGTTTGGCCTTTATATTTGCTATAATATGTCCGATGGTGGCCTAATGGTTAGCACTGTCAGCTTTCACCCCTGGGTACCAGGTTCGATTCCCACCTCAGGGTCTGTGTGCATGGAGTTTGCATGTGCTTGGTGGGTTTCCACCCACAGTCCATAGACATGCAGATTAGGCTAACTGGCGTTCCCAAATTGCCCTCCGTGTGTGAGTATGTGTATGTGAATTTTAACCAGAGGTCCTACCAAGATTGTAAAATGGGAATCAAAAACAATGGTAATTAACTTTGGCCTCCATGATCCCTAGCTGGACTATAGAGGTTCCTACAGTAGATGGATGAATAATATCAGGAATTAACATTGCATTGTACAACATTAAATATAACTACATAAATAAACTTATAAAAAGTATGACATTGTGACATCACAACACTCGATCATTGATTATTTCCTTGTAACGTGAATCCTTGTGGGTTTACTTCTTCTTACTTTTAAGGTGACATTATAGTTCAGTCTTCTTTGTTGTTTATCGACTGTTGGAATCCAGTAGGTCAGTTACATTATCACCAACTATAGGTCTCGTTGTTCCTCATCTTCCTGGCCTTTTAAGACCAGAATTGTTAAAACGTCCAATGCAACCTTCCCTGATCTTGTCTTGACTTGTTCTGTGTCTTAAACTCTTTGTCTGCTTTATCTGGTACTTCCATACACTCTTGCCTTTCAGCATCTAGTTGGAGTTCTGTAGGGTGAATCACCACCACTACCTATAGATTTCTCTCCTCAGTTTCCCTGTCCCTTTAAGCAGTCTTTCTCAAAATCATCAATAAATCCTTCCTTCCTTGGTCCCTCATTCACTTATTCACTCATTGTCTATACCGCTTTATCCTATACAGTATAAAGGGTTGTGGGGGGCCCGGAGCCTATCCCAGGAGACTTAGGGCATGAGGCACGGTACACCCTGGGAAGGTTAAAAAGAAAATCATGAAAGCACACACACACATACACACTCACTGAGCCACTACATGCAATTTGGGACGCCAGTTAGCCAAATCTGCATGTGTTGGACTGTGGGAGGAAACCAGAGTACCTGGAGGAAACACACTAAGCATGGGGAGAATGTGTAAACTCCATGCATGCAGACCCAGACCCTGGAGGTGCAAGGTGACAGTGCCAAGGCACCTTGATCAGTGACTCCCCATTCTAAAAGACACTAAACACTGCTTTCTACTCATCCTAGATTTTGACACCATTGTTGTACTACCCCATAAAGCCAGTAGATGGCAGTAATGCACTACAGTGTTAATGTTCACGTAGGTATTTGGCTTTAATTAATTGTACAGGTCTTATCATGTCTTAAGTAGGTAAAAAAAAAAATTGGTTACTGATTATAAACCTAATTCGAAAATGATAAAAATTAATCTGTTATTTGTGACAAATATGTATAATGCTGTAGGTTTGTTTACAGGCTTTCCAACAGAACTAGGCAGATTCAGCAAATTCATTTGAAATGTGTACAAATTACATTTAAACGACATTTAAAAACAGAGATTTATAAATTTTGTTTTTTATTTTCCCCACCCTGCACATGAATGGTGTCAGGAATCTTTACTTTTGGCATGACACAGGCCTGATGGTAGCACTTACCTTTTCTCAGAATATTCTTTTTCCCCAGATGCCTCAAACAATAGGAAAGGAGATTCATCAGAGAAAATTACTTTACCTCATTCCTCAGCAGTCCAATCCATGTATATCTTGCAGAATATCAGTCTGTCCCTGATGTTTTTCCTGGAGAGAAGTGGATTATTTGCTGTCCTTTTAAAAATGTATGAAGGTGAGCGCTACCATCAGTCCTGTGTCATGCCAACAGTAAAGCATCCCGAGACTCATGTGTGAGGTCGCTTCTCAGCCAAGGGACTGGGCTCACTCACAATTTTGGTTAAAACCACAGCCATAAAAAATAATTAAAAAAAATGGTACAAAAACATCCTCAGAGAGCAAACTCTCCCAACCATCCAAGAACAGTTTGGTGATGAACAACACCTTTTCCAGCATGATGGAGCTCCTTGCCATAAGGAAAAAGTAATAACTAAGCGGCTTGGGGAACTCAAAATTGAAATTTTGGATCCATGGCCAGGAAACTCCCCAGACCTTAATCAAATTGAGAACTTGAGGTCGATCCTCAAGCCACAAATTCTGACAAACTCTAAGAGCATAACATAAATACAAATTTTTACAGTCTGAAGCATCAGACTGTGAAAATTAATATTTATGTCATTCTCTTTTTCTTTTTTTCAACAAAAGTTTGAAAACGATTTTATTTATTTATTTGATGAAAACAATAATACACAATCCAGACAACATAACCAGGGAGGACAAAAGGAGCAGTCGATGACAAAAAAACTGAATATTAAAAAAAAAAAAAAACTGTAAAGGTTTTTCACCAGAAGCAGAAACTAAAAATTTGATTTGGAGTTTTTTTCTTTAAAAAAAAAAAAAAACTTAATACTTTCTAACAATCTCATAATGTAATTTTTGAATACAAGAAAGAGGGGTGGACTATTATTACATTCACATTTATAGATAAAAACCTAGCAATTATAAAGGTTAAATTTATTATAAAATCTTCATCCTCCTTCTTCCTCTTATAGTAAAAAAAAAAAAAAAAGAATTATTCTCTTTAGCCAGGAAAAAGTTACTTCCGCTTCCAGGGATGACGCGAGACTGACGAAGAAGAGGGCGGAGCTGATTGTGGGAGGAGCGAGGAGCTCGCGCAGCACGACTAAAGAAGGATTTGCGTTAGCTTAGCATAATAGCAGAGTAGAGGAAAAAGCAGAGCGAGGAACGGAAAAGGCAGGAAGCAGCAGCAGCCGAAGGTTCTCGGAGAAGGGAATTTCTCCTAGCAGGGGGGTTTTCTCCCTGTAGAAAATGAAGAGCAGAAGTCCGTCTTGTTGCCAAGGAGATCCACAGTGAATGGCTTAGCGCGTGAGCGGTTCAGCATGACGGGGATGACGGTGTTTTTCTCGCGCGCTGTCCAACAACAACAGCAGCAGCAGCGCGCGACAAGATGGCAGCTCGTGGCGAGTGTTTAGAGGCTGCTCAGGGTGGACATTACAGCCCGGACATGTCTCCGCCGTCCCGCTACAGTCTCTGGCTGTGAAGGTACGTCGACGGACAACTCGCGCTTGGAATATCGACCGGGTTAAATCGGCTAGTTTGGTAGTTCACGACGAGTAGATCTGAGGCTAGGCAACAGTTGGTGGCGCGTGCTTGTGGGGGGAAAAAAGTTACATCACCATGGTGACAAAAACAAAAAAACTTGTTGAAGTTGGTTTTCTTACTTTCTTATTTGTTTTAAGTGTTTATCAACAAACTTTATTAGTGTAAAATATGAAAGAGAGAGAAACAGACCGTGTATACGAGCTAGTCTTGTTGTCAAACTCGAGACTTATCTTAGCTGTGGACTAGTACCCTGGGTGAGTTGGCATATTTAATGTTACAAAAAATATGCTAAAACCACCAACTTCAAACTTCTGCTTTATTCTACTCAATACTTCTCCTTTCTATCCCTTTTAATGTGAGTGATGCAAACTAGAAAATAACATGCAGTGTTAAATAATAATAATAATTATAAAGATTATTATTATTATTATTATTATTTTAATCAAATGCCAGATTGTTGTGTAAAAGCACACTGGTTTCTTTAATCCAATGTTTCAGAGGCGGGGGGGGGGGGGGGGGGGGGGGGGGGGGGGGGGGGGGGGGGGGGGGGGGGGGGGGGGGGGGGGGGGGGGGGGG
>JAQQZS010000002.1:27390954-27403437 GCA_030068045.1 Platyallabes tihoni
AAACTCGCTCATCCATGTCTTTATGGACTTTGCTTTGTGCACTGGTGCGCAGTCATGTTGAAACAGGAAGGGGTCGTCCCCAAACCGTTCACACAAAGTTGGGAGCAGGAAAGTTCCTTTCACTGGAAGTAAGGGGCCGAGTCCAACTTCTGAAAAACAACCCCACACCAGTTTCAACATGACTGCACGGTTTTGACTAAAATAATAATAAAAAAAAAAAATTATAAAAAAAAATCACATTGTGATTATTTTGACAAACATTGCAGTTACAATTTAAGCTGTTGAATGTACCATTTCGTATTCAAATGTATTTATGGGGGACTAACACCAAATAATTGGACAAATATTAATTTAAATCAACTCTATTAAATTATTTAATTGTTTAAAAAAATTCATATAAATTCCAGACTATACATATCCATATATACGCTGTAATAAATTGTAGCATTTCTACGATTAAATAATCGCACACGATTTTATTGTGCAGCGATAGATTGAAAAGTTTTTGTAGTTTTAAAGGAAATAGACCTTTTTGGATTTATGAACTTCCAGTCGAATTCTTCTTTAAAGAACATTTACACAACTGTTTGTGTAAGCAGACAATTATAAGATCTTAGAAAAGAAAGAAACAAAAAAACAAACCAAAAACACTTTGTATCAGTCAGGAAAAGTGCGATCTGTACAATTTATAAATTTGATACGTTTTTTTTTTCCATGCCAAAGACGTGGGGCTTCTTAAATTAGAATATTTTATCAAATGCACTTGTATCAGAAAAGTGCAACTTATTCGACGATTTCTTTAGGTTTTTATTAGATTCTATATCTTGTGTTTTACTCATCAGTTATACAATCTGGTGTATAACTTGTTGAATCTGGTTTACTATTTATAGTATTACAGTTGATTCTTAATTTACCGTCACCTCAAGACTACCAGCGCTTTCACATGACTTGCGTTATCATCTACTCCTGCGCTGCAGATTTTTGGACCGTATTCCTCAAATGCTTCAACATATCACTGCACCTTAACACGATCCCGTAATTCTGTTGAAAAGGTTTATAAACGCAGTGCAGAACAGTTACCCCTAATAGTAAAGCTCACAATATCACAACATCTGGTTTATATGAGTGTTAATTCTAAGGGTAAGTGCTGTATTTCAGTATCACACCTCACACAGGGAGTTTCTTTCTGACATCACGGTGCTGAAGAGCTCGTGTTCAGATTCCTTTCCTTGTGTGGGTTTTTTTTTATTCCCCGCAATTCTTCCAGACGTCTTCATGGAATCCACGCCTGGTTTGAAAAGCACACGGGATCATCATAAGAGAGGATGTTTGTTTATTGTTTTTTTTTTTTCTGTGACGATGGAAAAATTTCAACATTTAGGAGATGGATTTCTTTTTTTTGTTTGTTTACACTCCAGTTATAATGAGAGAGGCCTGGAAGTCAGGCTGCTGTCTCCACATTGCATTGGGCACCTTGACCTGGCTGAATTCCTGAGCTTATGAAAAGCATGGAAGGCATGCTGGAAGGAAAAAAGAGAGAGGGAGTGAGAGAGAGAGAGAGAGAGAGGGGAAGGGAAGGAAGGGAAGCAAAAGCAGCTGCATTTTTTACATATTTCTTGTCCACTTTAAACAGGGAGAGAAAAAAAAAACCCAAGTGTGAAAGCCCTTAACTCGGTAGAAACATGACCTCTTCTGAGTTAAAGGTGAAAAATCCCTTTACGAGGATCTCATTTGATTTCTGATGTTTAGAGTTCAGGTGTTTGTCCTCTGTGTCTGTTATAAATCAGATTTGATTTGATTCACTCAGCTTAATCTGACTCCTCGCTTGATTAAAGCACCGTATTTCTCTAGAGCAGAGCTTTCGTCACCGTCCTACGTGGCGTCTCGTCTTCTCTTAAAAGCCGCTTGAAACAGAAGCCCGCTCCACTTAATCTTTCCATGACGACTTAGCGTGGCGTCCGAATTAGGGCTAAGATAGTGTTACAGGATTCTCTCACACAAGATATTTAGGCTGCTGGAGGTCCGTTTGGTCTGCTGTTTACTGCTTTTTTTTTTTGTTTGTTTGTTTTTTTTTTTTTAAACTGAGGATTTACGTTCAGCTGATTCACGGCTCGGTGCAAACACACATACCTGCACTGATTATTGGACATGAAGACGTATCACAGTAC
This sequence comes from Platyallabes tihoni, assembly GCA_030068045.1. Classification (NCBI taxonomy): domain Eukaryota; kingdom Metazoa; phylum Chordata; class Actinopteri; order Siluriformes; family Clariidae; genus Platyallabes; species Platyallabes tihoni. The sequence continues at coordinate 27,393,123 of JAQQZS010000002.1, forward strand.
AGCATTTTGCATTACTCACGTCGCCCCGGTCAAACAAACGTCTGTTATGACGATGCAATCGAGTACACAGCGATGATGGCTTTCAAATGATTTATAGACATACGCACAGGCTCGCTCTCTCTCTCTCTCTCTCTCTCTCTCTCTCCAAGGATTAAAAATACAAATGAAATAAACAAGGGGCGATCTCTAATGCCATCTGTTACATTTATGGAGGGAAGAAATCTGGGCTGCTGGACAATTCTGTATTTTTTTTTAATTTCATGCACAGTAGCGTTTGTGATTCTCTTTCTTATGAAGCAGATCCTGTGGCCCATGGTGCGTTCAGAGCAGGATAAAGTGCATGCAACTTGTAATAGCAATTATAAAATCTAAGTTTAGGTCATTAAAAATATATATAAATATATATATAGAGAGAGACCAGAATCAACAGGGATAAAAACGACCAATCCGATTATTATGACGATGACCCTGGGTACCGATTCGATCTGTATTGCTATTTCGTAAGTTTGTATTACCGTATTTACCTTATACAAGTACAACATCGGCAACTTGGTGGTGCTGGGGCTTGAACCCCCGACCTTCCGATCGGTAACCCACAGCCGTAACTGATAAAGGATAACTCGAGCTCGTTATGCTTCTTGTGTATTTTTGCGAGTCATGTTTATAGATTTCAGTTCTCAGTTGAAGATTTCGTGTTTTCTCGTATCACTTTAGCAAAGCACGAAGTTCTTTCTGTTAGCTTACCGAAAATCGGTGCATGAACGCTTGCACAGAAATCGAGACAGCCAATCAGAATATAGCAATCAAGATTTGTAAAGGTCAAGGCCTGAGAAGGAAACCGAAATGTAGATGTTTTTCTGAGCTATGGTTGAGCATTTCAAGGTGAACATGTACATCAGACTTTAATCGATATAATCAGTACAACAATGGGTTTTACCTGAACACAAAGCTCTCAGTTTGGATCATATAACGGTTTTTGGGTCACGGATCAGATGCTTTTTTTTTTCTTTCTTTCTTTCTTTCTTTTTTCTTTTCTTTTGGTTAGAAAAAACAAAAAGGAGAGAGAAATAAAAATTTACTTTCAGTTTATTCATTTTAAAAGTTGGAGATCAGTTAGAACAAGGAACTTCTGCACGTGGCCTTAAATCAAAACGACGTTAAAGAAATCTTATAATTAATTAAGGATTTAATTGGTAAATTTTAGTGAAGTGTGATTAGTGATTTTATTTTTAAAAAATGTTTTTATTCATTACTCTAAGACATTTGAATGAATTGCTTACAAAATAATAGAAGTAATAATTACGATATCATTTAAAAAGAAATGGCGATAGTTTTAGTCAAATATATTATGTGTGAGGTCATGCAAGTCTTCTTGCTATAAAGTTGTTCAGGTTGCCGACTCTCGTAGCTTCACTTCAGCGTAACGACGAAAATAAATCCCAAGTTAAAGCTGATGGATAATTTTTCAGATTAAACTGCCGAGCGTCATCACCACAGCCGGTTGCATTTTTGTTTTGTTTTTCTTCACACACCTCATGCATTAGTTGTGGGTGTCCACGCCGCACAGATGCCTTTACTATCTTGCTTTATTTTGGAGGCAGTGTGCACGCTCGTGTGTCTCACCAGCACTGCCAGAAGCCGTTAGACTTGATGTGCTACATGGGGTTTTATCACAGCACTTCTCCTGATAAGAGAGTTTTTTTTTTTTTTTTTTTTTGGAGTCCGTCTCCTGTATCTCGCTGCTAAGAAGCATTCCTCAGCCCTAGACTACTTGTTGACTTCCGATCACTCGGCTCTTTTTACCCGGAGTAAAAATAAACAGTAACTTCAACTGGAGAGAGGGAGATGAAGAGTGTCGGGGGACGGAGAATGGGTTTAAGCCTTGGAGGAGGCAAGAGAAGAACGAACGTCGAACACCTGCTTCAAGTTTGTGCCTTTTAAAAAAAAATATATATATATATTTTTTTAGGATACTCGGTGCGCGCTGTGTCCTTACATCACCCCGTCTTTTCTTTCGGAAATGAGAACCAGAGATTGTAACAAGTCTAATAATAGTCCCTTTTTCAAATAAACCGAAAAACAGGATTTGTGGATATCATCACAGTTTGGTCAATGAATGAATGTTTTTGTAGATAATGTTTTCTGACGTAAGGATCGGACTCACTCATGTACTGACTTTATTGCTCGCTGATGCTCTTACGATGAGCTTTAATCAAACCCGTATCTCCGGCAGGCTGAGCTCCCCGTCTCATCGTCCAGACTGTTGACTGTTTCAAAATTTCCAGCACTGAGACCGTCTAGATTTGCAAAGATGGGATTATGAAGGGATTGTTTAAAAAAGTACTTGTGTCCTAGAGGCCTGGATGCAAAAGTCTAGCTTTGAATTTTTTTTTATAAGAATAAATAAACAAACTATTTGCACACAGTTTTCACTTTTACCCCAAATGCCACGTTGCTCACAAGTATGTGGAAACGTCTGGTTGATCAGCGTCTCTGATAAACTTATAGTGTGGGGGTGTGTGTGTGTGTGTGTAAAAATTGGTCTGTTTTTATACAATTTAAATGCAAATTTTTATAAATAAAATTTTTTTTTTTTTAGAAATAAATTTGTATAAATAAAAATTATACAAAAAAATCGATTCCAAATCAAAAACTGACCAATTAAATTGATGTGCACAAATGTATTAAATTGCATAATCAAATAAATCGCACAGTTAAACACGTACCTCCCCGTTTTGAAACTGACCCACAAAGGGGATTAACTGGTTTACAGATAATTGTGTCACATGGTCGTGTAATCATGCTCCATTCAGGTCTCGGTGTCGAACTAAAATTGTTTCATTAATCTCGAAGCATCGACTTTTAGTTTTAAATCCGGCACGAAGCATCAGTGTAACATCTTTTTATGATCATGTGATCATGTGAAAGTTTCAAAGAAAGTCATATAGATGTGTGTAGACGTCTGGTGAAAGTGATCGTGGGTTCAGTGTGTAACCTGTTCACTGTAAAACCGTGTAGAGAAAACAAAAAACATGGTCACAGTTGATGACTGTGGAACTAAAAGCTTTAGAGGCGCTCCGGTGAAACAGTCCAGGGTTAATGCTGTTCGGTTAGAGCGCCGGATTGCAGCCCTGATTTGATGAGGTATTAGTGGACGAGGAGTCTGTTAGCGAGACGAGCTGCAGATCCTCAAGTTGTGAGATTTCCTAATTGTCCAGACGTGTGAATGATGGAATGGCGAAACGAGCGGTCGGTCTAGTCTGGGTATTTTTATAATCCTCACTCTGTCTCTCTTCCTGTCTCCCTCGCTCTCTGTCTGTCTCTTTTGCCTCTCTCTGTACCTCTGTTTCTGTCTCTATTTTTCTGTTAGTTTCTCTCCCTTGTCCTCTTTCTCTCAGTCTGTCCCTCCATCTGTTTCCCTCTTCGTCTGTCTGTTTGTCTGTCTGGATATACAGACTTTGCACCCTGTATTGAATGTGCATGTGATTTGCGAATGCTTAGCTTGCAGATAAACCGTGTGGACAGTGCTGCAGAAACCTCACGCTCTGCTCTGGAAAAAGTCTCCCCCGTGTGTGTGTGTGTGTGCGAGCGAGAGTAGCGTGTGCTTTACCAGAACTGAACTGCGAGTCTGGCTTTTGCATTTGAAAGCGGTTTTGTAATGAGTGTGTTGTAACACGCAGAGGAAAAGTGGGACTCTGCGGTGAAATCTGGGGGCCATCTATTATTATTTTATTAGGATTGTGTACATTCTTCTAAACATGTTAAAGTTGCCAGGCTCGGCTCAGTCGTCGCTGCCAGAGAAACGGCGTTCCTAAAAAAAAAAAAAAAGCAGGTTTCTGGTTACGGTTTGGAGGAAACCCAGCCGCTTGAGTTGTTTAATGTGGCCCGGCTACCTGACCTTTGCTCTGCTTGGGTTTTGACTTGACGCCGTGGATCTGTAACAGCAGACTCGAGTGTCTCCAGCGTACAACTTTGAACTGTTGCTGCAGTTCAGGCGTGCAGTGCGGATGATGGACGGCTGTGTGAGGGAGAGGCGTCTGAGTTACTGCTCTCTGCTCACAGATTAGATAAGCCCTGTTTGGGTTGGATTTGTTTACCGAGAACTCTGTGGCTCTCGATCATCTGTGCTCTCTCCCTCTCTCTCTTTGATTCTCGGTCTGCATCTTTTTTTTCTTTCTGTCCCTCTGTCATTCCGCGATTTCCCGTCGTTCTGTAAGGACCGCAAGCTTCCACGAGGACCGTCAAAAAAATTTAACATGTTTAATTTTTCAAACGGAAAGATGGAAACGTACTCACAGCGCCAAAAACTCGCGGTGAATCATGATGAACCGAACTTATGGCCACCGCGCGAAACCTACAGCTTGTGTGGTGCCACTGCAAAACAATCCCCCTCTCAAACAAAAAAAAACAAAAAAAAAACACCGGTATTCGGTATGAAAAGGTATACCGCCCAGCCCTACAACACAGTACACCAGATACCAATATTTACAATTATATACAATATTTTCAGTGTGTAAGTGAATGTATAAAATGTCTAAAGCCCAGTATATTGTATGTATGTGTGTGTGTGAGGAGAAATAAGTCGTCCTCACCGGTTTAAATAAACCAGTCCGGGAGCACGATGATAGACAATGTCTGTCCTGTAAATCTGTCCTGATGGAGAATAATTTTGGGGGGAAAAAACTCTTAACAAAATAGAGTTCACAGTCCAATACAGAAAACAGCTCAGAGACAAAATGCCGTCCAGGATTCCCCTCGCGATTTAAAGTCGCTGAGACGACGCTGTCATATTTGTGAGAGTCATTTTCTTATTGCTCGGTTAAGGTTTTTGGCCACATGATGGCAGTGTAGGGAAAGGGCACAGATTTCGTCACGTTGATTGGTGTGTTTTACATGTTATATTTGTGTCAAAGGCAAATAAGAGTCACTTAAGAACAAATCCGACTTACGAACATGATTTTTGAACGGAACTTGTTTGTAAGCCAGGGACTACCTTTTTAGTGCTTCCAGTGATGTATTTTGTGAAGGGAAAGAAAAAAATGTGATGACAGTCGTTTTCGTGTCGGGGCTGTGCCCGACATTGTATCGATCTCATGGTCACCTTTTCCAGCATCGTGTTCTCCCTGATCAAAGTGTACCTGACTTTGTGGTCAAGTGTTCTGGGAAACAATCCACGGGACCTAATATGCAAAAATGCGCAAGAAAAGGTGTCCAATTCTAGGCGCAACAAAGATTTTGTTATATTTCCTCTGTATGAACCAACATTTACGGATCCATGATTAAGCCCTGGATAGCGAGTGTGTGTTTTGTAATTTTATTGTGTAATTATACTTTCTTTGTTCTCTTTTCACTGTTTCTTTTTTTTTCATAGTAAATAATTTTCTGAGAGAACCTACTTATGACTTCCTGAAAAAGTGCAGACTTGGCTTGATGAGTATCTTTACTGTAAGCATGAGGCATTTTCACTAGAAATAAAATAGTAATAGTAAAAAAAAAAAAAAAAAAAAAACAACAAACAGAAGGGGGGGGGGCAATGAAGCTCGCAAAAGAACCTTAACCGTGGCTGAAAGTTTACACCTCTGGATCACTTCCCTTTTGTGTGCAACTTCTTAAAATTTGTTGTTCACACCTTTTATGGCATCTTGTCAGCTGAGCTGAATTCCTCTACACACCCCAGTGCCTTGGACCAAATCCAACATCTCTGCATGCTAGCGTAGGTAACACTGTATAAGTCACAAGAACACGCTGCCACAGGGCGTGTAGTGCTTCTGGGGTTTTTTTTTCCCCTCACTGTCTTTCTTCCCTTTAGTGGTAGGAAGGAAAATTTTCACAGTGCGGTAACCTAGTCTAAAAATGCCACTTTTTTCCGGTAGACCTAAACCGCTAGTGAAAATTAAAGAGGATGGAAAAGATCAATCCACCCAATTGTTCTCTCTTTTTTTATTATTATTATTATTTTTTTATTATTATTTTAAGAGGGAAGTAAAATCTAGCTGGCAGTTTTGCAGAGCTACATAGTCAGAAAGAATGAATCAGATTTTGCTCTGGTCAGTATTTCCATGTTTTTCTGCTTGAATTTATGATGTTAGCTGTAGATTATGATGATGTTAGGAAGCTGCTGGGAGATTTTGAGTAGCTAAAGGTGGCCTAATGTGCTTACAAGAGTTACAGATGGAAAAACGTCCCCAAAACCGAAGGAATTCAGTGCCGAAACAGAGGCTGTTTTTCACATGAGGGCCCAGGGACCGTTTCCACGAACACGTGACCCCAAAGTCTGGTTCTTTTTAATAGTAGCCAAGTCTTTATTATTGTTATTACAACCATATACAGTTCAGTACACAGTGAAACGGAACTGCGTTCCTCCTCGACCAAGGCGCTACATACAAACAACATAAATTAACGACTTATAATAACAAAAACCTAATTAGCTGACTAGATGAGACAAAACAGATCAACAAGATATATTTACCCCCAAAAAACTAAGTACTATACATAAAGTGCACATGCAAATATGTAAATAAGAGCAACAACACAATACAGTACTTTGTGATGAGGTAAGTGAGAACACAATCGTTCCGAACCGTATCTGAAACCGCTGAGAAAGATTTTACGGGTTTACGGTACAGCGTGGAATCTGATATAGAGGCAAATCGTAACATTGTGTAACACTATATATATTTTTTTACCCCTGAACTAACAATAATGTTAGGAAAGTTAGCTTCCTTCTTTTCTTGTCGTGTGTTTAATGGTGACTCGCAAGCGAAGTAGATGCATACTTGAGTGTACCCGAGTACAGAGAGCAAAAACGCACAATTGAGATCGCTGACGAGTGGGGGAGGGGGCATCAATCGTGCCCGATGTCAAAAACGTCCGGTGATGTAACGTGAAGTCCAGAGGGAAAGTCCTATCAAAGGGGGGATGAGAACCACCAGAGAGGAACTTGTAGAACGGTGGTATCATGATAAATGGGGAAAAGAAAAAAAAAACTTTGTACAAGGTATTTTAAGAGAGTGAACAATTGGGTAACTATTTAGACACTGTGATTAACCATGACTCAGATTAATACCACACAAAGTTTTGGGTGCTTTTGAGAAGTTTTTTTTTTTCTTTTCTCCCCCTGACACACATGATCCCAGTTTATTGTTGTAATTCCCTTCACTCTTCTGTTGAGGCTCTTCACAAGGTTTTGAACCTCAGCAGGGTTGAGTTCAGTCACGGCTCTGAGCTCGCTTTGTGGTACTCATGCCGGAACAGGTTTGGATCTTTTCAACATTGTGAAATACATATAGGTGTGATTTATGAGGGGCCACGTACTTTTGTCATGTAGTGTAGGCCGTATATAAGGTAGACTACACGTTACATCGAAAACAAAAGTTCTCTGTGACTCTGGGAACGGACTGTGCCAGCCTGCCTGCGTGGGTACTGTGATAATCTCTAATGATTTCGTTTTTTTTTTGCAGTTTAATTTTTACCATCAACACAAATGACTTTGAAGACGGTTTTAGAATAACTGTGAAAGCGAAGGTAAATATAGGAAGCGTTGCCACGTCTCCACTTCAGCGTGTGATCTCACTCGGGACTACGATTCTCAGGACATGGATGAAAGTATAGTTTAGTAGTTTTGCTCTGAAGCAGTGGGGGGGGGTGTTTTTACTAATGAGTGAAGAGAAGGTTGGGGTTTAGTTAATGTAGCGTCAGGTTGGCAAATAATTTAATGATGACCTGTCACGGTGATTTAAACATTTATAGCATTTATAGCAAACTTTGATCAAAAGTCATATTTTCTCCGTAATAAGTTTATCAAAACGTTATTGATTTCTTTTGCTGTCTTAAAAAAAAATATATTTTTTTTTTTACAGCTGTTTTTCCTTAAACATTCATACATCGCATGGTAGAAACATAACATTAAAAAAAAGAGAGAGAGAGATGAAACTGATCTAATATCTAGTATCGGTTTCAGTGAAGCCCTGAGACAGATCCTGTAACGAATAGCAAAGATCAGATTGGATTTGGAAAATGATAATAAAACAGATCGAATATATTTCTAATACCAGCGATTTTTTTTCTTTGTTTTTGTGTGTGAAATAGATTGCAGTTAAAAAGAAACATATTTTTTAAGGCTTAGCATTTTTTTTAGAAATCAATATCAGCCTGTTAATCTCTGTATGATATCTGGAAAAGGAACGAGTCCCTTTAGTGGCTTCTTTAGTTTCAATGTCGAGGCCCGAGGAAATCGTTACACATTAGTGCCGAAAGAGAGGAAACAAATCCTGCTTATTATCCTCAGTGCTCGAACATGCAAATTAATTCCATTGCATTCCACTTTATTTGTATAGCGCTTTTAATAATGGTCGTTGTCGCAAACACAATCGAAGTGAGAAAATGTGTCTGAATCGGAATGATTGGATCAGTCCCTGATGAGCAAGCCGAGAGCAAGGAAAAACTCCCTGAGAAACCTTGAGAGGAACCGGACTCGATGATGAGAGCCATTGGAGTTTTTCGCTTTGATGACCTCATATGAGAAGAGCCCCTCCCCTCGAGCTTGTCGCTCGGGCGGCCCTGCTGCTCTCTGAAGGGGGCGTGGCTCAGCGTAGACCTCGAAACAGTTTATTAAATATTTTGGAAGAGGACTGAAATTTTTATTATAATAATATATATATATATATTTTTTTAAATCATCTGGAGCATTAGCGGACATGCTTTGGGGAAACTTTGAGACCTGTGTTACCTTGTTAAAGAAATAGCTAAGAGATTGTATACTTTTTTTTTTTTTTTTTTTTAAATAAAATGATTGACACCGCAGAGCTGCTAGATATCCATCCTCGTCTCGCACGCCATCGCGTTGTATGTCTCACTGTCTTCTTGTGAGCGCAGAGAGCAGATTTAGATCGGCTTAACCTCCCCGATAGCTGCCTCGCGAATCTAAACCATCCCTATATCTGATCTGTGTTTTGTTCCATATATAAATACACCTCCTTCTGTGTCATCACACTTCCTGATTTGGACCACAAACATTTAGGTCGCGCTAGACGTCTCTCAACTAGGTACTACATTTTACTTTTCGAGATCACATCTGTGTATGTTTATTTATTTATTTTATAAAAAAAATTTCTGACCTCCAGAAAAAAATTCTGCAGACGCGCACAGTGTGTTTTGCTGTATGGTTTCATTTACTGAGCATTGACATTCCGCATCACACACACACAGCGCCACATGCTCATCACCCCGATGATGGCCTTCAATCGCTACATCACCGCGGCTGTCGCTAGGCAGCCGGCTTTCCTCACACCGACACCTCCTTTACCGTTGTCTCGGTAGCCGATGCGTTGCAATCGGTGACGTCAAAAGTTCTCTCCGAGCTGCGAACATGGTGTGCATGCAGAAAGACATCAGGGGGGAGCGTTCAGGGTCGTTTAAAACCGCACATTTATTATTCCATGTTGCTCAGATCAAGAGATCAGATAAGGTGACATCATGCACGGTGAAACGAAACGACATTCCTTTAGGAACGCGAACGGGACGGCAAAATACATTAAAAAATTTTTTTTAAAAAAGTAGCGTAACGGGTTGTTCGAAAAGCATCAATAATAATAAAGTAACAGGACGCTACAACGTTACACGCTCAGATGTCTTGTAATGAATTTGCATATTCATGTATGCGGTTTCCAGCTCGGTAGGTTTGTTCTGGGTTTTTTTTTGCTGCTTAAACAAGTCTGCTTGTGTGTGTGTGTGTCTGTCTGTGTCCTTTGTGCTCTGCCTGACCTCGTTTATTGGCCTTGTGCATTGCCTTCATAACAAATCGCATAACCCTGAGCTGTCCAGTCAACAGCCAGTCGTCACAGTAACATCATTAACACTGGATGTGTGTGTTTTTCTTTCTGTCTTTCTTAGGGCTCCGGAGATCATCCTGGGGCTGCCCTTTTGTGAAGCTATAGACATGTGGTCACTGGGCTGCGTCATCGCTGAGCTGTTTCTTGGCTGGCCGCTTTACCCCGGAGCTCTGGAGTACGACCAGGTAACTCGGAAAGCTAGTGGTTATGGGTAACTGGCGACTAGTGTTTCTCTCCAGTTCCCATGATGACTTTGTCTCATTTATACCTTTTACTTCACCCCCAAAAAAATAAAAAGTTCCTGTCGTTTCAACAACTGTCGTGACTGGGTTAATGCTGCAGCTGCAGAAATCACTTACTAAAACCACACCTCATATATATATATATATATATATATATATATATATATATATATACAGACAAACACACACACACACACACACACACACACACACACACAGTGTGTGTCTATATATATATATATA
>JAQQZS010000002.1:27437360-27450266 GCA_030068045.1 Platyallabes tihoni
TTTTTTTCTTTCTTTTTTTTCTTTATACATTCTCTTTATATATATATATATATATATATATATATATATATATATATAGAGAGAGAGAGAGAGAGAGAGAGAGAGAGTTGGGGTTGCAATCTCCAGACACCCCACTATAACTGTACAACTGTAAAGGACATTTAGACACAAACAGCTAGTTTGTCTGATGGTGCGGTGTGTGTGTTTATTTATGCATCTATTTATGCACATCTGTTCTGGCCGCTGCCTTTGTCTCCTTTCATCTGCTGATTTGCATGACATGCCGTTTCACTGGACAGTCCACATAATATCAGTTTAGCCTCGATCATCTGGTGATCTGGTTATTTCTGCTCCTGGAGAAAAGATGCTGGCGACAAGAGCGTGTCCTGGTGATTGTGGTCACGTAGCTCCTAACAGAACACACTGTTTATTTGATATATGTCCAGCAATGACAACACTGTAATCATTTTGCTCTGTATTGTGTAAGCCTGTAAGTGTAATCCACACATTAGCAAAGATTGAGAGATGTAGATTATAAAGCACTGTTTTGTTAGATAATAAGAGCCTTCAGGATTTGTTCCTCAGCTCTTTAAGATGCCTGATTCAGCTTGTTTTGTGATCAAGGGTTTCATGAGCTGAGTCAGGTGAGGAAGTGCAGAAATAACATGGGAATGTGTAGTGTGTGTGTGTGTGTGTGGTTTCAAGTGCTGGGAATAATTAAAGACCACTAAGAAATGCGTTTACACAAGACAGTCAATCAGATCATACAGTACATACATGACCTCCACTGTCTGTATCTACAATACAGTTCATGCTACAGCGTAAGTGCACACTTCTAGTTTACATGATGTCATTCTCAGTTTTATTTTTTTATCACAGACATACATCAGACTCAAGTAATCACCATCACCCCACTCACTGATCGTACAAAATATACGATGGTGTTACAAGGTGCATTGATCCAAAGTGTTTCTTTTCGGGATGATTCAGAGATTAGGCTCTGCTATTCAGTGAACAACTGGTATTGATCTGGTATTAATACTCAGGGTAACTGAAACAGCACTAAGCTTCTCTTTCTAAGCAAAGTGAAATAATATCCTTTTGTCCTCTGTAAATGTGTATCCACAGTTCAGCAATTTGGCCTAATATTTAGTCTGGAAAAGTGTGGTTTTAATATAATCCATAAACATTATGTGAGTGAGTAGTGAAAGTGTGCAACCATCCACTGTTTTGTGCCATTTATTTTGTGATTTTTTTATTTATTTTTTTTACCTACCCTGTATGAGGGCTGTGACTCATACAGTAGGTAGACTGTAAATTTGATAAAATTAGATTTTTGGACATTGAAATTTTTTGATTTAACAGTACTAAAGTTTACTGTCTGATTTATTTAGAGCAGCTATATTTCTTACATGTTTTGAAGTATTAAAATAACAAAAAAGTATATAATAAGCATTGAAATTATGTGTAACTTGCATTATTGATTTGTTAAAAGCCATCTTTTGCACAATATTTTTATTTATATTTTTATATCTTCTGCTCCATGTCACCTACCGCACATAACCTCATAAGAAGAAGGTGAAATATTCTTGCAAAACCAGAGTATTTATTGAAGATCAATGCTGTGGAACATATATTTTATGGAACTTCCCAATTCTAGAATATTTATTGTTTGAAAGGTTACCTAAATAAATTAAAAGGGTGAATTGATTCTGATTCGAAAACTAGTTTAGTTTACCCTGTGATAAAATTCCTCCTTAATGTAGACATAAAACAAATTGCCACTTACAGATAACTTAAGCACAGCCTGGTGATGAGACTTTTAACCACAGTAAAACATTTGAATGGTGCAAATGTTTTAAAGAAGGCTGTACGTCCATGAATGATAATCTCGGCCGAGGTGGCTCGGTGCTCACTGTGGTCGTTCCAGTGAGCCTTCAGAGAGTGGAATGCCTGATCTTTGATAATTTTGAAAAGTTAATTTGCCAACTTGTGGAAGTAAACTGTTTCTATGACATGGCAGCCTTGCTTTGCTAAAGTAATTTGAATATAAGACTAGACTTTATGAAAATGTAATATCACACGTTTATATGCTATTATCATGTTTAAATTTGTTCTTAGGACTTTGTCACACCTACTTCTTTCGTCATACAAAAAACCCCCCCAGAAGCTTTCTTTTATTTATTTATTTATTTTTTGTCCAAAAAGTGATCTTTTACATAATTTGCTGCTTTCCTTTCTGGCCTAAAGATGTTTTCCTGTAAGATAAAATTAGCTTGAACACCAGTGTTTGGAAATCAGAAATGTTTTTTGTATTGACTTAATAATGAAGTCATAAAATAAACATGTATAACACAGCACTATATATATATTTATATATTAGAGAGAGAGAGAGAGAGAGATTATTATATGTCGTTTTGTGTAAAAACATAAAAATGAACTGATCATAGTGGGTGTACAACCGAACAACTTATAACTTTTTTTTCACTCTGCCATTATGAAAAAACCCATGTGGCAATACTAAATACCCCCTTACTGCTTCCACAGGATTTAAAAGGGTTGTAAAAGTTTAAAAAGTTGTAAATTTGATTAATTAATCATCAGCAGGACTGCAGACCTCTATAAAAGCAGATGTTTTGGCATGGTCTGGTCTAGAGCATCCAGGTGTGTGTAAACACAGAGCCAAGAGGGAAATCATGAGCAATTTACTTAGAGAAGGGACTGTTGCTGCACATCAATTTGAAAAGGGTTATTTATAATTTGGAGTTCAGCGTGCTACAGCAAGTTACGTTGTTCACAAGTGGAAAGCATTCAAGACAGTTACCAATCCTCCCAGCAGTGGACGTTCCAGTACATTTAAACCAAGGTCAGACCGTGTAATTCTCAGAGAAATACAAAGAAAACCCTGCAAAACTTACATCTCAGACCCTACAGTTAAATGTCCATGACATGCCTGGTGAAAATATCTTCTAAAAAACATGGAAGACTGAGGTTCGCAAAACTGTATCTGAATAGACCACAAGGCTTCTGGAACAATGTCCTATGGACAGACGAGACAAAAGTGGAGTCGTTTGGACTTAATGCCCAACGCCATGTTTGGCAAAAACCGAACAGTTTGGGGAAACACTTCATACCCACTGTCAAGCACACCGGTGGAGGGGTGATGATTTGGGCTTGTTTTGCAGCCATAGGTCATATTGACCTTGAACTCCTCTGAATACTTTGGAGGCAAATGTGAGGCCATCTGTCTGACAGCTAAAACTCGGGCAATGCAACAGGACAATGATCCTAATCACACCAGTAAATCTACATCAGAATTGCTCAAAAATAAAAGAACCAAGGTTTTGGAATGGCTTTGTCAAAGTGTAGACCTCAACCCAATTAAAATGTTGCAGTAGGACCTTATGAGAGCTGTGCATTAAGCAAATGCCCGAAAACCTCAATGAACTGAAGCAGTGCTGGGCTAAAATGTTTGGGCATTGGGTGGGAATTGAACCCATTTGTTCCTCATGGCAGGCGAGAAACCTACCACAGAGAACGCCTGGGTTCAATTCCCAAACCCCAGCCACCACTGGAGCCTCCCATACCATCGTGGACACAGTAATGATTTACTGTATAATACTGATATCTGAATGCTCACGGGTTCTAATTTGAGTTTGCTTCCTCTGAAAGTTTCTTGATAATTTCATCACCGCAAGCTTTTTTTTTCCCCCTCGCAAGTTTCACTTCTGGCTGGTTTATTAGGGATCCTGATTTTTAGACTTATTTGTGATTTATGTCTGTTGTCAAAAATGCATGTATACACAAATACAGCTGAATTGAGAATATAATGGATCAGATGAGATAAGTATTGGGTATCTCAATGATATGACATTTTACAAAAAATGGGAGAAAAAAAGAGAAAGCAGCGTCCCTAATTTAGACACATCATCCCTTTTTTGTACAAGTTGATTAACAGATTCTTCACTGACATATTATTACCTACAGCACATCTTCCAGTTTTATGGGAGTGTATTAGTTAGCTTGTGTGACTAGACTAGGCCTGTTCTGCACCAGCACAAGGATTTGTCCTGCAGGTACACCAGAACTTCTAAAGGGACATCTCTAAGGACTGTGAAAGTAAAATATGATTGTAGATTTTGCTTGTTTACTGTATTTTTATCCACATGTAATTTTTATGACCCAAAAGTTCCGTGTTGATTTGCAGCGTCCTTGCCTTCGGGTTATCAAAGAGTAAGCTTAACCGACATTAAAGCAGTAGTCATGATTTAAAGTGGCATTTTATTTATTTACATGGCATTTCTTTAGCCTTATGAGTGAGCATGATTTAATGGAAGATTTGCAGAAATTGTTTGGGATTCTTATTGTGATTGGGATTAAAAATATTTAACGCTACACAGTGTCATATGGACAATGACATCAGATCTGTGACAGATTATAAATGTGCTCTATCACTCCAGAGCTTTTAATGCAGAGCAGCCAGGTTTGCTTACACATCCTTTACCTTGTCTTTCGCGTGACCGGCTGTGTGCGTGCGTGCGTGCGTGCGTGTGGTGTGCATCTTCCTGGAAACACGGCCGTTGGTTTCCTTCAAAGCCTCCACAGTGATGCTCCAGCGAGTCAACAGCGAGCCTACTGTGCTGTGTTGCCATGGGAACTGATCTGCCTAACATTTTTTTCCTCCTTGTGAGGAGAGAACTGTGTGTATTATCAGAATGACAATGATGAACTTTTCCGGTTAATTTTTTTCCTCCTCTACCCGTGTGTGTGTGTGTGTGTGTGTGTGTGTGTGTGTGTGTGTAGGGACCGCCGATTGGGTTTAGCTCAGTGATAGATATGCATGGAATTGATCCATGTTTCATTTGATCTCCCTAAAGGGATCCTTTGTCACCTCTCCACACCGTGCTATATTCAGCGACCTACAGCACCGGACACTGTTTTAGTATCCGCGCAAGTCAGGCTGTGATTACATTACGGCTGCATTAGGACAAGATTTCGTCTGTGTAAACATGACTGTGCATGCTTTTGGACAGATTAGTATGGAAACCATGGAAGAGGGAAGATAATGCGGAACTATTGATTTTCTTTAATGAATTACAAACTCCATCTGAATTTGCATATAGTGCTTGCTTTTAAGGTATAAAAGCTTAACCCTAACCTACATTAGAGAAGTAGCCAACACTCCCTCACCGTCTATGCCATTTTATCTTGTATACAGGGTGGTGGGGGCCTGGAGCCAATCCCAGGACTTAGGGCACGAGACGGGGTGCCAATCTCTCGCAAGGCAGACACACGCTACAGGCAATTTGGGAAAGCTAATTAGCCTAATCTGCATGTCTTAGAACTGTGGGAGGAAACCGGTGTACCTGAAGGAAACTCACCAAGCATGAGGAGAACATGAAAACTCCATGCACACAAAGATGGGAATCGAGCTTGGCCGGAAATCGAACCCGGGCTCTGGAGCTGCAAGACGACAGTGCTAACCACTAAGCCTGTAGTCAATACTGGAACGAGAACTTTTTATTTAAAATAGGCTATTATAATTACTTTAGCAGGTCTGAGTGTAATAATTTACCAGGTGCCTAAGCCTGAAACCTTTTTTTGTCCCCCCCTATTTAGTCCTCCCCATCACTAGGGGGCTCCCACATTAAGGCTACTACTACCACTCACTCAGGAGGGTCGAAGACTATCACGTGTTTCCTCCGAACCACGTGACGCCAGCCGACCGCATCTTTTCGAACTGCTCACTCACGCACCGTTAGGGGCGGTGTAACACACTCGGAGGACAGTGCTATCCGCTTGCGTGAGCTCACATACGCCCCTGATTGGCTGTAGAGCCGTAATTAATGTGGGAGCACTAAATACCTCTCATCCCTCCCCCCCCGAGAGAGCTCGGCTAATCAGCTCTCTCTATACCTCCGGCTGCGAGAGGTTACAGTATCACCCGGGAATCGAACTCACAATCTCTGAATGATAGGGCGCGCACTTTACAGTACCACTGTGCCGCTTTACCCTTTTTACCGTTTTGTTATTGAAAAAATTGGGAGAGATCTCCAAAGTACTGGTGCTCTCCAAAATACTTCTGAGCGATTAGATGAAATAAATATCTGTGGATGAAACATGAAAACTCTCCTTTTCCGTGAGTTCATCCAATACTTGTGAACTGCTGGAACAAATGACATGCTACTAAAATCATAGATGGTGCATATTAGAAATTAAAACTGATCTGGAATGTCTGATCTGCCTATAGTGTCAGGCTTCTTGTGTGATGAAAGCCTGCATTTTAATCACACTCACTTCCAAACCAGGAGAAGTATGGATGTTCCAAATATATTTTGGAATAAAAGAATTGTGTAGGCTTCATAAAGGCATATCGCATTTCATGTTTTTTCTGTTTGATCGTACAGTTCGAATTATAGGAAAGTCAAAGCTTTTTGAAAATACTCTGTCTGGGGAACGTCTTGAAAATGTCTATTTTTTCAAGAAAAAAAAAAAAGAATGCCTTAAATGAAATCACTGTTGGCTTGAATAGTTTTTATTTTTAAGTTTTTATTTATCATCAAAACCTGCTTTGATGATGATAAAGGGTTTTATAATATGTCTTATATGAAATAATAAAAAAAAAAGTTTGACGGTTTGGTTCATCACACACACACAACAATATAATTAGTACTAGCATATGAACTTGGACCACCACAAATCCAAACACAGCAATTACCTTTCCCTTTTAAAGCCTTAATTGTTGTCCATACTTGCACATCTGGAGCCTGATTAAGTTTTAGATTTTATGACAAAATAACCCTCGGGGTCAGAACTCTTAAAGGCAATAAAATTGTTTTAAAAATCCAGAAAAGTGGAAATGACTGGATGACCAGCAAGTGATTGGAATGACACAGAGAGCAGTTTAGCCTTATCTACCATCCTGCTGGCTTCTACTTATAAAAGACAGAATTTAACCTCCTAATGGCCTTGTCTTAATTTTAGAAAGTCTCTTCCTCTCTTTATACTTACTCTCCCTCAGGCCATTCGGTGATGCGATGTGGTGTCAGCTACAGGCTGTTCATCTGACGTTCGCTTCCCTGAGTGACCATTTCACAGCTGACACGCTCCATGTCCTCACGCAGCCATGCTTCATTAGAGCATTTGTCCATGAGAAAGTTGATTAGGCCGGCACATTGACACAGATGAGCGCTCGTCTTACTCTCTGTAGGTGTTGTGAATCGCCATGTCTGCTGACGCTACAGTATAAGCATCCACCGAACTACATATATATATATATATATATATATATATATATATATAAAGTAAAACTTTAAAGTTGGCATGTCTGTACATTGAAGATATTTAAAAGTAAATAATTTTGGGGGACGTAATATGAGTAATAACACATCAAGATGGTTTTTGGAATTTTTGTCTGTCTGTTTGTCGTTTTGTTTGTGCACACATCACGTAAAAACTACTGAATTCATTTTAATGGGGTTTCCACAGGAGTATTTGGCTGAGCTTGAGGTAACATATAGGCTTTGTTTCATCACAATAGGCCCACGGGAAGAGAATATAAGCTACTTTGAACTTTACATGGAAAACGCCCTTATCATAAAAAAAAAAAATCCACCTTGAAAAAAATTATTAGTTCCTACATTGATAAACACTTCCGCTCTTAAGCACCTAGTGGAGAGAGTGAGATTAACTATTAATATTCTGAGTAATGTTACATAATTTTTTTTTTTTCCTACCGATAAATAACTTAAACTCCCTCATCGTCTGTACCACTTTATCCTGTATTCAGGGTCGCGGGGGCCTGGAGCCTATCCCAGGAGACTTGGGGCACGAGACATGGTACATCCGGGACGAGGTGCCAATCCATCACAGCACGCGCACACACACACACACACACGCACACATTCACACACTATGGGCAATTTGGGAACGCCAATTAACCTAATCTGCATGTCTTTGGATAATGGGAATCGCACCTGAACCCTGGAGGTGTAAGGCGCCGTTTTGTAAAAAAAAAAAAAGAAAATTGTAAGTAAATAACCCTTTTCTGCCACCCCTTTGTGACAAATGACAAATCCTTGAATATAAAAAAAAACTGGTTGAGAGATTTAAAGGTTATAATTCATTGTATTTCGAAAAAACAGAACTTGGGATTAATGAGGACAGAGTCCTGTTACTCCTGCCCAACAGCAGCTGTCCAGTGAGGATGCAGCACAAAAAGACCTGCTCGATAGCAGCTGACCAATGAGGAAGCGGCCCTTTGACACCTGCCCCTCCTCTGTACATTTGTGTCAAAAAGGCAAACAGAAAACTTGGCATCGAAAGTTAATTTTTTTTTGGCATTCAATAATGGTTTTTATTTTTGGTTTATTATGGAGGCCCCAAAGGTCATGTGGTAAAAATATGAATATACTATGTATATATTTAGTTTACAATCTTTGTGAACGGTTTTAGTAAACCGAGGTCACGGTTTACTAAACAGAGTGCACGGATCGACAAATTGCCATAAATATTTCTGTGCATCACATGACCCTTGGGGGCCCCTGAGGTTTTTATTTATTTATTTAATATTCTCTTAAAATGTATGTATTTTGTGAAAATTCCATAGTAAAAAGTGTTTAAGTTCATGTTATTGTGTTTTTGCTTTTGTGTTACATAAACACGCAGCAGAAAGAGCAGGTCCTAGTTGACGGTTTTCTCCATCCTGTTACAGTGTTCAGTTTAGGGGTCCAGCAATTAGCCAACAAAAATAACTACATCCATAATGAACTTGAGCAGTTCTGTTGGTGGTTCCTGGTTTTTAATTAATGCACTCGTTTGAATGATATTGTTTTTATTGTAAAAGCTAGTACAGGGCCTGGTATGGCTTTCTGACATGGGTTTTACACTTCCTCAGCAAAACTCAGCAACAAGCTATACTGTACTTTTTTTTTTGTCATTAACTGCAAGAGAGAGGGAAAAAAAAGAGAGGTTGGTGAGAGAAAAACTGTTTATAGCTGTTATACTTTACTTGACAATACAAATGAATTTGTTCTATAAATACATTTTAAAAAGTCAGCAAGAGGCAAATATCGTGTTGGAAGAGGAATGTGCAGTTATTAGGAACTTGATTGTGTTGAGCAATAACACACCCCTCTATCGTAGTTTTTTAAAACTGTAACCTTAATGTATAAATGTATAAATAATAATGCAAAACATAATAATGCAAAACATCATTAGCATCCTTTTTTTTTTGGTTGACTGGAACATACCCCAAACTATCAAACTGGATTTCACCAGAAGCTGATCTAAAGCGCTGTCTAATAGGCGAGTCGTCACGTACATTACACACATTGCAATACAGTGAAAATATTGCACTAGAGAATACAATTAAAGTAAAAATTTTATTAATTTCAATAAAATAACTATTTTAAAATTTAGGTTGGAATTTTTCACATTTACAAAAGTTACGAAATAAAATAGAATACAAATAGAAATGTGTAAATTATACAGGAAGAGAAAGTACAAAATGAGGCTAAAATAATCTATGAGATATATAATTATAAAAATATTAAAGTATAGGAATGTATAAATATGGTGTGTGTATCAGAAGAGTTCCAGAAGTGATGTTTATTAAAAATAGACTAGGCTCATATCCTGGACCGACCAAAGCAGAGAGCCAGTTCTGGGACATTTTTAAGGAACGGGACAAAAAAAACAAAAAAATTTTTTTTTTATTTCTATTACCTATTAGCTACAGTAGCTAAGCTTAAATGGAAATAAAGTAAGGGCAACAAACATGTTTTTACTGGTCAACTCTCACTTTTGGAGTATTTTTATTTTATTTTATTTATTTATTTAATTTTTTAAAATAATGTTTTTTTTCCAATTTTCTCCCCTAATTTAGTCGTGGCCAATTCCTCCCCGTCACTAGTCTGTGCCTCCGGCTGTGAGAGGAGAACAGCAACACCTTGGGTTCGAACCAGCATTCTCCGGATGATAGGGCGAGCGCTTTACCACTACGCCACTCGGAGGCTTGTTTTATTTACTTTTTATTAATTATTTATAGAATGTATTTATTCTTACAATTACTTTCATCATTATTCATAAGCAATGACACTTTCAGTACTTAAAAAGGTGAAATTCTAAACAGCTGAAACTTTCTGTTTCAGGGAACTGGGTACAGTATTGTGCAAAAGTCTTGAGCCCACTCCACTTTTACTCATATTAAAGATTAAATTAAAGAAAAGGGAACAAATGTTTAACTGCGACAGGCTGCGAAGTGCCTGTAGATACAATTTAAAAACTTGTTGTTTATGTAACAACCTCAGCAGTGACCTCATTTCCCCTCTCATCTATTCCAACCACTCAGCATTCAGCACCACCAGTATATTAATCACCGGCCTGATCATCTGTCATCATCTGCACATCTGCATCATCTCACTGGTTCATGCATTAAGGTAGATGTTTTTTTATGCCGAATGATTCATAGATCACTGTGTGGCTTAAATAACACACAAAAAAACATTCTTCTGAAACTGGATAGGTATGAGGATGGGACTGAAATTGAGAAACAACAAAGTTTTCACAAAGCCTAGTGGACTATTCCTTAAGACTGCATTACAAAATACAAGAAAGTCTGACTTGTGGAATCTAAGAGGTGGCTCAAGACTTTTGCACAGTACTGTACATCTGTAGTAATTCCTTAATATAAGGTTATGAAGTCTAATATTAGAAAATGTTTGTTTTACCTCTATTGCTATGAACAAAGTATATCCCTCTCCTTATAGAGAGAGAGAGAGAGAGACAGAGAGAGAGAGAGAATTGATTTGTTGCATATTTAATATTATAAACTTGCGGTGCCCAGATTGTTAGCCAGGACAAGTGTAATTGCATCCTGAAGGTGATCACAAGAACTGATGATGATGTTAAATGCATTCGAACCGGACTGTTAATCTTTATAGCACTATAAGCCATCCTGACTGGATCACTCTGCTGATAAAATTCATATTGCAGCTATAAAGAATTTTACAGCACAGCACTTTTCAATTATCTAATATGATTGGTTATAAGGTGCAGATTCATTTTCTACAACAGCAGCTATGGGGCAGGGTTATTAATGCACCAGTTTTAATGAGTAATTGTTTCTACAATAAGAAAAGGCTTACAGGAAAGTGTACACCGGACACCTCATATAGTCTAATAGCAGTCTGATGAAACATTACATCATCTGTAATATGCTGAAGTTTAGAGTATATTAGCTGTAATATGCTGAAATATAGAGTATATGAAAAGATTTTCCAGTTTTTTCAAGTTTTAGTTTTTTTGTGCTCTGACATTTTTAACTGCATTATTTTTTGTCTTACTAATTTAAAGAGAGAGAAAATCAGAGAATCTAATGACGGAATGGTTATTTGTAGCAAGAGACAAGAGCAGATATCATATCACTGCCCTGCATTTTTTTTTAAATGATATTGCAAATTATTATCATCAAAGTTGTTACAGTTAGTACTCAAGATTCAATTCACTTTTTAAATTATCCTTATAAATTAAATGCAGTGATTTTAAGAAATTTGTAAAATATTATTTACTAGCATTTATTTAGTACCTGTCGTTGACGGGTAAAGAGTTTTTGGAAAGAGTTAATGTAATGTAATTAATGATAATCTTATTTCAGGTTGAGGTCCAAGTACGTGTCTGTCTGTCTTCTGTACGGCAGAACTCTCTGTCTAACTTAACAATGCAAAGAAATAAAATGTTGTAAGTCAACCAAGTGTCCCTGTTTAAAGTAGATTATTACATCCATCACATGATGGATCATAACATCTGTTCATAACATCACTTTTACTTAACATTTTGATTTTAGAGCATAACACTGGGCTCTCAGTTTGAGTATTTTACATGCTCTCAAAATAATTTTAAACTTTCCGCAGGAAGAATAAACATACAATGATCTGTCCATTCATCTTTGAAGATTCAGTTTTCAAAAGTTACACACCTTTTTTTGGAGTAAGCCGTGCTGTTTCCCCCATTTGTTTGTGTTTCGTGAGCATTTGGCTGCTTTGTAGGGGCATTACAGGCTTTTTGTGTGTCTTCCGCATACTCTGTGTATTAACGGTAAACTATCATGCTATTTGGGACTGTTGAGTGACTCATGTAGTTTCATTAAGTTCTGTCGAGCCAAAATCAGCTGAACTGACATATAGGCAGAAATTTTTCTAAGACTGGTTTCTGGTCTTCCAATGTATGAAATGTAAAGATATTATTGAAAGAACGAGTTCTGACCAATTTACACAGAAAACCTTTCTTTTATTTATACAGATTCTTGATTTCCAAGTAGAATGCAATAGAATAGTATAAAAAGATGAGAGCCCTTGGAATAACCCTCAGTGTTTTGGATCAGTGTGTTCGCCACCTGCTTTATTTTGGGACATCTGCTTCAGCATAAGCCTGCCATTTTCTCATCACGTGTACATGATAACGCTGGATTAGATCAGCTGATGGGGTTCTGGCAAACAGCTTTAAAAAGGTTCTTCTCATCTCATCCAATACCTAACAGACCTCAGGATGAGACAGCTCTGGACACAGGCTACAGTTTCATTCATTTTATTGGATTTCAAGCAGTTCCTGCAATTCTATTCAGTAAATGTGTCTCTCATTTGTTTCCTACTTGATGTTTCTGAGAGATCAAGAGCTTAAGTCTTTTGGATTAAACGTCCACGAACAGCACAGTAATGAAATTGCATTCGGATGGGGCGCAGTCTGAAACTCTTATAAGACCATGTTTAAGATGGGAGGTGCCTGAACTGGGTGGCTTTTCATGCCTATGAGAATACATATTACACATATTATGCATTGTACTACATATATATATATATATGTATTATATATATATATATATATATATATATGTATTATTTATATATA
>JAQQZS010000002.1:27460404-27477178 GCA_030068045.1 Platyallabes tihoni
GATACTCGGTGCTCGTAAACCAAGACAATGCTCGTTTTTCAAGTCAAAATGTATTAAAAATCTTTGCTCGTCTTGCGTAACACTCGTATACCGCCTTACTCGTAATCCAAGGTTCCACTGTAATTGAGAAAAAGTCTTGGGAACATGCAAATAACTGCTGTAGAGCACTCACCATCTATACCACTTTATTCCGTATAGAGGATCACAGGGATAATGCACACACTCAGACACTACGGACAATTTGGGAACCACTACACCACCGTGCCACCTGCTTTAAACAAACAAAAAAGTTCTACAAAATATACTATAAAAAGTCCAGAAACATTTTTTTTTCTTTTCTGTAAACTGGTCTTTTACATAATATGCTGCTTCCTTTTTTCTGGCCTAGAGATATTTTCCTGTAAGATTGAAATTTTTGCTGGAATACTAATGTTTTAAAATCAGAAATGTTTTTTTTTTGTACTGACTTAATAATGAAGGCATAAAATGAACATGTATAAAAAGTTTGTACAAAACTAGATGAATAAATAAATAATTTACCAAGATGCCTAAGACTTTTGCACAGTACTGTATTTCAGACATAAGCCGCAAGAATTAATTGGGAGTAAACAGGGTCAAAGAGGGACATTCTTCCCTGCAGAGCTAATTAGTTTCTCTCCGACTTTTAGTCCGTATGGCTACAGCACGGGTAGAATCAAAAATCCTTAGAGATTGCATTAGAAATGCTTTTTTTTAAATATTTAAATAAAACCCAGGATGAGATTAAACCACAGTTGTTATGATTCCTTCCAATATTCTGAGGTAAATAAACTATGGTATACGGCTTGGTTTGGAAGGTAGAAAGAGGACATCTGGTAAGAAATCAGACAGCCTGTTCCTCGGGACTGCTTTGAGGAATGAACTGAATGCAGTCTTCTAAATTAGCATACATTTAAATGCGGCTTGTTTTTCTTGTCAGCGTTGCTGGAATCACGATGCCGAGCTAATACACATGTTGTTATTGCCTGGTAATGACACGAGAGGTTGTAATAAATAAATAAATAAATAAACAAAACATGATAGTTATATCAGACAGGAGTAGTGCACTGAGTGGATTTGGGAGCTGTCAGTACGTGACACAGTGAACAGAGCCTGGAAACGCAGATAGCGATCAAAGCTTCGGGCCTACGCTTTATAATCGCTCCTCTATGTGCCACCAGCGCTGTCACCGCACAGTCCCACCGAGACGTGGTCTCTTGCTCCCACCGTGCTTTTCCTGTGTGAATTATCTAAAAAACGCTCACGGGGGCGGGTTGTGGATTTTGTATGTGTGGGATCCGAGCTCAGTTCTGATTTGAATCGTCTCCGTGTCCTCAGACGGTTGTTAGTCCTCTTGGAATAGTGAAGACCGAACTGCTGCGTTGCATTACATCTCGCACAGATCAAATAAATGAACAATATATTACAGATAAAGAAAAATGCTTTAGTGTGAAGCTGAAGATCTGCTCCAGGGTCTGCATTCATTTCTGGGCTGCTTCGTTCTGATGTGAATGAATCATCATTTTCACCTTCAGGCATTTCTGATGTTTGTTGGGTACATGGCTGCTGGCTTCCTTTTAGAGCCATGTTTAGATCCTTAAGGATTATTTAAGTTATTGTACATAGAGCCTCTTCTACTTTGGAGATCTGTCTAAAGATTGGCTTATTTCTTTACCACTTGTGCAGTGTTGTGGCAGAACAGGGTACAAGTTGGGGGACAATTCCATTCCCTGAACAGAAACACCAATCGTACAATGCATATCTGTGGACTGGGAGGAAACTGGAAACTACCTGGAGAAATCCATCTAGGAACCTCTGTAGTCCAACTATTGTACTTATTCACCTTTTATGACCGTGGTAAGTTTCACACGCCAATAAGCCTAATCTGCATGTCTTTGGACTGCGGAAGGAAACCGGGGTACCCGGTGGAAACTCACCAAGCACAGGTAGAACATGCAAACTCCATGCGCACAGAACCCAAGGCGGGAATCGAACCCGGACCACGGAGGTGCAGTTCTCCCAATACAAGAAACTAGTGGAAGCCCCAAAAAATCGAACGCAACAACTAACCATAATTTATGATATTAGTAGTGTTATTGTGTTTTTTTTTTAGATGAACTCTGATAAACCATTCAACTTTAACCTTTTTAATCTCACATTCTATTTTTTGGAATAGTGGGCTTTTGTGTTTTTGATAGTAAAGTACTGTATTTTTACTGAGGTGGAATGGTGGTGTATTGGTTAGTTCTGTGGACTCGCATCTCCAGATTTAAGGGTTCAATCCTCTTGTATGGAATCAGTATGTTCTCCCGGTGCTTTCTGGGATTCCTTCAGGTATTCTGGTTTCCTCCCACAGTCCAAAGTAATGCAGCATAGCCTAATTGGAGTTTCCAAATTCCTCGTGGTGTGTGTGCTTGTGTGCCCTGTAGTGGTTTGGCACTTCGTCCTGGGTGTACACTGTCTCGTCCCCCGAGTTCTCTGGAATAGGGTCCAGGCCCCCTGCATGCCTGTACAGGATAAGCAGTATGGAGTGTGAGAGTGAGTTGTTGGTCTTTCGGCTGCTCCCTCATCCAATCCTCTCACAACTCGGCACAGGTTTAACGCCGGGGGCCCATCCTGGCGCTGGATGGGCCCCCGGGATTGGGACAGGCACTGCATCCAGTAGCTGGGTTTGGGAATTGGGTGGGAACTGAAGCGTTCTGCCTGGCAGGCAAGAAACCTACCACTAAGCCACCAATTCCCAGCGAGTGAGTATTTTTACTTAATAAAACTTGCATCATATTTCCAGTAGGCCTGTACAAAGTTGAGGATGCAATCAAGACACCCTGTAGATCAGCTCCTGCTTGTCAAATGGGATTTTTTTTTTGTGGCCTTGTGGACACCTTACGTAACACAGACCAACAGACCATTATTTCTTTATAGCCTAAATGCTGCATAGCAAATCTCATCGTGTTAGAGATGTGTCAACCCCTAAAAAGACAATGTCACAGAAACGGCACCTCTTACGTAACCGTAAAAATAGTATAAATCTTTGTTCATGATGACTAAGAGCGAGTCGGACTACTGAAGGCACAATGGCGCTGGTCATCATCAGGGATCATCAGCGACTCATCCTGTGTCTGTTCAGCCTACGCCTTATGCTTCAGCTTGTTCAACCTAATGCTGTGATTTTTATAACCTAAATTTAACTCGCCGTCTAACCTCACAGCTCAGCAGCTGTCAGCTCAACCCAAGATGACATCATGAAAATGCTGCATTCGAAATATTTTTTAACATCGCATTAACATGACATGAATATTGCACATTGAGATCTTTCTCTCTGCAGCGAAAAGAATGATGACAGTTAAGTTGATGGACATCATCTGGATTTTTAATCGTCTCGGTAGAACAAGGACGTCTTCTTCAAGTAGAGATAGAACGGAGTGCTTCGGTCAGTCTGGAAATTTATTGGGATTTTCTGTAATTGATTGGAATGGAAAGCAAAAGCGCAATCCTTAAGTTATGCTTTCGATTAAAGCATCTCGAGTGGCTTGTCTCTGATGAAGGGCAGGTGGAATGCAGTCAGTGCCCCACGAAGACGCAGTTAACAGCAGATGGGGTCCTATGAATAGACATCCTGTTGGAATGGTGCGATGCCATGCCTAGCCTTTCGTGCACGGCCTTCTCGTGGATTTTTACTGGTTTTGGCCCATTACCCATCTTCCCCTATCACCACCTGTGCCTATCCTGTTAAAGCTCCAGGCCTTACCATCTGACTGATCCTTATTTACATGAGCGATGGATTCCCGAATTCTTCTCGCTCACAGGGTCATTAGCAGGAATTTATAAAAGAACTACAAAGTGTCCTTGATTTTTTTTTTATATAGATCAAGGTCTGAATGCATTTTGGAGTGTGGAAACAAGGCAGCCAGTGGACTCACTCTGCTGTGTCTGGTGGTAGCTTTTGATTGGCTTAGATTGGTGCCTCATGTGAAAGCCATGCCTGCTCCAGGAATCATTAAAAGCTTTATAAATCTTCTCAGTGCTGGGGTCAGCATACTAAAATGTCCTCGCCACGGTAGCAACACAGCCTCTGGGACACTGGTAGTAATGTTCTCTTGAGCTGAGGCGTACGCGTGTGTGCTATTTTTCTCCACATCATATCATGACCCCTGCCTTTCTCTTGCTGTCCCTTTCCCAGGAAACCCCATATGCTCGAACTGTAAGAACAGGTGGCTGTCGGTTGGAGAAAAGGCTTTCAACATGACCTGTGATGACATACCGACACTTACTCGCACGCCCACACACTCGCTAGAGACTTTTAATGCTAGCGTCTCCCGGTAGCCACAGTGAATTATTAATTTTTTTTCTCGTTTAGTTTCAGGGAAGAGAAAAATCACGCCATTTGCTGATTTTGTCACCTCGGTGTTGGAGAGTCATTCGGAGGTGATTAATGCAGTGATTAATAGGCCGTCGTTGCCTTTTATTTGATTCCTATCTTGAGGAGCATAACATTGACACAGTCCTGGGCTGCAGTGACTCTCTGACATTAATCACCATTTCTGTAGTTGGAGGTTCACTAGAATATTATCCTTTTTGTTCTGCCACAGTAAAGGTGATTTTTAAGGTACAGGATGACGTTAATATACCAGTATGTGTGTAAATGTGTGTTAGATGACACTGCAATACTTTGTGACTGCATGGCTGTCGTCCATACGGCCTAAAAAAACAAACCTACATTCACATTACTGTTTTTTTTTTAAATTTATTTATTTTTTTTCCATCTCTGGCTATTATGATTCATGAGCTTTTCACAATGCTGAAGATTTATGCTGATCATATTTTAAACGGTTCCACATTTTCATATGAGAGTTAGGCATTATGCATGGGAACAGAAAACAAATTCTGAGCTGTTTATCTCAGTCCTTATTAAAATCCTCAGTACAAGAGTCAAGTATTACTTTATTGCATTTTTCAACATTATCATAATATACATTTACAGTGCATTAAATATTGTTTATGCATTTAATTTGCATTGTCAAAGTTACATTGCTTTTAGGCAAAATTAAACAAGACAAAAGCATCTAATTTCCTACCACTGGGGTAGGGGTATCTCTGTGGTTAAGATGTTGGATTACTGATCAGAAGTCAATCCCCTGCACCACCAAGTTGCCACTGTTGGGTCCTTAAGCAAGGCAATTGACCCTCAAAAAAGGTGTGCTGTGGTATGTGGCACCAATCATTATAATGAGACAATTTTTTTTTACTTGCTCTGGATGAGGGTGTCTGACGTTAATTTGAGTTACGCTGGTATTAAGAAAGTTAGAATTACTTTGATGAAATGACCTTGGAAAAACATTGACTACATGGTGATGTGGTAACATTGAGCGAATGCGCCTAAGACATTGCTGCAAAAAGTGACTTCAAAACCAAAATAATACCAAAATAACAACCTGAGCAGGACTTGAAATCCAGTTGCTGCAATGAGTGTGGTGCCTGCTTGACAACAAGGGAACATGTGGCAGCCTCAAAAGTGTAGAGTTCAGTATCAATGAGCGTCACAAACACCACATTACAGTAGAGTGTCCTGGAAACTAATAAAGAAAATCAGAAAACTAAAAGGTAACATTACAGCACAAGGAGATGCATGATGTGAAATACATGCACTGTTTTTCTGTTGTCTCCAATTTCCGATCAGAATTCTAAACCCTGCTAGAAACTCAAGGGATTATGGATGTGGTCAGACATAGCATGAATGGATGCTAAATGCTCCAAATTAAGGTTAAAATTTCGTTGTTTTGAGGTTGAATTTGAAACGTTGTTGGCACATTCATTCAACGTTCTATCAAAGTCATTTTATCAATGTCATTCTAACTTTTAAAAATAATCTTGTCCTGACTTTCAATAGCATCTCAACATCATTATAACCAAATTACAATGGTCATCCGACATTAGGTTTCCTGCTGGGTTACAGCAACTAAAACTATGGTTTCTATTTATTTGTATAGTTCATATGAGAACAGTTCTTCAAAATATATTTTTTAAGAAATGTTGCAACAGGATAGGCTCCAGGTCCCCCGCGACCCTGATCATAGGATAAAGCGGTATAGAAAATGAATGAATGAATGAATGTTGCAACAGGAAAGTTTAGTATTTAGGACTGGTTGACATGGAATAGGTGATGTCTGTATTTTGGAAGTGCTAACTTTCAAAAAAAAAAAAAATATATATATATAATTAAATAAAAAAAAATATCTGTAACTGAACCCCGTCCCAAAATCATATTGAATATTGAGTCAATGTTTTATCTATTATCTTGTTTCTGTTTCTCCAGATGAAGGCAAGATCGAAACATCGAATCACTCTGCTACATCGCCAAGTCCCACTTGGTCTTCAAACGTTTCCTCGTCTCTGTTTCCGCTAAAAGAAGATGAAGATTCTGTCCTACAGTCTCACTCTGCACCAGCAGAGGCAGTGTCAAGCACCAGAGAGCAGGCTGTCTTTTCCTCCGTGCTGACAGTCAGGGCCAACTCGGACTCGCTGGTGCAGTATCCCGCCTCTCCTCATGCGAACGCTTACAATCTTACCAATCACAAAATCCAGGAGGATCCACCGGCTAAAGCTCCACAAGCCCCAACCAAGAGTGTGCTAAGCACCGTGTCAGGTACCGACCCTGCATCGTGGATGTGAGATAAATATGTGTGCTTCAGTGTGTGTGAGGTTAACTGTGATCAAAATGCTTTTGTTTGCAGAAATTTTCCCGACTCGATGTTGTCGTCTGTGCTTTTGTCCTCGTCGTGTCCATCATCGTGATCATGCTTGAAACCCCTTGTATGGTGATCACCCTAGTCATTATCGTCATGTGATTTGCTTTGTCATGACTCATTCTTCTTTGTCATCTTGTGTGAATGTTCATGACACTCCTAGTTGTGCCTCAGACATTGACCTTTAAAGTCACAATCAGGGAGTTTTAAAACATGGATTCTTGTTGATAAATCAAATAAAAATGGTTTAATTTGTGCTGTAAATCAAAAATAAATAATTTGAAACCATTCAAATCCACATTTACAAAATAGAAGCTAGATTCTTGTAGTTGGAGTTATCAGATATTTGAAAATCCCTGTTTGTGATTTGAATATCTCCCACCAGATTATTATTTTCAAACCTGTCTTGCTTGCATGTTATTGTGGATTATGCTCCTATAACAGCATGTCCTAAAGTCTTTTATTTTGAAAGTTAGCGATTATTGGGGGGGGATAGCACTAAGGATTTCGAACCGAATAATGAAGACACGTTATCAGGATTGCATATACTGTAACTTTGTGTTATTAAAAAAACTGAAAAAAAATCTTCGAAAGTCTGTATGAGCTCAAAATACTTTCTCCTTTTGCATGATAGAATCACAAAAAGTAAACTGCATGGGCTTTCAATGAATATCCAAACAATTTTTGTTCTTCCAGAAGAGTCTCCTTCTACTAGTCCAGGCCTTCCCACGGCACCCGGTACCACTAACTTAACCGTAGAGGAGACAGAACCTTCTCGCACAGATCATGTGACCAGCCCACCCTCCACCTCCACCTCCACCGAGCTATCCAATATTACTTCTCCAGGGACAGAAAAATTTGGAAAAACCTCAGTCAACCCTCCAAACCCTGATACTGTGACCAGTGACAGCCTCCAGCTCACCACGGTGACAACCACAACGACCACGCCCTTAACTGTGACTGACATGACTGTGACTCTGCCCAGTACGAATCCCTTGACGACTGAGGTTCTTACCACAAAAGCTCCAACCACGACCACTGCCGAAACCACAACTGTTGCGACGATGCCTCCGACAACACCGACAACTACAACTACTACTACAACAACAACTACTACTACTACTACGACCACACCACCACCAACGACTGCTTTGCCAACAACAACAACTCAAAGCTCCACTATAGCTACACCTAAAACCACAACTACTGAGCAGAGCACCACCACTGAGAGTTCACCTCCATCATGCAACATCACAGAGAGGCTGTTGGTCCGAACAGGTGAGTTTGCTCCTTCAATCTCATATCAGCCATATCATGTATATTATATGGACAAAAGTATTTAGCCAAACCTGCAATGACATTGTATCCAAATACATACACTTCAATATGGAGTTGGTCCCCCTTTTATGGCTATTACAGCTTCCACTCTCCTTAGAAGGTTGTCCACAAGATTTTGGAGTGTTTCTGTGGGAATTCGTGTCTATTCATTCTGTAGAGCATTTACAGTATGAGGTCAGCCACTGATGTTGGTTGAGAAGGCCTGGCTCGCAATCTCCGTTCCAGTTCATTCCAAAGGTGCCCGATGGGGTTGAGGTCAGGGCTCTGTGTTAGGGCCAGTCAAGTTCTTCCACATCGAATCAAACCATGTCTTTATAGTCTGTGCTTTGTGCACTGGGACACAGTCATGTTGGAGTAGAAAAGGGCCTTCCCTAAACTGATGGCACAAAGTTGGAAGCATAGCATTGTCCAAGATAGCTTCACTGGGGATAAGGGACCTGATTGACACACCGGAATTCAATAATTAACAGGTTTGGCCAAGTACTTTTGTCCATGTAGTGTAGCTGGGTATTAGTGTATTTAGTCCGAATACAACCATGCCACTTTTATGGAGTAGGCTTTCCCATTTTCATAAAGCTTTTCACAAATTTAAGTTGAGTAACTACCATTTAACATAATGATCTCCACAGTCAGACTGTGACATGGGAATTGTCTTAATATTTTGAGTAGTGCGATCATAAGTTGTTGTTATTACACATTATCATAATCAAGATAAACTGTATTTCGTTTTAGATATATGCGAAGAAGACTATGTTTAATGACATTTTCCTTATTAATATTCCTCTAGAATCCGCACAACTAAATAACCGTTTTAAGGAAAACCCGTAATCGAAATATGGCTTGGATTGATGTTGAATTTCAATAGGTCTCATTCATGCTCCTCTCTCTCTCCTTATCTCCCTTTCTGTATTTCTCTCTCAGTCTGTTTATATGCCGCACTTCTTTATCTCAATATTATTCCATACTTTCTTTTCGCTCTCTCTTTCTCGATTACTCTTATTCCCCCTCAATATCTTTGTATTTCATTATTGCAAATTAGTGCATGCTTACTGATCTGTAACTCATTTGCATTATTTAATAGCGTATTGTTTTTCTGTTTACTGCCAAGTTTTTTTTCTCCCATAAAATGGATGGATGAAACTTGAAGGGGCTTTGTCATGAAATTTTAGTGTTTTTTTAAGTCAGAATGAGAGAAAAAACAAGAAATACGTACCTGGAGCAGCATTTGGCAGGAAGAAGAATCCTAGCTTCTGCACAAGCAGCTCAAAGTCAATGAATTTGTCGGTCACATAATCTGTCACCATATTTGGCCAACAGCTGCATACTAACACTGTTTAGTAAGAGTAAGAGTGTTATGCTCATTTGTTTCAAGACATGATTAAAAAACCCACTTACCTTTGTATTTCATTAGCAATGGATTAACCCTTGAGGTTGTGCTGTTACAAGAAAAATAATCAGTGTTTGAGTGCTGTGATCCTCACTCCAAATGAAGTTACATTACCACCGATTCTTTTTTATACCAGCTTGTCCAAAATGTCCTTTAAGGCCTTATGCAGTGGTAACGATTGCCCTGCTTCTGGACATTCCCTCTAGCTTCACTTGTACTGATGCATCTCTTCAAATGCTTTCAGATATTTCACTTTGTCCTCTGTCCAAGGACTATTGTTCTCCATTTCCATGCTGAAGTTAAACCAGACGTTCTTCCTGAAATCACGGTTAATTTAGCAACCGATTTAGCCTTTCAAGGGAACTGCTTTTACATCCTAAGAGGTAATAGCGCCCAAAGCAGAAAAAGACCCTCCACGACCAACTAAAACATATCAACTTAAAGTTTTCCAAATTTATAATTATGTATCTTCATCGTCTCCCCATTCGTTTTCACCATGGATCTATGTCCATACCACATGATCGTGTGGACTTGTGGTTTGTGTCTTGATCAGGGAGAGCATCAAGACTGAGAGATCTTTAGAAACCCTCGTATCTTTCCGATCTGAATCTGATTTCAAACCACCTCTGGGTCTGATTTAATTTTCCTGTTCAGACTGCATAAAAGCAATGTAATTCCAAACTGGTTCCAATCTGGATATGCCAAAAATCAGATTTGAGCTGGCAGTCTGAACAATGCCTAAACGAGCTCTTACTACAGTATAAATCATTAAGCAATATCAAACGAGAGGGAATGCTGTTGCGCTGGTTATCAGCACAATGCTGAAAGTAGTTTTAAATTCTTAGTCTTAAATTCTTATTTTGCTCTTAATTCTGTACATTTAAAATAATGTACAGAATTTTTTATGGTCTCATTACGTCGATAATACTACACAGTATGTAGGCATGGGGATAAAACATGGACAATCCTGTAAATCACAAAATTTTCTCTTTATATTTCCACTTATTCTACTTTAGAATATCTGCTAAGTTAACTTTACGGTTCTGGGGTTAAATCTCAAATAGCGTTAGAAAGAAAGTTTGTGCACTATGTAGGGTGTACAACCAAGTAGTGCCCTTGATTAGGTCTTAGGGAGGGATTTGGCATTTATCCTCATGTTAGAAGGTAGTTAGCTTTGTAGTTCGCCTTAGGCATTAATAAAACAACACGCAGGCAATTCACCATGACTTAATAGCAATTATTAAGTAGACAGTGTTGTTTTAAGATTACATAACGTTATTAGATGTTTTTTGCTGTATGTACATCCGAGAAAAGTTGGAAAGTTGGGTTTTGCCAGGCAGCTGCTGCAGTACTACAGGCTGTCCTGACCTACTTTCACCCATGCTGATTAACAACAGTAATTAACGATTGTTGAACACCTGGGACGGTGAGTGATACATATAGTTGAGTTGTCCTAGTGATGTTATATTATGGGCCAGGGGTAGCTCAGTGGTTAAGGCATTGGACTGCTAAAACGCCTCCTGACCAATCAGATTTAAGAATTTAACAGCACTGTTGTATAATTTTACATTTTCAACCAGCAGATTATTGGAGCAACACATTGTACAACCCTGATAACAAAAAAAGACATCACAAGTAAGGTTGAGAAGCAACAGCTAGGTTGTGTTTGACACTCGAACGTGTCAACTAATCAATATTAATGAACATCAGACAGTCTGCTAATAAATATTAATGACTAATGTTTAGTCTCAACTGCAGAAACAACAGTTTAAATATACATAGGCTTAATGTTCAGGGTAAAAATTCAGATTATGTTCTGATGAACCAGAAAAAAACACATTTAATGCATAAAGTGTATACCATACTTTTTTAGTTTTACTTGATTTTTCTAATTCGGTCATAGTACATTCCCAGCACATGTTACATTTTAGCACCTTTCTCTATTAACCAGAAACTATCCACTGGGGGAAAGGCTGTCACATGCTTCCTTTGAGACATGTGACTCCAGCTGAATCATTTACAAACTGCTGCCCACGCACTGTAGGGAGTGGCAGGGGGATGTAACACAATCAAAACGAAAGCACTTTCCAAACCCCCCACCACTAGTGTCAGTACGATTGATGTGGGAGAGCATAAATACCACCCCTTCCCCCTAAGAGCAGGGTAAATTTTCCCAGTCATGGGTGGGTATCATCGGATTTCAACTCGTGAATGCCGGATGACAGGACGAGCGCTTTTCTGTTGCAGTGGATGGGAGACATTCATCTATAGTTATAACCTCTGAATCTTAATAATATTTGAGTCAAAAAAAGTCAAATGGCCATGCATATGCTGACTGTTTCTAGTTTCATAGGGAAAAACAAACATGTTTCTCATTCACAGATGATGCTCTAAAAATAAAATGGAAGTTTGTCCAGCTTCCAGTAGAACCAGTCTATTGAGGGTGCTATAAATGATTTCTTGGGTGCAAACATCGCTAAGGAGACTCAGTATACATTTCTGTGCACGCACACCAAACACCATCATCTATCCCGCAGTCTTTTGGCGCTGGTGTTTAAATATCTGCCAGATGTTGTTGTTCTTTCAGCTACTCCAATTAGGGCTCACCACAGCAGATCATCCACTCTGCACATTTGATTTTGGATCAGGTTTTACACTGAATGCCCTTTCTGAAGCAACTCTCCCATTGTTTTTGAGTCTTTGGAATAGACTTGAGGGTGCTCTGCAACCCCAGTGGCTGAGTGTGAGGCATTGGCTGGGATGTGAGAATCCTACCAGTGAACCACCAATGCCCAAATGGCTGACAGATTCGACAAAGAAAAAAATACAGAGCACATAGAGTGAAGCATAGTGCTAACATGACCTTTACTACACCAAAATGCAAGGAAAGTGGGGACCAAGTAAAGCGTAAAAGTAAAGAAAATGTCTCACAAGCATTAATCTTTCGCAGGGATGGAAAACGCACAGGGAAATTGTACTTTAGTGAAAGAACAGATAATTACTCAAAGTCGAATTTAGTTAAAACTAGACAGTCTAGACAAAAAATGTTGCTTCCTTGTGTACTAAAATAAACCACATCAGATGGAAAAAATATATATATTTTTTCTACTTTTATTAATACAAATAAAAAGGCATTTCATTCAAAGGCAGCTCATTCTATTCTTGTACAGTATGGCGCACAGTTGTTGCTAGAAGTAACCAAAAGTACTATAGGCCTGTTCTAACTGTTTGAGGTTTTGCTTCATGGTAAAAGTATTAATGTAGTCACAAAAACGTCAAAGTGCTATATTTTTGCGTTGTGATATGGTACAAAGCAATTAAAAAGTCAGACTATTTAAACACACAACATCATGTAGTGGATTCTTTTAGCATGCGATACCTCAACCAAGTGGTAGAGATGGCTTGATCTGGTTACTTTCAACATACATTTCCATATAAAATAGTGACTCAAAATGTGTTCTACCAAAAGGTTGAACATTAA
This sequence comes from Platyallabes tihoni, assembly GCA_030068045.1. NCBI lineage: Eukaryota > Metazoa > Chordata > Actinopteri > Siluriformes > Clariidae > Platyallabes > Platyallabes tihoni. The sequence goes on from JAQQZS010000002.1 coordinate 27,473,372, forward strand.
AGGGTTAAGTAAGAATACAACTATTTAATTTCTCTTAGACAATATATTGTATAAATACTCCAAAACATCACTTAAATATTATGATAAGGTGCAATTATGCTCTTAATAAAAATCCACTGGTAAACACAAAATTTGTTTTTTCTAACAGGAGCATTCAGGTCAAACAGGGACTTTTGATTGTTGAGAATATCAGAACACAGTTATGAAAGAGAGTAAAAACTTCCTTTATTTCTCTATATAATCTCCTGCTACACTAATGCACTTATCCCAGTGTTTCACTAGCGCTTAAATGCCACCAAGGTGGAATGTTTTCTCAGTACACCAGATGATCAGACTGCCTGCTTCATGACTAAAATGCCGGCCTCCCAGGAACTCCTTTAATGACCCAAACATGTGAAAATGGCGTGGAGTGAGATCAGTGCTGTATGAGCAACGTGGCAATAACTCCCAGTCGAGCTCCTGTAATGTGCAACTGGTGTTCGTGAACAATTGTGTGTACAGTTCCCAAATTGGTGACAAGTTATCCATCAATTGTCAAGGATCAGATGTTCCGCTCGCTGAATGTTCACGAGAACGACTGCAGTGGGCTCCGAGCCACCTCGTCCAGGATCATCTTTCACGGATGTACGGTCTTCTTTAAAATGTTTGAACCATGCAAATGTTCTAAGAGTCTTTTAAATTGAATGTTAGTCGCGTTTATGCGAAATTTCATCCTTGAAGGCAACTCATAGTTTTAATCTAAATTATGTGTTTGGTCATCAGTATGCTTTTGTGGTTGAGTTTGATCCCAAAAGAGTTGATTCACTGATTCTAGACATTTAGTCAATTATGAGTCAAGGCGTTGGAGTCGAGTCTACACGCTGCAAAGTGCTTGCTCTTGCAAATGCATGACAGGAAAAATGAATTTAGCATCCAAGTGTGTGTGTGTGTTTTTTTTTTTTTACACAGGTAGTGGCATTTATTTTGAAGTTTATTGATCAGAATAGAACAATTCATACTCCCTGTGATGTAGGCAATTATTTTCTTGGATACATTGACCTACAGTTGCAAGTGCACATAAGCAGTAAAATAATGTACAGAATTTGGAAGTGAAATGAGATCTCATTAGGTCTCATTAAATAATACTGTTTATACCTGATGCATGTCAGAAATTTAGTGTATTTAGTGACCTATTATTTAAAATTGTGCATGTGTGTGTGTGTGTGTGATTTTTCCTTCAGTTCTATCTATCCAGATGAAGAGGAATTATTTGGAGAGTGGACTGAGGCAGAGCTTGGTGAAAGGTCTGACCCTGGCACTACAGAAGGCCTTTAATGACTCAAACATTCGCATCCAGGTAATTAATTTAGCCAGTGTGATCTACGTAGCATTTCTCCCAGTGAGAAATCTACACTATGGAGAAAATAAAAATCACTAAATGAAATAATTAAACTAAACCATCCATAAATCAGTTTGTTGCCGTGGAGACAGAGCCTAACCTAATATGCGCATCCTGTAACCAAAAAAAGCTGTTTATTTCAAACTAAAGTTCTATTCCTGTATCTACAGTAGCATATGCCCCAGCAGTGCTTCAATCAAACTGAGGGTCTGCTGTGTATTTGGATTTGTATCACCATTGCACCATGGGAATTGTAGTTTCACAGTGAAGCGTGTGGTGGGCGGTGAGTGGGCAGTGGTGTGGGAAGTGTTTGTATTGAACACGCTGTCTTCTCCGCATCGTGCGAGAACATGTAGAGCGATTTCCTCTCGTTGGAAGCATCTGGGAATTGTCTAAAGCTTTGTGTAAATCGTCATTTTCTCACATTTGAAGGGTGTTTTCTCACCTATTAGTCTTTGCTGAATCAAAATCAGAGGGAAATTGATACTTTTGATCCATTTTCTATTCGAATTTCACACCACCAGGACCAAAAAAAAACAAAAACAAAAAACGTAATTTGGTGAAAAGTGGTGGAAAGCTCAGAAAAAAAGTGCTTATTAAGGGTTCTTTGGATTGCTATATAATCTAAATATATTATACTTATATAATTTTCTGAAAGCTGGAAATCCTCTGTTGTAGGGCTCCATATCAGTGTTCCCACAGAGGAGCTCAGTGGAGAACGCTTTATGGTGCTGGATGGAAAGATTTCTTTATGTACAGCACTACCTTGGCACATGAATTTAATCCATTCTTGAGGCAAGTTCTTAATACGAGAGTTTATATTGCTAAATGCATTTTCCCATAGGAATGAATGTAAATGCAGATAATCCGTTCCAAAAATATTACCAACATTACCCATATATTTCCACACTAATCATATTTTTTCATTTAAAAACAATCAAATCATTTAGAAAAGACATGTAAATGTAGTAAAATATAAAATAAATAGACATTAAACATCAATTCACCTTACTTTATGGCACCAGCTACCATAAAGACACCTCTTATTCCTCTTGGCACCGGCTGCTTTAAAAATGATTTTTAAAAAACTGCTTTTTAAAAAACTGAAAGTGGCTCTGTTTACTTCTTGCTACCATCTTTGCTAACATTCCTAGGACACATGGTACTATGTCTTCACTAAATCTTGCACCAAAAAAAAAAAAAAAAAACCCACACACACACAAAATATATATGTAAACTCGCTTCACTTGGGTTTCCACTGACGCAAACCAGTTTTGAATGGCTCTCGGACATACGCATAATATAGCCAGCGGTCGGTTCAGCTCGTTTCATTCGTTTGTATGCCGAGGCAAATTCTTTAAAAAATTTACTTCTTAAGATGAAAATTAAAGGTTACAGTATATGCCGAGGTACCACTATATATATTTTGTATAGATACAGAAAAAAGCACTTCTAAGTATGCATAAGAGCCATCCACCAATCACAGAGCTAGATAAAATTTCTCTATAATGAAATTATAGTTTAATAAATGTCAAAATACTAAAGCCATATTCAGAAATTATTTCTTACATATCCAGCATACACTATACAGTACAGTATATCCAGCAGACGCCTGCACTCCAGACCCTCCATCTGGCACTCAATTATCTTAATTATCAGGCATGTCAAAAATGCAGTTCTGGAAACTGTAATACATACACAGGTTTTTTCATGCAGTGCTTTTGCTCTTTTGAAGTTAATAAGATAAAAAGCAACTTGTAACAACATAAAAAAAGTGCAAACACCTTATCATGAAGACTTCCTCATGCGTGAAAAGTAATAGCTTTATCTTGTTATGTTACCAAGCCTGACCCTATACACTTCTTCAGTAATTGCCAAACGAATAAACAGTTCCTTATAGAAAACTTCACATACTCTACATGAAGAAGTGTAGTTGATTATCATAAAAGGAGATCTGACGCCAGTGCTGCTGTCGTTCAAATCACAGGTTTATATTAGTGGGTTTGTTCTAATATGTTGTCTGCGGCTTGTGTTTGATGCAATGCAGGTTTTACTGATAAAGAAACACTAAAATAATTCAGCAGGCTGGTCCGATCAGACTGAGGTAGGAGGGAATGAGAATCAAACATGTGGCAACCCCAGAACAGCGGTGTTAGGAATCCGTGGCTGAGATCTGTAAAGCTAAACTAAATAAATGACAGACGGTGGTAGCTCAAAGAACCGAGGCACTAAGGTTGCCATTGTTGGGCCCTTGAGCAAAACCCTTAACCTTATCTGCTCCAGTGGTGCTGTATCATGGCTGACCCTGCGCTCTGACCCCATGTGAGGGTTGCCCACTAGAGGGCAGTGCGTTTTGTAGTTTTTGTTTATAGACCCGGTTTCCCAGAAGGCACCTCAGTCAGGTGACGAGGATTGCTCACCTGAACTGA
>JAQQZS010000002.1:27598540-27612607 GCA_030068045.1 Platyallabes tihoni
AATTGATTATGGTTAATTGAACATGCATGGAAAACATTGTTTAAACCCTTTACAATGAAGATCTGTAAAGTTATTGGATTTTTACAACATTATTGTTGAAACACACAGTCCTGAAAAAGTGGCGTTACTTTTTTTGCTGAGTATATATATATATATATATATATATACTGTATAGGATCATATTGTAAGAATAATATTATTAATACTGTATTTCATTAATAATAATTTAATTTTTTAAACCTAAAGTGTATATCGATTTTTTTGTATACCTGATCTGTATATACTGTATAGAATAAGCCAATCAGCAGCACAATATATAAAATCATGCAAATGCCAGGTCAAGAGCTTCTCACATCAAACATCACAGTGTGATCTTAGTGATTTTGCCTGTAGCATGGTCGTTGATGCCAGATTGCCTGGTTTGAGAAATTTTTAGAAACTGCTGGTCTGTTGAGATTTTCACACACAACAGACTGTACAGAATGTTTCACCAGTGCCTGGGTGAGGAGAGAGGTTAGAGGAGAATGAGCAGACTGTTTGAGCTAACAGGATGGCCGCAGTTACTCAGATAAGGACTCCTTGCAACTGTGGTGAGCAGAAATGCTGATCAGAACACACAGCATTTATAATCTAGGGTCAGTATGTACATGTACACAGAACAACATTGATCATCAACTATATACCATGATTAAAGGGTGACAGGATCCATGGGCACCCAAAGCTCAGCCATGTCATGGGCACCAAAGGCTAGCCCATCCAGACGCTGGACATTAAAATCAAATCAATAGAAAATTCAATGCTGGTCACAATAGAAAAGCACCAGAACATCCTGTGCACCACAGCCAGCCACGTTTTGGGCCCAGTAGGCAAAAAGCTGAAGTTGACATAGTCAGCCTCCAAACTCCCCAGATGCCAATCCGATTAACCACCTTTGGGTTGCACTTGACACGCAAGCCCAACCACCACCACAACATCCAAAGGATCAACTGCCAATGTCCTTGTGCCAGACACCACATCACACTCCCATAGGTCTTATGGAGCCTTGCCCTAAAGGGACATGGGAACCCCAAAACCGTGGTAGTTTTAATGTTAATGGTTTTAAAGTTATGGCTTCAATATATGTACAGTACTGTGTAAAAGCACTGAGCCAGACCTCACTTCTTCGATCAGATGTAAATGATGACCGATGATCAGGTCAGTGATTACTATACTGGTGATGCTGAATGCTGAGTGGTTGGAATAGACGAGAGGGGAAATGAGGTTGCTGCTGAGGTTGGTACATAAACAACCAGTTTTTAAAAATGCAGCCTGTCACAGTAAAACTTTTGTTCCCATTTCTTTAGTTTAATCTACATCAATAAATTTAATATGAAGAAATGAGGAGTGGCCAAGACAATAACTAATTATATCTAAAATGTTTAATTATGTTAAATAAAAATTTACTAAATAATACTTTTTTTACATTTAGCACTATTTTTGCTAGCTTTTAAATTAAAGCTAGCAAAAATGACATTTCTGTCTTTATCCTGAATTACATTAATCCATTGCCTCTACACTTATACCACTTGACACATCCTGGAAAAGTACTTGTACAGTTAAGGCTAGAATTATCTCTGCCAGGATACACACAGTTTTGTGGAAAAGAATTAGAAGTGATGATATGTAATATTTCAGGGTATTGAAGATTAAACCAATGAAAAAACTATATACCACATAGATTAATATATACATTAAACATCACTTTAGATTTTATCTTTTGATATTTAAGTAATCAGAATGACACTTCCGTCTTTGTCCAACTTTTACGCAATCAGAAAAGGCAACACTTATTTTTAAGGAAGAGGACTGAAAATACATTTTCTTCCTCCGCTGAGTCACAGTAGATGTACTCGCTTGAAAGTTTGTGCTAAATCGGTGCTTAGAATTCTATTGATCTTTACCGCGTCCGCTTCTTTCTTCTCAGAGCTGATAACTATAGCTTTGTTTTCACATGCACGTCTGCCTCTTGATCCTTTTTTTTTTTTTTTATCCGGATAATATATCGAATAAGATCATTAGAACCCTTGTGGGAAACTTTTTCGATTTGGAGGTGATTCATTTTGCTATGGAAAACTCTTGAGCCATGCAGGCTGGGTGCCAGTCGAGGCTCAAATGTAGGAGTAGGTGTCGTCTCTTAGGCCTATTTCTGGTTCTGTAGGATGCTGCTCGACACAGACTGAGTTTAGTTTAAAGACAAGAAACTCAGAATCCCAGAAAAGCAAAGTCAAAAAAACTCGGGTCAGCAAAGCTCCCTGGACGATGAGGATTGTTTTATAAAAGCTCTCAGTATGCACTGGCATCTTGCTCTTAATCGCAGCAGTCTGCTCTTATTTTGGAATCATGGCAAAAAAATATATATATCGGCCAAAAAAACAATGCAGCCTCGCCGATGTATTTTTTATGAAAAAGTCACTAAAAACCCCTGTGAAGCAAGATATGACACGAAGAGAGAGAACGGCTATTTAACGCCATGCCTCCACCCCTGTCCTGGTCTCCAGCTCACTCGGAGTCTGCTGATGCTGCAAACCATTTACATATATATGAGAAGAGTTTCACAGCATGGCTTTTTATAAAGTGCTTCAACATGCTGCAGGAGTACAGAATCAGAATAGAGTCATTATACGGAAATGCACAAAATACCGTTCGCAAGTGGATTTCTTGATTTATGGCAGCATGAAAAAAAAAAGGAAAAAAAAAACTTGTCCAATTTTTGTGATTTCTCATTCTCAATAACAAAGGCTTTATTTTCGCCTGTTTAATCTTTAGTCTATCAGGTACGTTTTCTGCTCCACCCAATCGTATACTTGGTTTCGTATAACAGCACGCTCACAAATCTTTTATAACTTAACCTTTAAATCAAGGCGTGATGTTTTTTTTTTCTTGAATTATAACATTATTTGGGGTCTGTCCACGTTCCATCTGGCACATCGGCCTATGAATACACCCCACTCTGGGGATATGTGCGTCGTTTAACTTATGCAGTTACTTAAGGTGTCGGGTTGCCAGGTCGACGCCCGATTGTCACTCAAACACTACACGGGCAATTTGGGAGCACCAGTTAGCCTAATCTGCATGTCTGTGGTAGGAAACCGGAGTACCCAGAGGAAACCCACCAAGCATGGGGAAGACATGCACACAGATCTGAGGCGGGAATCAAACCCTGACTGTGAAGGTGCGAGACCAGAGTGCTAACCACTACACCACTGTGCCGCCATAAATCAGAGCTTAGCATTGTATTGGAAATAGTTATAATGTAATCGACCTCATGTATTTTTTATGCTGCTTTATTCTGTATACAGGGTCATGGAAGGCCTGGAGCCTATCCCAGGAGACTTAGGGTACGAGGCAGGGTACACCCCGGACGGTTAATGCCACACATGCTCATTCACACACTACTGGAAAGTTGGAAACTCCAGTTCGCCTATCCTGCATGTCTTTGACTGTAGAACGAAACCAGAGTACCCAGAAGAACGGGAGAAAACTGCAAACTCCATGCACACAGACCCGAGGCGGGAATCAAACCCCAACCTTAAAGGTGCAAGGTGTCTGGGCTAAACACTACTAATCAGTGAATATCATTGAAAAATGATATTTGACTGCAAGTATTTTTTTCTACTGCTATTAGTTCAGATTGTTCTACTTATTCTAACATGGTATGACATTTATAGAATAATGATACCATATATTCTAATGTAGCTAAATGAATTAAACTTTATAAGGATCTGGAGTCAAAATTCATTCGCACAATGCTTTCTCTAAGCTTGCATTTATTGATTGCAAAGCTAACGTTTTTTAGGTGAAGCATTCCATTGAAGTACTGAAAGCTACTTTAAAGAGTAATTAGCCTACTTGGCTACACTGCATGGTCTTGCATAAGTATTCACCCCCTCCTCTTTTGTCATATTTGTTCAGTGATATGATATGAATTCAATTTTAATGATATTTAATATCTGATTGATTAGCATTGTGACATTTGTCTGGTTGTGTAATGTACAGTACTGTATGTATTGACCCAACTACTTTTTTTTCCCACTGCCATACTTTACATTTCTAATTTGTAAATTAGTAAATTGATTTTATGTTGCATGCAATTTTTTTTGTAGATCAGTAACATAATAAACAAAAACAACTTCACGTCCAGGTTGTGTCTTCATGATCTTCCATGGTCAACCTGGCCATCTAACCTGCAGTAATGCTTATCTCTCTATCCACTGCTCCTTTTCTTTTACCTTGGTAGAGAGGTGCGCCATTCCTGCCAGAGGCGAGCTATAGAAACAAACGCAGAGTGGATTGTGCCAGGCTTCTCTCCAGACGGAGCAGATCGACATCACTTCTGCTGCCGTTTTTCACACCAGCCCATCTGGGCAGTCAGTCTGGACCCCAAAGGCTCAGACCATGCAGTTTGATTGGTTATGTTTCCCCATGTGTTGCAATCACAAAGTAAGATGCAGAGTTGAAATAAAAAGCAATAGTTGCCTCTTTTTTCTCTCTTTCATTAAAAATTTAAACATTGTCAAAGCCATTGAGATATAACTTCAAATAAATGTTTTTTTTTAATTTTTTTAATTTATTTTATTTTACTTTTCACAGCCCCTGGAAGGCTGCGTATAAGACATAATATTTATACATTACATATGTTACAATATATGCTTTAACTTCCTTCATCCAATAATTCCTTTTTTTTTAATGTACTCATCAATCGCCCGTTTTTCACAGTAGGCATATTTTATTGATTCAGTCTGGAGTTAGATCCATATTTAGACCCGACGTGACGTTATTGTACCTTAATTATGCTTGACATCATATTTATACACCAAAACATACCTCCTGCTGGATACCAGACGTGCTGCAAATGATGAAGGGCGCTCAACTGTGACCTTTCTCAAGCCGTGAAGAAGCAGGCTGGGTTTTTCTTTTTTTTCTTTTTTCATTTTTGATTTGCATGAAAAACAACAACATCGACAACCACGGAGCTCCGTATGCTACGGCAGGGTTATGAAGGGCACTGCAAGTGAACACTACTGTAATATCTGCTATTGCATTGCTTCATATTTCTCCAGGTTGTTTGTTAAGGAAGAAGAAGCTCTAATAATTTTACATTTAACTCTATACATTAGAGGAGTTTATACAGACATACAGTATACATGCAATGGCTACTTTAATGGGATCTGTTGATTTGTGCAATTATTCAATCGTTTGATTTTGCGTCAGCAGTGTTGTGAATAAAATCACACAGATGCATGTCAAAAGCTACAGTTTTGGAATGTTTATGCATAACACCAGAATGGGTGGGAGAATGTGATTTCAGAGACCTACTGTAGCATCATGTAGTATAGTACCAGATGGACTGGTTTAAGCATTTCACAAACTGCTGATCTCCTGGGAGATTCGCTCAGGATATACTGCAGAGATAAATCCACCATGCGGCCATTCTGCTGGCCAGGCTGTACAGTAACACAAATAACAACTCTTTACAACTGTTGTGAACAGAAAAGCATTGGTAAAAAAAATAAATAAAAAATACAGCAGGGCAATCCTTAAGGCTGACGGGTTCCAGATCCACTCCTGTTGGCCAGGAATAGGAATCTGAAGTGAAACTATAGGAAGATCAATCTGCCTGGAGTGATGGAGCTGAGGCTGAGAAGCATCACTGAAGTTTGCTCTAGTTAATGAAATATTTGAGTAATTGAGCAATGAGTAATTTCATTTCAACATAATGCATGTGCAGTATATCTCAATAAATATGAATATAAATCACGAAGAAATTCTTTTTTGTCATTTCATTTTAAAATTTTTACTCAACTCAAATATCCTAGATTCACTACATGTAACCTGAAATATATCAATATTCTTATTTTTTCATTTCAACTTTGATGATCACAGCTGAGATCTGATGAAAAATCAAAAATCTAGCATTTCAAAATATAAAAGTATTTAATTTTGAGTATTCATGCAGAATAAATACCATGTTGGGGAAGACTGCTGACTTTGACAGTTGTCCAGAAGACGAGATGATCGCACAAGGAGGGTAAGTCACAGAAGGTCATCACTCGAAGGGCAAGCCGTTCACAGACTGCTGTATCAAATCATATTCATGGAAAGTGTGTGTGTGTGTGTCACAGCACCCAAGTTGCTTGAAATCCCATGTGAAGTTTACGCAGTCTGTAACAATTTGGGTTCCATGTCATCCATTGTGTCGTTCCACTGTGTTTCATCGAGTCCAAATTCAACACAGTCGTCTACCAGGGGATTTTAGAGCACTTCGTGCTTCCATCTGCTGACAAGCTTTATGTTGATTTCCTTTTCCAGCGAGACTTAGCACATGCCCACGGTGCCAAAACTACCACTAACTGGTTTGCTAACTGTGATATTACTGTGCTTGACTGGTCCGCCAACCTCACCTGACATGAACCTCATAGAAAATCAATGGGCTGTTGTCATTAGGAAGATGAGAAACACCTGACTTAATGATACAGATGAGCTGAAGGCTGCTATTAAAGCATTAAAGCAACCCGGTCTTCAATAACAGTGCCACACGCTGAACACCTCCATGCCATGACGTGAGCGTAGAAATTTACCTAATTTTTAAAAGTTGGACATTTCTGTAGCGTAAATCATTTTTCTAATTAAAAATTTATTTTAGGGAATATTCTACTGTGCTTTTTATTTCCATAATCTGTAGGCCATAACCATTGAAATTAGTTCAAAGAAAGGTTTGAAATTTTGAATGTAATGAATCCATATAAATAAAGGAAAATTTTTGTCTGTACATTGGTCAGAACTTTCAATGATATCTTTACATTTTATACATTGGAGGAACGAAACCAGTCTAAAAAAAATTCTGTATGTCTGTATGTCTGTCCTGGCAGATTTTGTCATAGCATCACACAAAGCTGGCTGGACAGAATTTAATTAAACTTTGCAAGTCCTTAGGTATATGCCTGGAATTAAACCTGCGCCATACACGGAATCAAAATGTAGCATAGAAATGAAGTTATGAGCAGTTTTGTGCCAGCGTTGAAGTGGTATAATTGAATTTTAACATGCCGGAGTTGTTTTAAGACAAAACTTTACATTCCGATCTACTTTTTCGATTTCTCATCTGTGTTTCACTTACTGGTTATTGAACAGGGAGTGTATTTGGCTGACGACGAAGGAAGTACAACTTAGTGTAAACAAGGCGTAAAAAATACTCAACCTTACAAAATTTTATTTCTTTATATTAGTAACTTAGACAGAGTTCTGTAAGTTAGACAGTGTTCTGTACATGTACAGAAGATCAGATAGACATGTACATGGGCTTCAACCTTAAATAATAATATTATTGATTGAATTATAGCTGATCAGATTTTTTTTTTTTTTGTATTTTAACCTTTTAACTACTTCTACAAACTCTTTTAAAAGCTAATGTAAAAATATTTGAGTTTCACTTTTTGAATCATTTTAATTTATTGAAATGCACTGTAGGCGGCACAGTATAGTGGTTAGCACTGTTGCCTTGCACCTCCAGGGTCCGGGTTCGATTCCTGGCCAGGCTCAATTCCCGTCTCTGTGTGCATGGAGTTTGCATGTTCTCCCCATGTTTGGTGGGTTTCCTCCAGGTACTGGTTTCCTCCCACAGTCCAAAGACATGTAGATTAGGCTAATTGCCCGTAGTTTGTGTGTGTGTATTCAGGGTGACTCGTGCCCTGAGTCTTCTGGGATAGGCTCCAGGTCCCTGCGACCCTGAATACAGGGTAAAGTGGTATAGAAGATGTGAGAGTGAGTGAAATGCACTGTAATTACAAAAAAAAAAAATCCACATGCATGCTTTGACTCAGACTTAGGTATCAGCATAACCATATACAGTAGCATATGCAGACCGTTTTGTATTTAACATTACCAGGACTGCAGGGAGTGTAAAAGCTTCCCTTGCCTGCTTTCCAAGTCCTGCACTCCACACTGTTGAGGCTCCTCTAAAGCACGACAGGCAGGCGATTCCCGAACGAACCGATTCAGTCTAAACGACTCCCAAAGTGATTCACTGAATCGATTCGCAAGACATAACAAACCGAAAAAGTTGAAAAAGTTGGCAGCTTGTTAACATTTATAATGTGATTACAGAATATTTCATTATTGCCTGGTCATTAAAGCGCTTAATAAGAAATAAGATCATAGTTTTGACACTGAATCTAAGGAAACATGACTTTAACCAATTAAAAGTTTTAAATCACATTTTTTTTTTCATTGTCTAAACCTCTTATCCTGTATGCAGTGTCACAGAAGATTTTGGGCACGAGGCAGGGTACACCCAGGGGTGCAAATCCATCGCAGGGCCCGCATGCACGCACGCTTGCACACACTATGGGCAGTGTTTTCTGACAATGCCAAGTAACCTGATCTATAGGTCGTTGGAATGTCAGAGGAAACCGACCAAGCACGGGGAGAACATGCAAACTCCATGCACACAGACAGGAATCGAACCTTCGACCTTGGAGTTGTGAGGCCACAGTCCTGACCACTACGCCACCGTGCCATGTATATAATTGATATTGCCGTGTATATAATTGATATGAGGACTTTACAGACTAATTTAACTTGTACCATATTCTTTTAGTGACCTTGTCAGTTTTATTTCACAGTAGTTCCTATATTGTAATGTGAAAAAAAATCAATTCAAGATAAAGTGCATCAAAATCTATAGTTGTCTAAGTTTTAATTTATTTATCTGAAGCACACACACACATTCACACATATACAATATATTGCTATAAATTGCAAAAGTTTTGTCAGATTACAAAAACAAACGCAAACAGATTTTATTGGGATTATTGGGATTGGGATGACGTAAAGTGGGCATAATTTGTGTAAAAAAAAAAAAGATAAATGGTTTTCAAAATAATTAGCAAATAAAAATCAGAAAAGTATAGCATTGATTTCTCCTCAGCTCTGATACCACTAACTAAAATCCAGTTGAACCAATTGCCTTCAGACGTCACTGAATTAGTAAATAGATCTTACTAATGGATTTTAGTTAGGGGTATCAGAGTAAAGGGGGATGAATACAAATGCACACCAAACTTATCAGATTTTTTATATTTGTAAAAAAAAAAAATTAAACAATATATCTTTATTATTATGTGCAACTTTGTGTTGCTCTATCACATAAATTCAAATTCAATGAAGTGTGTGTGTGTGTGTGTGTGTGTGTGTTCATATAGCCATTCATTTATTGCTGAACCTCTCTGTAATGATGAATAAATGAATACCGATGAATCAGACGAATCAAACCTAAGATTCGATTCAGCTCCACTGGTGTGTTCAAAAGAATCGGATCAGTGAAGTGACTCACAGTAGTAATGCCCGCCGCTGCTCCTCTCTCTCTTCTCAGCACATCATCACTGCTCGGTCTGGGAGGAGAGACTGTCTCGCTCTTTTTCTTTTCTCTTCTTTCTCTGTGAAGCTTGGATAAAGTGAAATATTCGCCTCGCAGCCCGGTGTGAATCCTCTTTGGGGACCGGTTGAGCCCGCGATTTCAATTCTTAAAGCTCGGAATGGATTTCTGTGTCATTTAGAAAAGTGGTTTATTAGTTCAGTGCTCAGTGTCTGGCGGTTGGATCATTGTTGTTGTTGTTGTTGTTGTTTTTGTTTCTTTTTTTCCCCCCCCCTCACTCAGTTTTATTTTTTATTTTTACCTGACTGCTTGGCACCGCTGGGCATCCAGGCATGGGCATGCATGCAGGTGCAGGGTTTTTGCTCTGCTTTGTGCTCAATCTCTTCAGCGTTCATGCTTTCTCCAGAGAGAGCTCGAGCTTCTGCAGGAGCCTCCGCAGCGCGAGCCGCGGCGCGCGCAGAGAAGATCACAACCAGTTCCGACTCCGGGTGGAAGGAGATCCCGAGACCTACCAGCCCGCGAGCACGTACAGAGGTGAGGTGACGGCGGGATCAAAGTCGGAATTTTGAAACAATGTTGCAATTTTGAAACAATGTTCCGTTTCTTCCCGGATGCATTCATCACTGACAACTTTGAGTTTGTCCAGTGCGCATTGGACTGTCTCCAAAAATATCAAAAACTCTCCTCTGTCCAACACACACACACACTGTGTTTCATCAGGACTACCTTTTTTCCATGCATTTATCTGATTGAATGTGTGTGTGTGTGTGTGTGTGTGTATGGTTAGTTCCTTGTGCCCTATGTCTCCTGGGATAGGCTCCAGGCCCCTGCGACCCTGTACACAGGATAAAGAGGTGTGGACAATAAGTGAGTGAGAGAGCATAGGCACCTCCAGTATCTGGGTTCAATTCCCATGCATGTTCTAACTGTGGGCTGGATGGGTTTCCTCCTAGATAGAGATTAGGATAATTGATATTTCCAAATTGCTCGAAGTGTGAATGTGTGTGCCTTGCGATGGGTTGGCACCGCATCCACTGTGTACCCTTAATGCCTTATCCCCTAAGTCTCCTGGGATAGGCTCCAACCACCTCGCAACCGGATAAAGTGGTATAGATGATGAGTGAGTGAGTGAGTAAGTATATTTTCCTGGGCACTTCCATGGTCCAGGTTTGTTTCCCACCTCTGGGTCTTTGTGTGTGCATGGAGTTCGCATGTTCTCTCTGTGCTTGGTGGGTTTCCTCCGGGTACTCCAGTTTCCAACTACAGTCCAAAGACATGCACATTAGGCTAATTCGTGTTTCCAAATTGCCTGATGTGTGTGTGTGTGTGTGTGTGTGTGTTTGTGAGTTCGATGGATTGGCACCTCATCCAGGGTGTGCCCCGCCTTCCGCCCTAAGTCTCCAGAGTGAATGAGTGAGTGCGTGCAAATTTCCTAATACTAAAGAAAATCTGTATCATTAGATACACAGTGCGTTAGAATTGGCTACACTGATTTGCACAAATAAATTTTACCCAAGTGAATCATGACAATTAAAGCAATTAAAGGTAATAATGGTGTAAATAGCCCGTATTATGCACCAGATCCCCCCGTTGGAGAGTTTGTGTGAAGCGTGTCTGCGCTTGCATTCCCTTTCAGATGGTTCAAAGTGAAATAAAAACATTCAAAGACGTTTAAGACACTTGAACTTGCATTGGCAGCTCTGCCAGTTTGCAACTTGCCCTGACACACACACACACACACACACACACACACACACACACACCTCAGAGACCTGACCTGCTGTTTGGTTAAATGCTACTGCTGTGTCCTGACCTATATCTCTGTCTTTTCATATTTGCCTCTCCAGTGAGTTTATACACCTCCAGTCCGTCTTACTTCCGAGGTTTCACTCTGATTGCTCTGAAGGAAGGAAGGGAAGGAAGCAGTCCCGATGATTATGCTGGCAATTTCGAGGTGAGCGGAAGTATTCCCGTGGCCTCTTTTTACCACCCTGACTCTTGCAAACCTAACATGTTTTTTTTTTTCCTGTCTCGAAGTGGTCTTTTTCACTTCACTAGAAAAAGTTTTGGATTCCTGCTGACATTTCGACATTCAAGTGTGTGTTTCGTCATCCGGCACCTTTATCTCGTAAATTCAAATCGAATCAAAAATAAAAAGGAGGGTTTTCATGGGAAATTCTGTGCAATCATTTTTTTAATATCAAAACTCAACCCACAGTCCACACTTTTACTCCCTTCATAAGCACCATTGTTTTGAATGTCTTGAGTTTCCCGGGAGTCTGTCAGATTCACACCTTGGCAAGTTTAAAAAGCAGGACAAATGGGTAGTCAGGGCTAATTGAACGCAAATGAAGCTCTGAAAGGAAGAAAAGGTCACACAGATGTGAAACGATCCGAAAACTGTTAGATCTGCAGGTTAGCCCGAAAAATTAATTACTGTGACTGAAAGAGTACAACAGTACAGGAAGTGTGTGGCTTTTTAACATGAGTTTAAACATCTGGCTTGATGGACAGATGTGTATTTATGCTCATGAAGATCAGGAGTCCCAAATTCTAGTGTTCAAGAAGAAAAAAAACTTAAACCTTTTCTCGTTGCATCTTCTATACTTTTGGTATGTGTCTTTCAGAATATTCTTTACAACATCATTGGCTGATATTAATTTTTTCCTCAATCTGAATCATAACTTCACTGTTTAAAATGCTTTAACATTAGACTTTAAATTTGTTTGTACTATTTACTAAGGTTCTACTGTCACTACAGTATCCATCTTCTTTAATAACTGCATTAATTAGAATTAGTTAAAATTCTTTACATAATTATTATTATTTTTTTTTTACATAAAATTCTTGTATATTATCTTTAATTATGTCTAAACATGCAGATTAAACAAGTTCACAAATCCCTTGCTGAAATATTCAGTAATTTTTATTATGGCCGGGGTTGTGGTAGATCCAAGGGGACACAGGGTGTGAGGCAGGGATACATCCTGGATGGATTGCAGGACATTGTGCACACACACACACACACACACACTCGTTCACACCTAGGGGTGACGTCGTCTAGCAAGCCTACCTATCTTTCGGGAGGTGCAAGGATACCGGAGATCCTGGAATGGATTAGGATCGACCTGGGGACTCATGCTAGTTTTAAAAAGTTCAGCCTTTATTGATCGCATATACATTACTGGACAGTGAAATTCCTTATTCTTTACATATTTCAGCTTTGTAAGTAGGCTGGAGTCAGCCATTATACGGCACCCCTGGAGCAACCGTAGTAACCTGGTGGAGCTGGGGCTCAAACCGCTGACATTCTGATCAGTAACTTAGAGCTTTAACATGCTGAGCCACGACCGCCCCATCCTCCGCGTACCCCTATTGCGCAATATGCCACCAGAAAACATAGTTGGTGTTCCAATAGTGGTAAAAAGACAAACATTCTCATAGAAACAATGCATTCACAACATTCAAGTCGCACTGCATTATGGGACTCGCTTGGCCACCAATACTACAATGTACGAACTATCACATCATGTCAGAACTTGCCTCAAGACTCAGACCTTTAGCTTTTTCCAGACAGTCTATGCAAAGAAGTGTACTTTTAGACAAAGAGACTTTTCGACTTAATTTCTCTCTAAAACACTAGAAAGATTTTTTCTTTAAAAAAAAAAAAATTGAGTCCACTTCTCTCAATCCAGTGTCAAACCTCTAAACCTAAAAACTTTGATGAGCACATTGTGCCGTGAACTTTGATTCCCTGTTGGAAACAACAAACAGAGATGTGCTGGAGTGTAACCTTTAAGATTCCAAAGCTTGTGGCTATAAAATTGCATGAAAAAAAACAACAACTTTATACAGCCTGAGATATGTGCTGAGCATGCGAGACTGAATCTATATTAAAAAGGATTCTCTGCTTGCTAACTTGGACATAAACAAACCAAAACTAGTGAGAACATAAAATCACAAGTCATAGGTGAAGTCGATTCCTCATGTAAATGAACTTCAGAATCTTTAACCACGGTGTAAAGAAATCTCCCAGAGCTTGGTGGGTTTCCTCTGGGTACTCCGGTTTCCTCCCACAGTCCAAAGACATGCAGATTAGGTTAATGGGCGTTCCCAAATTTGCCCATAGTGTGTGTGTGTGTGTGTGTGTGTGTGTGTCTGCTCTGTGATGGATTGGCACCCCGTCTGGGATGTACCCCACCTTGTTCCCAAAGTCTCCTGGGCCCCCCTTCACCCTGGATAAGCTGTATAGAAAATGATGATGATGTCCTGATACTCTTTAATAGACGATGTTATTAAGTTTCGAGCCTTTTCCGTCTTGTTTCTCGTTCATGACGTAATCGTGCCTTCTGGAGATAGAGTTTCAATGCAAGCAGATGGCTTCCTGAAGCAGGGCTTCACCACCTAAGAAGATGCAGATGTTAGATATTTACATGAGACACATGGTAGATGATGAGAGAGTGCGACGTTGTTCGGAAACTTCTGAGAGTTCATGTCTAGACTTTTCTCGGATTGTGTTTGTTCATGAGACAAATATAGACATATGAACGGTGGTGTATTTTCAAATTCAAATTCAAATCAAATTCAAATTTTATTTGTCACATACACAGTCATACACAGTATGAAATGCAGTGAAATGCTTATACGACCGCCAG
>JAQQZS010000002.1:27624408-27647479 GCA_030068045.1 Platyallabes tihoni
TCCTAATTGGGATATGTGAAGAAGACATTTCGCTGTGCTGTAAAAAGTACATGTGACAATAATTGAATATTCTTCTTTTTTTATTGAACAGAATAATGGCAGAATTATTGCTTTGGTACAAAAAAAGCAGTTCATCTTGACTGCCAAATTTTTTTATTTTTTAAGTTTGTACTGTAGTGTCTCGCTGACTTTGGGGAATGTTTAAACATGTCAGTAGGAGGGGGTGTGAATAGGAATTGTAGTTTATCTGTGATTACAATGTACATTCCGAGTGCTGAGCGTACGATGATCGCCAGAAGTATTGAGACATTCCATGCACTCTCAAAATAATTTATTTAATGCAGTTAAATTTGCCTTACAGTAAATCTGTATTTATCATAAAGTTCTGCTGGGTTTAGGATTGGACACGACCCAGCATGTCATAGCCAGATTGCCTTCCACTTCTTCATATTTTGCTTCCAAAGAGCCAGACTTTATTATATTTTTAATGTGGTCTTGAGGAATCGTTGTCCAGGCTTCCTGAAAAACTTTTTCGTCTCTCATTTTTAGTCCAGTCCCTGTACCTGAGCATTTTCTCAGACAGAGGAATGTTTTTTTTGTGTGTGTGAACCAAGGAGAAACAGGTGCAGATGATGACAGATACTCAGGCCGGTGATTAGTATACTGCTGATGCTGAATGCTGAATGGTTGGAACAGACGAGAGAGGAAATGAGGTCGCTGCTGAGGCTGTTACATAAACAATCAATTTTAAAACTGTATTTTTCTCCCCGTGCTTGGTGGATTTCCTCCTACAGTCCAAAATATGCAGGTTAGGCTAATTCGTGTTCCCAAATTGCCCGTAGTGTGTGTGTGTGCCCTGTGATGGATTGGCACCCAATTGTTCCCATTTTTTTTTTTATTTAATAATCATTTAATTTTAATTTAATTTGAAGACTTTTGCACAGTACTGTACAGCTGGCAAATTTTATACCCTCCACATTCATATGTACTTGACTCGAAGGCTCAGTGGTTAGCGCTGTCGCCTTGCACCTCCAGGGTCTGGGTTAGATTCCCACCTCTGGTCTGTGCGCATGAAGTTTGCATGTCCCCCCTGTACTTGGTGGGTTTCCTCCGGGTACTCCAGTTTCCTCCCACAGTCCAAAGACGTGCAGAGTAGGCTAATTGGTGTTCCCAAATTGCCCATTTTGTGTGAATGAGTGGGAATGTGTGTGCCCTGAGATGGGTTGGCACCACACCTAATGTCCTAAGTCTCCTACCCCTAATACCCCCCCCCCTTATTTAAGGGAGAAAGACACAAAAAAATCATGATATATAACTAAATATATTTTTTCCCTCATTTCTACTGGTTAACATTTCATTTCTGGATTATAATAGCATTTAAATGGACGCCAATGGAGACATCACAAGCGTAGTTATTACCTGACCGATGTTTAATAAATCAGTCTTACTGTTGATGTTAGTAATAATCCGGTCTGTCATTGAGACGCCATTATGGTGCAATATGTATCTCTTTCACACAGATCATTGATAAAGAAGACTCCCAGTTCATGACCAACTGTCCACCTGCCGTCACAGAGAGCGTTCCCCGGAGACGCACACGGATCCAGGTGTTCTGGACAGCGCCACCTTTAGGCAGCGGCTGCGTGATACTCAAGTAAGTGATCGATTTTTTGCGTTTCGGAGCTTTTCACTGTAATCAAGTCAACAGATGCAAATCTGCAGAGTGTGAGTTACAAACTGACTAGACCTCTGAGCTGATGCTCCGGTTTGTTTGCATACTTATCACGAAAGTGCTGTGCAAGAATTTTGGAGGTCACAGGAAATGGGAAAAAATGCAAAGTGCACTTGATTTCATCTTCCTTAATGTATATTAAATTTCAAGCAGTAAGTGGCATGCAATTTTGTTTGAAGATGTAAATTAGCACCATGTGTGTTGCTGTGTAGGCAGTGTTTCCAGGTGAAAGCGTTTCCTACAGAATGTTGTTGCTTTTAACTAATCTTTATAATTGTGAGCAAAAAACATTTGTGTGCTGAACTGCTGGTGCAGGCAGTTAGATTGGTTTTGGCTTTTGTTACACAGGTCTGGGAATACACATCAAGAGCATTCACAGCAATATGGTTCCTACATAGTGAACAAGACAGATTAAACAGGACTGTTTTCATATCGCCTCTTTATCAAATGTTTTAAGAATATGCCAGGGGTGGATCATGTGGTTTAGACTCTGCGCTGGTTTAAGCATCACCACTATCAGGTTGCCACTGTTGGGCCCTTGGGGAAGGCCCTTAACTCTGTCCGCACATAATATACGGGCTACTGGAAATGCAGGGCATCCTCAGTGTCACCACTCTTAGAGAAATGGGTGGGTTGCGGCATGAAGGGGATCTGACATAAAACCCATGCTGCCAATACCTTGTGGAAACAGAAAAATTTTAGTCCTAATTGCTTATTTATTTTTTTACATTCTATTTAATTCAGTTAATTAACAGGAAAAAATATCAGTCTCAGGATTCATCATGTAAACGAGTCTTTTCTGGCTCACAACTCACAAAACAGAATTTGCAATAAAGTACTATAAAATCTAATATAAGACATGATAAAACTGATGCAGGATATAACTGTGTTGATGTTTAAGGACACGACCATGGCAGTTTGGTGGTACTGGGATTTGAACACACAACCTCCAGATTGTGACTCAACAGAAGTCATCTTCCTTGCATTGCATTCCGTGCGTTCTTTTTTGCACCAATATGAGCTAGTTTCGATTGTTGTGGTGACACAAATCAGAAGGTTGCGTGTTCAAATCCCAGCACCACTAAACAGTAGGTCTGGGAATCACCTGGGACCACCCGATACGATATTATCACTAAGTGTTGATTAAATTTTGTATTGCAATTATGCAAGTATCTCAGTTCTATAAATGTCCAGATTCAGTATTAAATATTTTCGCAGATTTTGTAACAATTCTAAAGAAACGTAGCAAATTATATGCTTCTACCACACGCAGGATGCTGTGCTGCTTGCCAATGTGCGAATAGTTTAGAGTGCACCTCCTGTAGGATTATAGAAGAACTGTAATATGTTGCAACATTAAATAATACATAAATGAAAATATTATTTACAAAACGTGATTTCGGAGCCGGTGTGGTGATACATGAATCGCCACACAAAAGAGCCACAATACATAACTGAATCATTTTATCTCAGTTCTTGTATCTTTCTTTATATAATTTTTTTTCAAAAGCATAATTAGAATCCAGTAGAGATATTACAGTATTTTTATCCTAGATATGTTTTTACAGATATGTACTGTAAATGTGTACAGTACTTCAATCAAACTTGCAATCATGTTGAATTTACTGTACAATTTTTGCGGTGTAATTTTTATCTCCCGTTCTTGGGCAGGTTGGTCAAAAAAAAAAAACATTAATCCCAACATTAATTTTATGTCAGCAGTCACATAAACTTGGTGTATAAATAAACATGCGAGTTGGCATGTCTATGTTTCCAGTTTTCTATTTCCGATTATTTATATGTAGAGTTTTGTGCAAAAGTTTTGACCCCCTTATCTCTTTATTCATATTTTGCTTCCAAAGAGCCCAGACTTTCTTGTATTTTTAATGGTGATGCTGAATGCTTGGAACAGATGAGGGGGGAAATGAGGTTGCTGCTGAGGTTTGGCCATAAATGAACAGATTTTAAATTGTATCTTTAGGCAGTTTGCAAATTATATTATTGTAGCCTGTTGCAGTAAAACAGTTGTTCCCATTTTTTAAAATTATTATTTAATCTACATCATTTCATTTATTTTCAGGTGAAGAGATGAGGAGTGGCTTAAGGAGTGGCTTAAGACTTTTGCACAATACTGTATGTGCAATATATATTATTGTACATACAGTATATTGCACATATTATGTGCAATATATATTATTTCTGAACTTTAAAGCTTTTAAATCAGTTAGACGTTCATTAAGCTCATATGATGCGCGGAAAGAAAACTTGGATTGACCAAAAGTACATTTTATACTTTCTTATCTTCTTAGAGGCTCTAAAACTTGGCCTTGTCCTCGTCCATCTTTTCCGTCTCCTCCTCTTCCTCAGACAGCTTCGGGCCCTGTTTGGTGATGGAGACCAGGGCCTTGTCCTCAAATCCCCTCAGCTGTTAAACTCGGTACTTATTAAAAACCTCCACCATGTCGAGAACCTCAAAGCTCTGCGCATAAACACGCTCAACAAAGGCAGAGTTAGCCACATGGTCCCTGCTCTCACTCACCAGTCATGTAGTAAATGGATTTCTGGTTCTCCGTCATGCGGCACTCCGAGCGTGGGGTCATTCCACCTCCCGGCTGTATGCATTTATAAACACATACATCTTTATTTGGTATTTTTTCTGATGGACTTCCTCTTCCTTTTCTCAAACGGCTCCTCTTTAGTCCTGAGCGTTTGACAACTCTGTGGTCGACCATTTCTGCCCATTCACCGCGGCTTTTAAAGTGCAATTTGTGCTTCATGCAGAGTGCAGTTAATGAAATGAACTCCAGTTTCATGTGCACTGGGGGGGCATTTCGCATCGACGTGTGTACGTGTAGCCCTCGGTATGGGCTGATGGATGCTTAAAGAGTAAGGGAAATACATGAGTGTTAGATTAGGACATTGTATGTCAATATGTGTAATAAAACAGAAGCGAACCCCAAATGGGTCCTCTAAATGTGCAGAACTAATTAAAGTAAATGCACGATTTAACTAATTATGTGCTCATTTGGGAAAAACAACCACAGTCAAGAGAAAATCTGGGAACAACCTTTCCTGCAATTAGTAATGCAGATACTTGAATGTGCACAATCACCAAGAAACAAATGTGTCTTCCAGGTTTAAACGTGTTGTAGCTTCTTAACGGAGTCACAAATAACGTAACCAATAAGAGACGAGAGTGAATTCTTGTAACCAATTATGACGCAGAAAGCGGGAAATGGAACAGTTTCGCAATTCTTCAGTTTTTAATATTTCAGTAATCTATAAATCATTTACTTATATGAGGGGCGTTCGAGTCAAACCGGGACTTGGGATGAAATTTCTGGTGCATGAAGGTGAGTCTGAGACGGTTTGAACGGTTGAAATGTTTTAAAGTAGGCTGTACGTCCGTGAATGACCCAGGTAAGGTGGCTCGGAGCCCACAGCGTGCGGAACGCCTGATCTTTGAAAACCGCTGGACACCAACGTGTCGCCAACTTGCAGAAGAGAAGCATCTGTCTGTGGGAACTGTACACACAATCATTCACTTGCACATTATAGGAACTCGGCTGGGAGTTATCGCCACATCCCCCCTACAGTCCTGACCTGGGAGTTCCTGGGAGGCCAGCGTTTCAGACGGCTCTTTAAAACCTTGATGACACTGAGATAAGTGCATTAGTGTAGCAGGGGATTATATAGAGAAATAAATAGGAGTGTTCTGTTAATCTTCACAGTTAAAAGTCCCGGTTTGACTTGAACGCTTTACCTGAATCATTTTCAAAATCGCTGACCAACAAGCGAGCCATTACATTGCACAATCGATCAAGTTGCACAGCTCTAATGTCTACGAAGCACTGACGTTGAGGATGTCTTTCGCAAATGTTATAAATGTCTCCTTACTCACGGTAATAAAATGTGCTTGACCTCCTGTACATGAGCATCCATCATGAACGTCAAGAGCTCACAGCTGTTACAATAACAAACAAAACAATAATCAATTAACACCTTCTGTTTAGTCATAATTGTTATGATATAAATATCTAAAGTATATTTCACTTTTTTTTTTTTTTTTTAATCCGACAGATCAGAAAGACGCTGTTATCTGTAATGATGCACTTGCAGAACCTTCTGTTTTAGGCTTTTCCAGCTTCTAAGTACAGTCCCTTCATCGTTTCTGCTCATATTCATTCAGATAGCTGTCACATAGCAAGCTGTGAGATTAAATCTGAAGGAAAGACGTTTCTGCCAACAGAATTCTGTTCCCCTGGATTATGAGGAATTTCAATCTTATCATGTATGCATGTATACATTTTCACACTGCCCACCTATATAAGACATGCACTTCCACATTGTGTATGTGTGTGTGTGTGTGTGTGTTGGGATAAATACACACTTCTCCCTTGCGTTTTTCTTGTTCTCGCACACTCACACTTTTGACCGATTCGCAAATACGCCAGGTGAGTCAGACCATAATGAGATATCTCACACACACACACACACACACACACACACACACACACACACACACACTCTCTCTCTGAAATCTCAATAGAAAGCCGCTGGTGATCCTGATTACAGCTTATCACGTAGAAGGAGGTTATGAGTGCACACTGATGTCCAGACCATAACAATCCTCCATCATGGATGGTTTACATCATAACCGCCTTGTCCTTATACAACCCCCCTCCCCCCCACCCACGAAACACAGCCTACACACCTTTCTCGTCTCGTTTCTTTTTCCTTCCTCTGTACCGAATATAGTGAGCAGCCGCATCCCTGCTCAGCCTCAGCCAGGTCGCTGTCACATTTCTCTTCCATTCTGAATAGGAAATATTTCTTGTCTCGATATGTCTCTCCTGTCTCCCTCCCAGCCTGTTCCTGTGTACGCTTTTATTCTGGATCCCTCCGAAACATCTGCTGTGGCACTTAGAAACATCTGCTGCGCTAAGACTTCCTTCACTCCGACTTGGCGCGGTCCTGGGCGTCGGGCCAGTTGAAAGGCCATGAAACGTGCCTGGCAGCGCCGTGCGGCCATTAAATATAGGTCCAATTACTTTTGGGAGGCGGCCAAGTCTCCTCCAGAGACAAGCTGTCAGTAACGGATGCATTTTACAGTAGTGGAGAGAGAGAGATGCATTTTTTTGTTTTTTTTTTTACATCGCTGCTGTTTGGACACAGTGATAGATTTGATGTTGTGTGCCGAGAATGTTCCTAGTGATATGTTTGAGAAATTGTCTTATTTTTTATGCCGCCTTTGTATTTGATGCATTAGTTTGGAGCAAACTGTGTGCAAGTATTTCATTGTGAGTGCCAAAAAAAAAAAGATGGCGTTAATTCATGCGATTCAAGATAGCCACGGAAATGAAATGCGGTACTCATCAATTAAAGTAGAAGTAGATCTAGAGTAGTAGTAGATGGGGAAAGGATGCACGGTGGAGATTGCACACGTTTGAAACGATGGCCTCCCAGGAACTCCATTAATGGCCCATATATGTGGAAATGGCTGTACAGGGGATGTGGCAATAACTCCCAGACAAGTTGCTGTTATGTAGAAGTGGTGTTGGTGGATATTTGTGTGTACAGTTCCCACAGACAGACATGTCACTTCCGTAAGTTGGCGACAAGTTATCTGTCGATTTTCAAGCATCAGACCTTCCATTCCCTGAACGTTCAGTGAGATATGAGCCAACTTGACCGAGATCAACATTCATGGAAGTACAGTACAGCCTTCTTTAAAATGTTTGCACCATTCAAATGTTTTACTCCGGCTAAGAGTCTCATCACCGTCCTGAGCTTGAAGTCTTCTGTAAATGTCAATCGATTTTACGCCTTCAATCACAAGACGGTTTAAACTGAGTGCCCCTCATATAAGTAAGTGATTTATAGATTATAATGATGACTAGTGTATGAAAATCGATGTCTTTAGCTGTTGCCATCCAGTTCAGTAACCCAAGTGAAATGCTGTCCCGCTAGATAGTATCGCGGCTCCTCTATGGCCCATTTGATGGCAAGGGCTTCACGCTCTACTGTCGCGTAGCACCGTTCCACTGATACGAGTTTCCTATTCATGTACAAGATGGGATGCTCCAGGTTTCAGAGGATGGGGGAACAGGTGAATTGGGATTTCAGCTGCTGAAACACACGTTCTGATTCTGCGGCCCACTGCGCTTTTTTTTACTGGTTGGTCTTTCTTTAGTAAATCTGTAAGTTGGCCTGAGACAGAGGAGACGTTGGGACATGTCGATAATAATTCACTAGCGCCAGAAAAGCAGGTACCTGAGTTTTGGTGGAGGGTCGAGGGTACAGTAGATGCACGCTGCCTCAATTTTTTATTCCTGGGGGCTTTAGGAACCAGCGGCCAATCTGTTACCCCAGATACTGTGCCTCAGATGGCATCTTTTTGGTTTTGTGTTAGTCCAGAGTTAAATTTTTAGAGAATGCTTCAAAAAAAGGGTCTACTATAATTATAATTTTTATAATTATAATCTATAATTTTATGTTTATTGTATGTTTACACACAATACTCCACAACGACAAAATAAAAACAGGTGTTTATAGTTTTTTGTTAATTATTAATAAAAAAAACAAAAACTGAAATATCCAATTTACATAAGTATTCAGACCCATCACTTAGAACTCAGCCTTTGGCACAATGACAGCCTCAAGTGTGCTTTTGAATGATGCTTCAAGCTTGGCATACTTTCTTTTGGGAGTTTCTTCCATTCTTCTTTGGCAGAATCCCTCAAGCTTAACCAAGTTTTGGACATTCAGCATTGGTGCACAGCCATTTCCAGGTCCCTGTAGAGATGCTCTGTTGGGTTCAGGTCCGGACTCTGGATGGATCGAAATGTGATATTTCACTCACTTATTTATGGTCTATACTGCTTTACCCTGTATACAGGGTTGCACACAATGGGCAATTTGGAAACACCAACCAGCCTAATCTGTATTTCTTTGGACTGTGGGAGGACCCGGAGGAAACCCACCAATCATGGGAAGAATATGCAAACTCAATGCACACAGACCTTGAGGCGGGAATCGAACCTGGACCCAGGAGGTGCAAGGCAACAGCAGTGGTAACCATTAAGCCACCATGCCGCCTGGGGTATTACACTCACTCTCACTCACTCATTGCCTATACCACTTTATCCTGTATTCAGGGTCACGGGGGGGGGGGGGGGGCTTGGAGCCTATCCCAGGAGGCTTAGGGCACGAGGCGGGGTACACCCTGGACAGGGTGCCAAACCACACACAAATACACACACTACGGGCTATTTGGGAACACCACTTAGCCTAACATACATGTCTTTGGACTGTGGGAGGAAACTGGAGTACCTGGAGGAAACCCACCAAGCACGGGGAGAACATGCAAACTCCATGCACACAGATATTACAATCTTTAAAAAAAAGTTTTAGGTACATTTTAAGATGAAACATAACAAACTGTAGAAAACTTAAAATGGTCTGTAAACTTTACGTTGCAACCATGTACAGTATACGGTATATACACGAAGATCAGTGCAAAACTTTTTTTTTTTTTGATTAGTTGTTGTAACCTTTAAAATGATATGACTCAGAAGGAACTATATATATGTGGTGTGTTAAAAATGTATTGTGTAATGTTACTTACAGTGCCTTGCAAAAGTATTCATACCCATTGAACTTTTCCACATTTTGTCATGTTACAACCACAAATATAAATGTATTTTATTTGGATTTTATGTGATAGACCAACACATAATTGTAAATATTTAGAGTCCACCTTTGTGTAATTTAATCTCAGTATAAATACAGCTGTTCTGTGAAGCCCTCAGAGGTTTGTTAGAGAACATTAATGAACAAACAGCATCATAAAGTCCAAGGAACACACCAGTGATAATACCCCTTGAACTTCTTCACTATGTTAATATTTTTGCATGGCAGTGTATAAGCATCACTAATTACTTGGAAACGGCTTCCAAAGCTTTGCCATAGATTTGGAAGTGAATTTATGTTGAATGTGTTCCTAATATTCAGTCTGGTATGATACTGTATCACATTGAGTCACCTTGAAGCAGAAAATGAATGTTAAACATCAGACAAACAGGAAGCATCTGTGACCCCTAATTTAGTATATAACCTGCACAACATAAGGTGAACATGTGTGTGAAAATGACCTGCGGTGATTACACTGGCAGGATGGAATATTTGTGATTTTTTTTCCCATGTTGGATTTGAGATGGAAATGTATAACGGTGCTCCTGGAAACATCATTCTCTTGTCTGTGGTTTTATTCTGACTGCAATGTAATACCTTCATCTTCTCAAGGTCTTCTGGATTTTTTTTTTTTTTTTTTGTGTCAAGTCCAATATAAGTCAAGGTGACTTTGTTCGGTAGAATCACTCAGAATCACTTAGAATCACTTTGTTAGGAGCTTCATCAGTTCATGCCTGGTCGCCTTGAACTTGAACAAATACTAGACATGATAGCATGAAGAATTGAGACCCTTCTAAGCACCCGCACCACATGTGCTCTAGTTTAAAAAGAGGACAACTCAGTGGCCAGTAGTTGCTATGTATTTGCTCTCAGGCACATAAAAGCAAAATGTAGCCTGTAGGCCAGAACACTGAGACAGATGTACAGTACATCACAAATTAATTAGCTCGCCCTCCAGCACGTGAAAACCCAGACTCATCTTTAGGTTGCTCGGGAAACCTAACTAACAAGACTGAATAGCTGTATCTAACATATTATTGTTGATGAATATGGTGCATTAATACAAACTATCATAAAAGAATTAGTACGTATATGTCATAGTGCTGCAAAAAAGGTACATTTTTTATCTAATATTGGGGTCAATTATACACCAGTCAGCCATAACATTAAAAACGCTGAAAGGTAAAAAGTGAATACCTAAAATGCAGACCATACAGACCTACTTTCACCCATGATGCAACTGAAGGTTAGCGTAATTAACGATTGTAGAACACCTGGGTAAACGTTCCTGCGCTGTTACTGCCAATTATAGGCACTCGTCCAATGTCCCTCGTCCAATCAGATTGCTCTGTCATAACTACAGTAAATGTTGTATAATTTGTATTAACAGCTGCATAACACAAGGATTTCCAATTTAAAAGGAACCTTGTGTCATTCTGCACAAACATGAATTTTTCTCTAATTTTTTTACTCAATCACTCACATCCTGTATTCAATGTTGCGGGGGGGCCTGGAGCCTATCCCAGGAGACTTAGGGCCTACAGGCAGGGTCCACCCTGGACAGGGTGCCAATCCATCGCGGGGCACACACTCATACACATAATGCGTAGCCTAATTTGTATGTCTTTGGACTGTGGGAGGAAACCGGAGTACCCGGAGGAAACCTACCAAACACGGGGAGAACATGCAAACGCCATGCACACAGAACCTGGGAATCAAACCCAGACTCTGGAAGTGCAAGGCAACAGTGCTAACCACTACACCACCGTGCCACCCCCTAATTTTTTTAATCATAGCCAATTCCTAACCATCACTGGGGCACTCTCCCATCAAGGCTACTGTATAACCACAAACCAGGGAGGGAGAAGGCTTTCCTCCGAGATGATGAAAAATTAGATGATGCCAGCCAATGGCGTCTTTTTGCACTGCTTGCTCACTCAAGGTAGGGATTTGCGTAACACACTTGGAAGACAGTGCTAAGCTCACAAATTGGCTTGCATCGCCATGATTGATGTGGAGTACTAGAATCCCACCCGTCCCTCCCCACTGAGAGAGCTCGGCTAATCAGCTCTCTCTAAGCTCCCTGGTTATGGGAGGCTTTAGCATCACCCGGGATTTGAACTGTAAAAGTTTGGGCAAGTTTGCAGAATTGTATATACTATAGGATAGAAAATGTCCCTGTGAGGGGGTTTACCAGGTTGTGCCACAAAATAAAAATATGTAAATATGCAAATAGCTATTGTGACATTATGGAGTTATCCTAATGAATGAAATATTAGCTACAGCAACACTGGTTTTGGTCCGCATAGTCTCATAATCAAGTAACCAATTCAACTTGCTCCACATTCCTGCTAACGAGGCACACAAAACCTGTTATAAATGAACACCCTGTTTGATTTTTAATATAAAACAAGAGAGTGATGCTAACTCATATGAAATGACAAGTTTAAAACTGAGATTTCAAAATTTAACCCTAAAATGAATGAACGCAACTTGCACAGATGATTGCTGAAAAAAAAAAGAAAGAAAATCTGTAGAACCTCTTGGGGTTTGAGTCAGTTCCTTTACAGATGTGCGACCTGCTTCCAATATTAAAACCAGATGTGATAGATGGATCTAAACTCTACGGGAGATGGCTCGGGTTTTCGGGGAGCGCAAGTCTGTATTTCTCTCGTACGTCAAATAAAAAGTCCTTTTAGTGTGTCAGATTTGACCCTGGGGCTCGTGTTTGCAGAAGCCTGCTGTAAGATGTGATGTGCTGAGCAGGACAGTTTTACTCGAGCGTCCTTATAAATTTGCAGTTTCTGCAGTGAGAGACGGTGCTGA
Source organism: Platyallabes tihoni (assembly GCA_030068045.1). NCBI lineage: Eukaryota > Metazoa > Chordata > Actinopteri > Siluriformes > Clariidae > Platyallabes > Platyallabes tihoni. The sequence goes on from JAQQZS010000002.1 coordinate 27,636,659, forward strand.
CGGGGGTACCTGTACCGTGCAAGCAAAATCACATAGGGGAATGAGAGGAGGAGAAGTTTAAAATAAATAGCCACCTTTATTAGGAAGGCGGTCACATCATTCAGCCTTAAGAAGTAAAGGCGCAGTCTGAATACTGAACACGGAGGAGTCAATAAAGGAGGGAAGAAGGAAGGCAGACTACGACTGGCGTGTGCAGCCACACAGATGGACTGAATCAGGTACAATATGTGAGAAGACTCGGGGAAATTGCTTCTGGGGAAAAAATGTAAAAATAATGATCATGGCAAGTCACGTTCAGGGTTAATTACTGACAAATATATCACAGGGTTTCAAACATTTACTCCTCAGGGCAAATTTATTTTAATTAAAATCCGGTTATTTAAATATTAGGTCTGTTAATAACATTTCTACAATAATGGTTGACCATTTATATGCAAGTTATTGGAAACTGGCATATCACTGTGATATACACAGTGTGCAACAAAGCAGCTTCTGTGAGTGATTGAAATGTGGTCAAAGGGTTTTTGGAGAATGTTGAAGCCAAGAAAAAGATGTTGACACTCTGTTACTGCCATTGCAGTCACTCAGGCCTTAATAAATGAGTAAATGATTACTTAACATCTGCAATACGTTCTGTTAAATAGGACATTATGTCCTTTGGATGTTGTATCATGTTATATACGCAACAATGCTACAGTATGTGGGATACTGTAGTGTAAGCACTGTGAAGAAGCAGAGAAATTATGTTACAAAACAAAAAATATGCACGAGTGATTTGTGTCATTGTGGTGTACACGCTGTGTGTGGGCAGCTGTTGGTTAAATGGTGGATACTTATACCATGATATTGAATTGTCCTCATGTGCCAGAGTACAACTATAAAAAGTAGAGGAGGTAGGTGACGATGGTCAAAACTAAACATTTTGTGATGATCTTTAACAATCTTAGTAATTAAAAAAGTTTTGTGCATCAGTTTTTTTCTGACTATAATTTGCTGCCACTACTAACTCACAATCAAAGCATTAGTTTGCTATATAATTTTTTTTAGTTTTAATAAAACTTAACCATCATATTACTGATGCTAAACCATAAAGACAGGCTGATTTATCCAATGTGACAAGGAGGTAGAACTATAGCTTTTTGAAAAAAAAAGAAAAAAAAAGCTAAGAACCCCGAAAAAACAAAACAAAAAAAACCCCTCACCCTCGTGAAAACATGCAGAAAAATATTTTCTGTCAGTTGGCAATACTGATAGATCAAAACCACAAAAATGGAGTTATCTCATTTTGCTTTCAAAATGTTCACATGCACCAAAGCGATTGGCTGCCCCTCCAGAAGGTCCATCTGTGTTTTTCTGGAATTTCAGATCGATAAAGTATCTATCCACCCATCCATCCATCCATCCATCCAGTAGAAATGGGAGACAGTGTGTTTCCAGGTTATATGTAACTATCAATGGTTAAAAAGTGTGATGTGTCAATTTAATAACTAAAATTCTGTAATCGTTGGAAACTCCTATGGTGTCTGAGGTGAGAAACATTAGGATATGCTGCTATTGGGAAATAATCAGTATCTTCACGGCAACCATGACCCCGCTTGCATCAGGAATTGTGTCAGTTTTGTTCATTATTTTTCCAAAAACAGCACACCACCAAGGGTTTCTTCTTTTCAAAATCCCAGGCACTACCATTGGCAACAGCTTGGCCCATAATCCACACCTACGGTTGCATTCTTGTCCATTTGGGTTTGCAGATGATTTCTCATCATTTGCATGACGGCAAAATTGCTTGTGTGTAAATGTTTTGTGATGTTAAATTAGCTGAATTGAAATAAAAAATGACTTGCTCCAGGGTTGAGTGTGTGAATATGTTTCACAATCACTATCATTTCTATGAGTTAAATCTCGTTTGAGCTGTGTGTGCGTGCGTGTGTGTGTGTGTGTGTGTGTGTGTGTTAGTACAGATGGACAGCTCTTCACAATATCTGCGAGTTATATAATTTGGCAGCGCCACTGGAACTCAGTAAGGCTGCATTAGCATGCGGTAGAGATAGTGGAGGTGTGGCAAGGAGCTATGTGATCCCGCTCCGCTTTAAACTCCTGGGGACAGCTGTTCAAGAATATCGGACAGTTTTACAGGCATCGTTGTAACTCAGGGCTGTGAAGTGTCCGAAAGTGTCCGAATGCTTAAGTTTGAAGAGGCTTAGGGAAGGTACAGAATATAGTGAAAGTGAACCCAGACTTTTTGGTTCTTTAGTAGATATGAGTCTACTACAATATCTAGCTCTTAATTTGTAATTTAAAATGTAATTTTCTTTTCTTTTTTCTTTCCTAATGGCGGCTAACAAATGGGCAGGGTGAAGGTTTGCACATGTAAACACGCAGGTAGTGAATGGTTCACATGTATCTTTTCGAACTGTTGCTCATGCTCACAGTAGAGCTGAACATTCAGAAAGAAAAAAAAACACTAACCAACCTTCATATACATTGGCTCATAGGAGTGTATGATTGGCTAGTATTGATAATAATATTAATTAATACTGATACTGATTGACACCTTCCACCCAGATAATGACACACTGTCCAAGGGATATGCTGTGACCCCTGATTAGTCAGGATGAATGAAGTATTTTCCCCTTCAAAAAAGAAACAAGTCCCAAATTGTGTTTTTTAGGTCTTTTTTTTATCAATGTTACTATGGAATACAGAAGTATAAATATAAGCATTCCATAAGCGCCATAGCAATTACATTACGTTTATGCAAAGAGTCAATACTTGCAGTGTTGATCCTATTTTTTTCTTTTTTTACCATCAGTCCTGTGTCATGCCAAAAGTAAAAAATCCTGAGACCACTCACAATTTTGACTAAGAACACAACCCTGGTACAAAACACCCTCGGAGAGCATCTTCTCCCAACCATCCAAGAACAGTTTGGTTATGAACTGTTCTGGCACGATGGAGCACCTTGCCATGAGGCAAACGTGATAACTAAGTGTCTCGGGGAACAAAACATCGAAATTTGGGCTCCATGGCCAGGAAACTCCCCAGACCGTAATCCTATTGAGAACTTGTGGTCGATCCTCAAGAGGATGGAGAAAGAAGAACCCACAAAGTCTAACAAACTCCAAGCATTGATACACAAGAATGGGCTGCGCCATCAGTCAGGATGTGGTGCAGAAGTTGATTGACAGCACGCCAGGGCGAATTGCAGTGGTCATGAAAAAAAAAGGTTCAACACTGCAAATATTGACTTTCTGCATGAACTTAATGTAACTGTCAATAAAAGCCTTTGATGTTTGTAAATCTACTTTAGAATACCCTAATAACATCTGACAAAGAGGTCTGAAAACACTGAAGCAGCACACTTTGTGATAATAATACTAATATTTAAAAATATATGTGTGTCATTCTTCAAAGTTTGGCCAGAGCTATAAATTCTACATGAAATTACTTGGACAGCTTTGAAAGAGGTACTGATACACTGGTGCTGACATACACAGAGGCCACGCCTCCTAAACCAGGTGCTGACAGATGCAGAGGCCACACCTCTGACAGAAGAAACCATAAAGCACAGCGCCAACATGGACTCAGTTGATGATGTTTCATTAATAATTTAAAAAATGGACATGTGGTAAATGAATTTTAGAGATACATAGACATCTGGATGTCCTCAGTGCAGATTTTCTCCAAAGATTTTTATATATATATATTTTTAATAAAAAGAAAAATTGCTCTGTGTAGCCGTATCATAAATGATGCTTTAAATAGTGCTACCTACTGTAATTAGCAGGTTACAGTATAAATGGCTATTAATTAAAAAAGGAACACTTGGTGCTGCTTATGCGGTGTCTTTCTAAACCATAGGTTGCACTTTATATGAGGGGTATAAAGTCAAAAAGGTACTTTTGACTGCACAGAATAACAGAACACAGTAAAACTACCTTTATTTCTCTATATATTCCCCTGCTACACTAATGCACTAGTGCTTGGATGCACTTAGAAAGATTTCTCAGTATGCCGGAGCCATGATCATGAACAAGTGATCTGTTGATTTTCAAGGATCTGGCGTTCCACACACTGAATGTTCGGTGAGCTATGAGCCAATTTGGAAGTACAGCCTTCTTTAAAACGTTTGCACCGTTCAAATATTTTACTCCGGCTAAGAGTCTCATCACTGTCCTGAGCTTGAAGTCTTCTGTAAATGTCAACCGATTTTATACCTTCATTCACAAGACGGTTTAATCTGATTTTCTTTTATAAGTAAGTGATTTATAGATTATAATGATGACTAGGGTATGAAAATCGGTGTCTTTAGCCGTTGCCATCTATGGCAGGAACGATTGATCAGTAACCAGAGTGAAATGCTGTCCCGCTAGATAGTATCGCGGCTCCTTTATGGCCCATTTGATGGCAAGGGCTTCACGCTGTACTGTCGCGTAGCACTGTTCCGCTGATACAGTATGAGGTTTTCTACTTATGTACAAGATAGGATGCTCCTGTTCACCAAGTTGTTTTTCTTTCAAGGTATCTGTGCATGGCGGCACGGTGGTGTAGTGGTTAGCACTGTCACCTTGCACCTCCAGGGTCCGTGTTCGATTCACGCCCAGGTTCGATTCCTGTCTTTGTGTGCATGGAGTTTGCATGCTCTCCCTGTGCTTGGTGGGTTTTCTCCGGGTACTCCGGTTTCCTCCCACAGTCCAAAGATATGCAGGTTAGGCTAATTGCCGTTCCCAAACTGCCCGTAGTGTGTGTGCCCTGCAATGGATTGCTCCCTGTCCAGGGTGCATCCCGCCTTTTGCCTTAAGTCTCTTGGGATAGGCTCCAGGCCCCTGCGACCCTGAATACAGGATAAAGCGGTATAGAAGATGAGTGAGTGAGTGAGTGAGTCCCTGTGCACACCAGAAACGGTTGTTCAAAGTCTGGGTTTCAGAGGATGGGGGAACAGGTGAATTGGGATTCACACATTCTGATTCTGCGGCCCACTGCACTTTTTTTACTGGTTGGTCTTTCTTTAGTAAAATCTGAAAGTTGGGCAGAGACAGAGGAGAAGTTAGGGACAAAATGTCGATAACAATTCACTAGCGCCAGAAAAGCACGTACCTGAGTTTTGGTGGAGGGTTGCGAGTTCCTGTAATGTGCAAGTGGTGGTGCTGGTGAATGATTGTGTGTACAGTTTCTACAGACAGATGTGTCTCTTCTACAAGTTGGTGACAAGTCATCTGTCGATTTTCACGGATCAGATGTTCCATTGTGTGTAAATATTCAGCAGTACGACTGCAGGGGGCTCCGAGCCACCTCGGCCAGGATCGTCATTCACGGACGTACGGCCTTCTTTTAAATGTTTGCATCATTTAAATGTTTTACTGTAGCTTTACTGCGCATCGCAGTCCTGGTATTCGAACTGTAAAAATGGCTTTATCTCATTTTGCTGTGAAACTCTTTGCGATTGGCAGCCTTTCCAGTAGCTCCATCTGTATGTCTGGAATTTGCTTTGGGATCAATAAAGTATCTATCTATCTATTTATCCATCCATCTATATAGAATGTTTTTTTACTGAGTCTCATCATCACGTTGTGCACTGTGCTTGAAGCCTTCTGTAAATGTTACTTGTTTTTATGCTGTCGTTTAGCAGAAATGTCATCCGGTTTGACTTGTAAAATGTAATCGTTGTAAAAACACCTACATATTGTTTTTAGCTATACCACTTTAGCTTATTGGTTAGCACTATTGCTCGCTCCTCAAGGGTTGGGGGTTCGACTTTCATCTCCGGTCTCATGCGTATGTTCTCCCGGTGCTTGGTGGGGTGTATAGTCTAGCTTTAAAAGTTGCGTGTTATACCTAGAAAAACAGCATGACTGTTCCCGATACTTCAGCGAGCATCTGTTCTCACAGCAGAGGCGTTTTGTCTAAGATAAAAGTGGAGAAATATGTGAAAGCAATGTAACCTTTTTTTTTAATATATATTTTTTTTACTTCACAGGGCAAGCGTGGTACAGAGGAAGATAATATCTTTCCAGGAAGAGGGCTCTCTCACCAGGAGGCTGTGCGAGAAAGGTAATTACAAAAGTTTGCCTCAGCTATGCAGCTAGAACCTTATAATTAATTTTTTTTTTTTCCTTTTGGACAATTCAGTGCAATTTGCTCAGCCCATTGTATCATGTGTGAGCGCGAGTGCGTGTGAGTGTGTGTGCGCAACTCATACAGACTGGTGCGAGTTCGTGTGCGCACATGTGCTTGGCTCTGTGAGACCTCGTGTCAGCCTGGTCTGTAACTAATCTACCACTCTTGTTACGCAGATCCTCTTAGAACCACCGAGAAGCCTCTGCAGGAGTGCTGCGCGTGTGGAACGGCCAAATACCGGCTCACCTTCTACGGGAACTGGAGCGAGAAAGTGCATCCCAAAGATTATCCCCGTGAGTGAATCACACTTGTAGTGTGATTTTTCCATTCAATTCACACAGCGCCGTTAATGTCAATTACTGTAGTAGCAGCTGCTGTCTATGCAGTGTTTGTCTAGATAGATGTTAGAGTGCAGAAGTGTACTTACAGTAAATTATGTAGAACTAAAGCGGTTAAGATTTAAAAAAACAAAAAAATCCAACAGCAGGACATGATAGTTAAATTGTGTATCTTTGAGGTGACACATTATACATATTATACCTGATTTAAACTTCCCTAAAATGTCTTTATTCATTTTTCAAGCTGAAAGACAACCTGCATTCTGGCGTGATTGATAATTCTTTAAGTTTCACCCCTTTTCTAAATGTACCGTTTCAGTGTCCAAAGCTTTAAACGAACCGCCCCTGAGCATTGAGGCAGGAGGGTGACTCTTGGTATATGAGGTCACAATAGGGGGGAAATCTGATTGGATATTTTTAGGCCCCAGCTGATACAAAAATTAAAATAAATAAATAAATAAAAAATAAAAGTACAAACATCAGGGATTTTCTTCTCATGTTTTTTTGTGTTGAATATTTGAAAAAGGCATTGGGTTTGATTCCCATCTTGGGTCTGTGCATGGAGTTTGCATGTTCTCCCCGTGCTTGGTGGGTTTCCCCTGTGTACTCTGGTTTCTTCTCACAGCCCTAAGACATGCAGATTAGGCAAACTGGCATTTCCAAATTGCCTGTAGTGTGCATCCTGCAATGAATTGGCACTATATCCAGGGTGTACCCCTCCTTGTGCCAACAGTCTTTTGAAATAGGAATAGGTTCGAGCCCCCCTGCGACCCTGTACAGGTTAAGAGGTATAGAAGATGAATGAATGGGTGAATGTTCTTTGCCTGTCCCTGTTTAAATCCTGTTTTGAACTTATCTTTTTGTCATTAAAACCCTTAAATTGCATTTGTGTCACAGTACTCAAAAGAATTAAAGTTTAAAAATTAGTTTTCCTTTCTTAATGTGATAAATTGCTTTTAATATCCTGTATCCTTATAACCACAATCTCTTTCCAATCTTGTGTATATCTCCTGGGAGTACAACTAATGTTTGTTTTAATCATTGAGTAAATTTTAATTACTGCAAAAGGAATCGACTATTTGGATTGTGGTTCACCGAATTGCTCAGTGGTCCTTGTTTTAGGCATGCACTACTAAAAATGCAACGTGCAAAGCTCAGAAAAACGACAACAATGCGTTCGCGTGTGTTGTGTGGAGGTTGTGCAAATACTATTCATACTGCCACAGAATTATGTACAGTAACTTTTTGTTTTTTTAATTCACTCACAACATCAGCCATAACTTTATGACCACACACCTAATATCGACTAGCTCCCATCTTTTTCCCACCAGAACAGTGATGCACAGTGTTCTGACACCTTTCTATCCGAACCAGCATGAACCTTTTCGTCAATTTGAGCTACATTAGCTCTTCTATTGGATCAGACTACACGGGCCAGCCTTCGATCCGCATGTGCATCAGTGAGCCTTGGCTACCCATGATCCCTGTCACCAATTCACCGTTTTTCTTTTCCTTGTGATGGAAAGTCGACTGGATCAGAGCAACTCTTGTGGGATGTTCCCAGGGTGCAATGGTCATGACCTACCAAAGAAGGAAAACCAGGGAACTAGAGACAGGGTCATGGGTGGCCAAGGCTCACTGAGGCACATGGGGAAAGAAGGCTGGCCTGTGTTGTCTAATCCAATAGAAGAGCTACTGTAGCTCACATTGATGAAAAGGTTATAAAATAATAATAATAATAAAAAAAAGAAGAATTGCCTTAACTTTGCTCAACATTATGACTTGAAACACTGGATGTGAAAATATATCCAACATTATTTAAACTAGCAATGCAGCAAGGCAGTTTAACAACCATGTGTTACTGTCCTATTTACTACATGCATAATATTATACTCATAAAGAGATAACAGCTGCATACCATTATCTTTCCTTCCTTTTTTCTTCTTCTTTTTTTCCAAACTGGGCACATAATGGCTTTGACCTTTCCTTATTTATATATTTACTTTTATTTGACGTGCACCAGGACATTACACACTCCCAATTGAGAGTCGAAATGAAACCTCGGGGGGGTGTTGACTGGTTATATATTAACCTTAACCATTTCACACAAAAACAAGACTGAAATATGTCTGTGAAACTCTACAGTACAGTATACAGTATATTCACAGTATTATAAATGAACTGTGGTTTATTCAGGAGCATTTTGCATTGCTGTAAAAAGTTAGACGTGCACCTTTTTTTTCTGCTCCCACTGCAGTCGCGCTTCTAGTGGGGAGACATGAGGTGATGTCCGCTGAAGAAAAATGGACGCTCAAATGAGTGTCTGGAAAAAAAAAAAGTGTCTGTTAATTTCATTTACACACGCTCAGTGCCGCCCCCCGGCAATATGTTGCTCTGGCTCGTGAGTCCAGACCAGTGAGAAACGAATTCTCTGTTCTCTGTTTTGGTAGAAACTATGACAGACAGGCTGAGGGAGAGGAGGTTTTTTTCCTTCTATCCACTGACTTTTCGCTTCTATCCTACAAATCACCCTGTCTTAGTAGTTCAACCTGTAATATTTCTATCCTGTGGATTTTACTTTGGTTCGCAAAAATACAGACAAATGGCGTCCCATGTCAATTCAATAAGGAGTAGGTATTCTCACTCATCGTCTAGCAGGGGTAACTCAGTGATTAAGACAAAATGAAATATGGTCTGGAATGTCCCAAGTTCAAACCCCACTACCACAAAATTCCCATTGTTGGGCCCTTTAGCAAGGCCCTTAAACCCTCAACTACTCAGGTGTAATGAGATAAAAATCACTCTAAAGATGTCTGCCAAATGCCATAAATGTAAATGTCTTTACCGCTTTATCATGTTATACAGGGTCGCTTGGAGCCTATCACAGGAGACTTATGGCACAAGATGTGGTACACCCTGAACAGGGTGCGGATCCATCGCAGGGCACACTCACACATACAGTACACACACGCTCATTTACGCATTAAGGGCAATTTGGGAATACCAATTAGCCTAATCTGTATGTTTTTGGACTGCGGGAAGAAACCGGAGGACCCGGAGGAAACTCCTCCATCATGGGGAGAACATGCAAACTCCACGAACAGATCTTTTAGTTCCCAAATACAGGGCGATTCCGGGCAATATTTTTGGGACGGTTGGCAACCTGATTGAGTGCTAACTTTGACAGCTAGCATGTATGAAAACATGGCAAGACTTCTGACTAGCTTGCAGGAAAACTATTTAAAGTTAATTTTATTTGCTGACTTTGATATGTCTGTATAGCTGAATCTGCTATTTTTTAAGCTGTTTTAATGCAAAAAACAAACAAAAAAGTCTTATATAGGAGACATTAAAACATACAGTAGCAAGTCTTCTAACTAGCTTCTAGGGAAACAGCTATATCTGCGTCTTGTAATTAATTAAGGTTTATTTTATTGGTGATTTTAATATTTCTGTTTAACTTTGCCTGCAGTTTTTAAACTGTTAAAAAAAAAGTAATAATCTCAACAGCAGTTGCTTTGTTGTTAACTTGATAGCTAGCTAACTAGCTGAAACTTTGCTAGCATAAAAACAACAAGGTTTCTAAATAGCAGAAAAGGAGAAAGCTGCATGTAGGTCTAGTAGACTTACAGTATTTTACTGCTTCTTTTTTTTTTTTTTTTTTTTATAGTTTTACAGCTTTGTCTGCTATTTTTGGGTAAAAAGTCCAAGGCACCATTATTAAAACATCATTTATTTCCCATTTTTATCATTAAAGTCCTCTTAAAAAGAGCATTGTAACAGAGCCAGAACATAAAATGGCTTGTTCCTGTGTTCATTAGTAAACAGTGAGCTAATGCATAATCAAATTATAGCTCATCTCATAATTATGCCTCCCGTGTGGGTGATTATGACGACAGGAAGTGGGAACTGTGCCTTTCTATTAGTCATTACAGATGTGTGTGTGTGTGTGTGTGTGTTTGAACGCATAAGGTCAGAGAGAAAACAGCAGTATGAAACAATAGAGAGAGAGAGAGAGAGAGGGAGAGAGCAGGACCACTGACTTGAAACTTAAAGGAATTATTGATATAATCATGTATTTCGTGAGATATCCTGCTATTTCTTTAATAGCAAGTAGCAATTAGAGAACACCCGCTCTGTTGGATTTCGTTGGCTTTGTACAATGAAAGCTGAAATTGTTATTCTATTATTATTATTATTATTATTATTATGCTTTATAACATAGTGCTGTAGAATTGCCAGTTTCATTTTAAGGTGTTGATATATACTCAGCAAAAAAAGAAACGCCCCTTTTACAGGACTGTGTATTTCAACAATAATGTTGTAAAAATCCAAATAACTTTACAGATCTTCATTGTAAAGGGTT
>JAQQZS010000002.1:27659528-27676858 GCA_030068045.1 Platyallabes tihoni
CTGGCGGCCATTTTACGAATGACTTTGAAATGCAACTGATTTATTTTGGCCGCTGCCGCCTTTAAACGGCGGTGAGCACGGCGGTAATAACCATTCCGATTTGGTGACCACTGTAGCTATGGCATCTTTCGGATTCGAACTTGAGATCTCCTGATGATCGATGCGCCTTACTTTCTCACCAGGTTTTACAACTGTTTACTAAAATCCAAATCAATCTGCAATAAATCCTGCTAATTTGCATGTATACGCCAAGAATAGCTGGGAAAACCAGGTCACATGCAAAGTACAGGGAGTAAACAGGATATAAATAAGGGGTTTTTAGCATCTGAAATTGCTTGTGAGTATTCAGAAGAATTCCCAAAAGAGTCAGACTGAAGCTTGCTACAGGTAACTACTGTATAAGACAAAATAACGGTTATGAGATGTGAAATAAAAAACATACAATAGAAACCTATAGACATTGGTGTGCGTAAATATTTATTTAGAAATGTGAATAATTTTTTGGCAGAAAAAACTGAAACGGCACAAATTTCATAGCTGCTTTTAGTTTATTCTTTATAATAATAATTCTTAATAGAAATGCCTTAAATTGCATACATGTGGCACGGTGGTGTAGTGGTTAGCACTGTGTCCTTGCACCCTCAGGGTTCTGGTTCGATTCCTACCTCTGTGTGCATGTAGTTTGCATGCTCTCACCGTTCTTGGTGGGTTTCCTCCGGGTTCTCCGGTTACCTCTCACAGTCAAAATGCATGCAGGATAGGCTAATTGGGGTTCCCAAATTGCCCCTAATGTGTGAGTGTGCCCTAAGTCTCCTGGGATAGGCTCAGGCCCCTCTGCATCTCATAACCACAGAATCATGTGGTATAAACCGTGAGTAAATTGCATACAGTGTTTGGACAGCAACACCATTTCTGATTGAAGTGTAGACTTTTAGAATTAGAGGTTTCTAAGGTTTCTTTAGGAAATACAGCTCTTTTTTTTCCCATTGTCATTTTCTGCCTGGAGTCTGAAAGCCATGGACATCACAGAATGCTGGGTTTCCTCCCTTGAGACACTTTGCCCTTTACTGCAGTCGCCTTCAGGTGCTGCTTGTTTGTTTGTCTTTCTCCCTTCAGTTTTCTCTTCCGTAAGTGAAAAGCAGCTTGTTTGGGTTGAGATCAGGCGACTGACTCTGCCGCTTAGGAACATTTTAATTTCTTTGTCTTGGGTTGCTTTTGGGTCATTATCCATCTGTACCGTAAAGCGCTTTCAGTCCTATCAGTTTGGCATCATTTTCCTGAATCTGAGCATAAAGTAGAGCTTTATAGACTCCAGAATTCATTCTTCTTCTGTTACCATACAGGAAGTCACTTCATCAATAAACACCAGTGACCAATGGCAGTTCGAGAGTCTGTTAGAGTCCCAGGCAAAAAATCTGCATGGGGCCTTTCCAAAAAGCATTCATTACTCTTATCTTATAAATAATCTGACACCACAGAAAAAAAAAGCAAAACCTAAACTTTTTTGGGTCCAAATTTTACAGTATTATTTGCATTATATAAATATAAAGATCATAAAACCTCGTTTTGCCTGGAGGTGAATACATTTCATTAGTGCATGCAAGAAAGTTTGAGCAACTGAAAATAGAATTTAGAGTTTTGGATTAAGAACGTGCTCAAATATATAACACCAGACACCAACAGGAAATATTTATTTCACAAGATTTTTTCGCAATTATCGCCTGGTAATGTGATTGGCCCGAGTGTTTCCCTCATTCACTTGTCGCCTATATCGTGTTATCCTGTATACAGGGTCGCGGGGGGCCTGGAGCCTATCCTAGGAGACTTAGGGCGTGAGGTGGAGGACACCCTGGACAGGGTGCCAATCGTAGTGTGCGCACACACTCACTCAATTCGAGAACGGCAAACAGCCTAATTTGCATGTCTTTGGACTGTGGGAGGAAACCGGAGTACCCAGAGGAAACCCACAAAGCTTCCGGGGAGAGCATTCAATCTCCATGCACACAGGCCCAGAAACAGGAATCGACCCGAATCCTGGAGGTGCAAGGCGATGGTGATAACTTCAAAGCCATTGTGCCACCCACATTGACATTGCTGTAGTTCCTCTTGGGCCTTCCTTCTGGCCTGGTGCCTCAAGCCCTTGCTCGCCTTGTCTGTTGACAAGCAGCACTTCTATGAGTGACCGTAGTGTACAGTACCTGCCTATGCCATAATGCTCTGCCTCCACCAGGGTTGACAGCTGATGTGCTTTGATTTGGAACATGAGCCCTTTCGTTCCTTCCCCATATTCTTCTCGTCCCATCATACTGTTGCAAGTTAATATTGTATCAGAATTCACTCTAGATACAATTTAGGTTTGTATCTTGACCTAAACCCTCCTTATTTACATTCATGAAGCTGTCTCTTGATTGTAGACTTTAACAATGACTCACAGTACCTCCTCCAGCGTGTTCTTGAGTCGACTAGGTGTCATTAAGGGCCTTTTCTCCACTGAGGAAAGAATTCTGTGTGGTTATACACTTTATCATCTTCTGTGGTCTTCCGGGTCTTTTGATGTTGCTGAGCTCGCCAGTGCATTCTTTCTTTATAAGTATCAGATCGGTAATGTTCTAAAGTCTCTGCTCTTTTGTCGTTGTTTTTTTGGCCTAAAGATGGTCTCCTTTTACTTGACTCTGCATTCTTTGGACTGCATCTTGAGAGTTTCCATCCTCCGCTATCCAGTTCAAATTTAACATTTTATTTCGTTAATTTACAGTTTACACATAAATACATCGACATGGGTAGCCTAAATGTGTTCCTGAAGGTGTTCAATGGGGTTGAGGTATTTAGGACCAACTTTGGCAAAACTGTGACATCTCAGAGCTTGTTTCATGCCCATGCGCAGTTTTGTCAGTATGACTGACCTTTGTGGCAGCAGTTTGGGGGAGAACCACATAAGGCTATGATAGTCAGGTGTCCACATACTTTTGGCTATGTAGGTTATTAAGTTTTCTACATCAGGTTTTCCAAATAAGTGTTTGATTGAGCAGTAGAACTTTAGCCTGTATATACAGTATATAAGAAACCAATATAATTTATGACAAATAGTTGTTGTACTTTGTGTGCCTAATTCGTCTGATCAAAATTTTATGTCTCAGATTTTTCCAATAATGGTTTACAATATTTAAAATAAATCCATTAAGTCCCCTTGGAAATGCTTAAATATTTGTCCTGTTTTTAACGGTAATAAAATTTTTAAAAAAAACTCTATCCAGTGCAATAATTTATTATTGCTCACCTATAAAACTTTTTTGGTAGAACAAAAGTACGGCTGTTACATGGCTGATAGAACAAATCGTGATGTTCTTTGAAGTTCTGGAGGTTGTATTTCACTCTTTTGACAGATTTAGTCTTCAAAGAAAACATTTGATATATTGATTGTCTATTGCAGCATTTATTAAAACAGTCTGCTCTTTTCTTTCTGTCTGTCCCTTAGTTCTAAACCACCTGCAGCTCATTTGCATGCTTTTGAAAGATAAGCCTCAGCATTAGGGATAAAAAAAAAAAATCTCTTTCTTTAATTTTTACATTTGAACAATCTATTTAATTTTTGATTGATCTAAGGATGCACTGCTAACATTTTTCACAAGAGTACAAATCAGAGGTGGTTCTAGATCCTATTTTGTGATCTGTAAATGTAATCTTAGCACCCCTAAAGATTCTCCAGTCTGCTTAAAGTCACGACCAAAAATTCATGTCTAGCTAAAGGTTTACACTCAGCATAGTTTACATGACGTTAGTAGTCTGCACGCCACTGGGGAGGAATAGGAAATAAAGCGAGGTATTAAATGGAAATATATAATGGGGCTGTATGGGAGACGGAGATTGCATGGCAGTTTAACGTTGTTGGATACAAACTAAAAGCACAGGTAAATTAAAACCTGAGCAAGCGATGGCTGACGTAGGCGTAGTTTGTGAAAGATCGGTTATGATTTAATTTTAATCTGCGTTCACAATCCCAGTGCACTTTAATGTTAAATTGCTAAATGGTGCTTTGTGATCTTGTAATCTGTGCTTGAGCATTCTCAACCATTATTATTATAAACAACCACAGACAACAGGAAAATGGTTGAAAACCTTTACAGGCAGCATATTCTATTTTTAATTTTTTGTAAGAAAAGTGTGGATGGCCGTATAACACATTTTAACTGGTCATATGATTACTACCCTCCAGACCCCCTGCAAACTTGTATGCTGATTAAAGCGAAATAGACGATATAGACACTGAGTGAATGAATGAAATAATTGCGAAATATTTTGTGACATTATGTAAGTGTTATATATTTGAGCCCATTCCTGTTCGAAAACTCTAAATCCTTATTTTCAGTCACTCAAACATTCTTGCGTGCACTAATGAAATGGATTCGTCTGCATGCTTGTGCAGGCCAAGGTTGCCAGATCACACATACAAAATACCACTATACAATGTTGAAACTCTGCCCACACTGACTTACGATCAGTACAAGAGCTCATGCATGTACTTTCTTTCACTAATTTCTTGTTACCAAAATAAATTAAAAAAAAATTCACGCCACTGACCTTGTTCCTTTGAAGAATATTGAAGTTTTAAGACAATTAATTATTGAATATTTAATTTAAAGATTTTATTTAAACATTGGACATTTTGAATGTTTTATTCAGTTCATGGGTAAAGTTTCCTTGCTTTAAGTGTTTAAGTTCTAGAACTAATAAATGGAAAACAAAATAATTTAATGAATAAACATTA
Source organism: Platyallabes tihoni (assembly GCA_030068045.1). Classification (NCBI taxonomy): domain Eukaryota; kingdom Metazoa; phylum Chordata; class Actinopteri; order Siluriformes; family Clariidae; genus Platyallabes; species Platyallabes tihoni. The sequence continues at coordinate 27,664,294 of JAQQZS010000002.1, forward strand.
ATTACTATTTTCATTGTTAGATGGTTGATTTGCAATAACATGCTGTAGGTAGCTCTGTTAATTAGCTTGTATTGGTGCAGGAGGGCGGGTTTGGTTTCACCCCAGAAGAGCGCTTTTGTAAAGCTGTAAGAAAAATCGCTCATTTGTCTTCATTGCACCTCTGTCATTTTTTCTCTCTTATCTGCTAAAAGCCTTTTTCATACTGAGGTTTTTTTCTTAAATATCGTACATTGTATCAGCATGACATAGGTCCAGATGGTTGTTATTTTGTGTTGCTACTTAATTAACACTGCAACATACGCTAATTGTACCAATTTTTAGCTCGATGGTCTTCTGAGCCTTCGACTTACGGTGATGGCCAAAAAATATTAAGACAACATATGCAACATGTGATGGCCACTAATTAGTTCCAGCCTATGTGGCTCAGGATTCGTGCCAATTAACTAATTAGCTTCTGGGTGGGTATACGTGGCTCAATGGTAGGTTTTTCAGGATCTGTGCCACGCAGAAAGCCCGGGTTCAATTCCCACCCAGTGCCCAAACTCCAGCCACTCCAGTCGGTCCCAAGCCCGGATAAAATAGGAAGGTCATCCGACATAAAACCTGTGCCAAGTTGTGTGCGGATCGGTTGGTGGCGATCCCTCAACGGAAGCAGCCAAAAGTCTAATCACAACAACTGATTAGCCTGAGATCTCCAGACCTAAACCTAATAGAAAACTGTTGGACAATGGTAAAGAAGGCAGTAGAAGTCAAGAAACATTGAATTTCTCGTCTGTTTCAAACCATGTGGCCTCCACTATATTTGTCCTAGCATGGATATGTATTTGCAGAGACCACACAGGGCATGTGCTAAACGCTGTTAATGTAAATGTACACAAGGTTACACAAGGTCCGCTCAAGTGGGAGAGTTCTTATTATTCAGCTTTACTGAACTGTATATAAACCCGATTGTGTATAAATCTGGCCCAAACTTCATCCAACTCCCATTAGACGAGGTTTCTCTTCTTGTTAAGGTGGGTCGGGTTGATCCAGCACTGAGGCTGAACAGAGTAAATAAGCCTATTTGAAGAGAAGAACGGGACGAGTAGAACTTTTACCTTTTTCAGTCTACAACTGTGAACAAAGAAATGACAGCACGGAGATCCTGTAACGCATACCCTCAATTCAAGATAACCGGTGCTTGGACAGCAGCCATAGGACTCCTGCAGACTAGACGAGCCGCCATTGTTTGGGTTCGAGCTGCTTGTTTTGTATGTGAAAAATGCGTTTCATCAGTTTTACGGCAGAACAATCGCCTCGTTTCAGCATGGCTGACGGGTTTTCGGGAGGTCTGTCAGCTCAGCTTTGGCCGTTCTGTTGAGACAAGCAAGAACAAAAAAACTAGACTAATGCTTCTTCTGGCTACGATTCAGACAGACGCAACTTTACCAAAGAGTCCTTTTTGTCTGGAGTCCTTTTGTGGCTAAAGATTTGTTTTTCTTTGCTGAAAGCTCGAATTCTGTGTGGCTTTCTGCAGGCCTTCTTGTCATTCTGTCACCGGTGCTGTGAACTCTTCCTTGGCTGCATTCCCTAATGTGTGGTCTAAAGAAATGCAGCGCTAATTAAATCAGAATCTGAATGAATCGCAATGCAAAAAACAACTGTAGCCCAAACACTGGAGTTTATATCTGGAATTTCTGATAGGAAAAGCAAAGTTTGTGTTATTTTAGGTTGCTACACTATTTTAATAGTTCAGGGTTAGTCAACTGGAGGATTCCAGAAGATACAGTACAATGGAGTTGTATGAAGGGGAAAAAATGCTGTAGCAGAGCAGACAAATATATACAAAACAAAACGATCCATCTTTCAGCAAACCTAATTTTCCAAACATGAACCAGTGCGGATCTTCTGGTTTGGTCGCACACATTTATGTAAATGATTTCTCTGAAGGTATCTCATGAGAGCCGAAACTAGCTACACAACTATACTCCCGGTCCCTCTTTATAGTCCATGGTGCCTTGAGATTGTCTTCCAGCCCAGGTGCATTTGCTGACCTCGCCCCCTTCTCACACACAGGCGTGTGTGCGAGTGTGTGCGAGTGGCCCGAGTGAGAAGCGTTGACCTCAGCAGCGACCTCATTTCCCCTCTCGTCTGTTGCAACCATTCAGCATTCAGCATCACCGGTACACTAATCACCGGCCTGATTATCTGACATCATCTGCACCTGTTTCTCACTGGTTCATACCTTAAGTTAGAAGTATTTTTTTTATGCTTGAAAGATTTAGAAGCCACTGTGTGGTTTAACAAAGAAAAATATTCCTCTGTTCAGGTACAGGAACTTGAGGTCCTTCAGGAACTCCCTCAGGAAGACTAAATTAAAGATACAAAAATGTCTGGCTCTTTGAAAGTGACATATGAAGGAATGAGAGCGGGATCAAGTATATCAAATCTATATCAAATCAGTCTCATCTGTTTCAAGTTTATGGCACTGATCAAAAGTGGTTATGTGAAGCATTATGGGCTACAGGACACAACTTGAAAACACCACTTCAAATTGAGCCTATTAACAGCCATGAACTAATTATTGCTAATTATCTTATAGGAGCTAAAAATCTGATATAAGTGGACTTTTGAGTTAAATTTGAGTTAAATAATTCTGATCCGTGCACTGGAGATGTGGAGACGGACGACAAGACAAAAATATCATATAATGACTGTTAAATATAGCAATTCCTGTGATACATGCAAGGTTTCTTTTTTCTAGCAAACTGCCAGAAAACTAAGCAAAAAACTGTTTTATGGTAGCTACAAAAATAAAGGATTGTTTTTTTTACTTAACTGTTAAAGCCAGAGCAGATTTTAATAACTATATTTTAATGAGTTGTGTTATATAGTGTCATATACTTTTTGTAGCACAACCTACTCAATGTGATGAAATAAAATTTTGTTAATTGTAACCAGTTATATAAACATGATACGGGGGCACTGTGCCTTAGTGGTTCAGTGGTTAGCACTGACATCTTGCACCTTTAGGGTCCGGGTTCGATTCCCGCCTCAGGATCTGTGTGCATGGAGTTTGCATCTTTTCCCCGTGCAGGTATTCCGGGTTCATTGCTAATTCGCATTCCCAAATTGCCCATAAAGTGTGAATGTTGACTGGCGGTCCTAGCACGGTCGTAACATGGGAATAGATACTCACCAATGTTCACCATTGGCCTCTATGGTCTCTAATTGGACTGATGGATGGATGGACAAACATGACTGAGCATTTAGTGGGCATTCTTGCAACGTCATTCCCATATCCCGGTAGAGGTAAAATTTACCACTGTTTTAAAAGTAATGATAAATATTATTTCTAAATGCCATATCAAATGCACAGTTTGAGTTCAGAAGTTTTCCGTCGACACACACTGCCAGGAAGTCTATATAAGGATGTCTTGTTTTTTGTTTTTTTTTTATTGTGTTTGCCCTGCTCGAGTTTAAATGGTTAAACATGCTTTTTAATTATAAATGAACAGAGTGCAAAATGTATACTATTAAAACAAGCTACGTATAGTTTGTTTGTAATTTCTATGATTTTGATTCAGATATCCTTTATTTTAAAATTACAATATATAAGCAATGTTTCAATATAGCGTATGGATGAATACTTCACCATGACATATTGTAATGTCAGATAAGCAACACAACCTGTATTGCTAAACGCTCCACTTTAAGCTACTTGTGACTGGGTACTTTATTGTATTCTACTCTAAAACCATGGAAAGACCACGCAACCTCCACACACACTGTAGAGGCAAGATTCAAACCCCCGATGCTGGAGGTGTGAGACGACAGCGCTAACCTCTAAGCCGCGGCACCACTGGAGCCGATTCTAAACGTAAATGTTACTGGAGGGCTAAGAGAATTTTTCTGTAATTTCTTTTTATTCATTTAAAAGCATCAGGTTGTAATTAGAAAAGCCTGAGATCTTGATCAGTCTAATTAGACACTTGTACTAAACCATACATTTGTCTCTACAAGTCTTTTTTTTATCTACAATGTTAACTGTTTTACAATTACGTTCTCGTTAGGGAACGAGCACAGACAATTAATACATCCTTATAGCGTTTAGTTACACAAGCGAGGAATGTATTCAAGGCAACTGGCTTTTATTATCATTCACCCATTTACATTTACATCTGGTACAGTACACAACACAGAACTACATGAGACGACAAATCACTAACTCAGACTAGAACACTGCACTGTGAATAATTCATTAACAATAATTAGGTGTTTAGTGGGACACTAGTGTCCTGTTTTTGTTTTTTTTGTTGGGGGGGGATTTTTCCCAGATTTTCTCCCTAATTTAGTCGTGTCCAATTCCTCCCACATTAAGCTACTACTACCACTCAGTCGGGAGGGCGCCAGCCGACCGCATCTTTTTCGGACTGCTCGCTCACGCACTGTTGGGGCGGCGTAACAGGACAGCACTATCCGCTCCCTCCACTTGCGTGAGCTAACGCACGTAATTGTGTTATAATTACACGTTACACGTAACTTACACATAATTAATGTGGGAGCACTAAGTACCCCTCATTTCTCCCCTCTGATAGAGCTCGGCCAATCAGCTCTCTCTAGACCTCCAGCTGCGAGAAGTTACAGCATCACCTGGGAATCGAACCAGCGATCTCCGGATGATAGGGCGAGCACTTTACTACTGCGCCCCATTCTGGATTGTTTTTAATTAGGGGTAAAGGATGAAACACTTTCCTGGCCCCTTCACACTGAGCCACGCTCCCATCACGTCCACAAAGACTTAAAGTGTGAACGCAGTGAGAACATGTACAAAAACGCAGAAGAACCTGATATTGTGTTCATTAACGTGAAGCTGACAAACCTTTTTTTGGAGCTCCAGAGATGCAGTCTGGAGATGGGAGAAAGTTGTAGAAAGTCAACCATCACTGAAGCTCGATGGAAGCCTCTCCTCAGTGCAAGACACATTAAAAAAAACACCTGAAGGACTGCAAGATGGTGAGAAATATGATTCTCTGGTCTGATGATTGCACTGCTCATCACCTGTCCAATACAGTCCCAACAGTGAAGCATGGTGGTGGCAGCATCATGCTGTGGGGGTGTTTTTCAACTGCAGGGACAGGACGACTGGTTGCAATCGAGAGAAAGATGAATATGGCCAAGTACAAGGATATCTTGGACGAAAACCTTCTCCAGAGTGACCCTAAGCAAAAACTCTGTGACTGTTCTTGATTGGCCCAGGTAGAGCCCTGACTTAAACCCAATTGAGCATCTCTGGAGAGACCTAAAAATGGCTGTCCAACACCGTTTACCATCCAACCTGACAGAACTGGAGAGGATCTGCAAGGAGGAATGGCAGAGGATCCCCAAATCCAGGTGTGAAAAACTTGTTGCATCAAACACTCATGGCTGTATTAGATCAAAAGGGTGCTTCTACTAAATACTGAGCAAAGGATCTGAATACTTAGGCCCATGTGATATTTCCACAGGGTCCACAGGCCACGGGGTGCCAATCCATCGCAGGATACACACACAAATACACACACAAACTGACACACTCATTCACACACTACGGGCAATCAGCCTAATCTGCATGTCTTTGAAATGTGGGAGGAAACCCACCGAGCACGGGGAGAACATGCAAACTCCATGCACACAGACCCTGAGGCAGGAATCAAACCCGGACCCTAATGGTGCAAAGCGACAGTGGTAACCACTAAAAAAGTGGTTAACCTGGAAAGCTGGTATACTGGGACACTCAGTGTCCTAAAGACGTCCCTGTGGTGGAAAACTTACCGTTATAAAGTCAGAGAATGGAGACACCGCGCATTAACATTAAATAAACATCTCCTTACAGAAAACTTCACCATGGATTATTTTAAGTCTTAGTACTCGAGTCTTACAGTAGATACCAATCCACAGTACAACTCACTCTGAAGAAGCTGTTCCTACAGAAACATAATAAAACTACAGAAGAAGTGCAGGAATGTAACTCCTGCGATGTGAGTTTCAAGCCGGCGATACCAGGACCGGGGACACTGTTATAGAAATTCGTCAGCGCCTTATGACCAATCAGAATGTGGAATTCAGCAGAGCTGTGGTGTAACCTGTAGTGTGCGTGAGGGTTTGAGTGTGTGAGTGTGAGTGTGTGTGTAGTAGTATGTAGCTCTCAGGCTTCAGTAAGCTTGAGGATTACACAGAAATCCCAAACATTCATAGAGGACTTTGTTCCAATAATATGAACACTAAGCTCTTGCTGTGTGTGTGTATGTGTGTGTATATGCCTGTGTGTGTGGGGGAGGGGGGGGTGGGGTATGCAGATAGTTATATGATGAGTCCCAGTGTGGACCGGTCATCTCCTTTAATCTTTCTGACAGGTAATTTTGCAGGGGGGGGATTTTAATTTTTTTTCCTCTCCTTGTGTAATATGAAACACAAGCTTTAATTGTGTATGGCACGCGGTGGATCCAGAGGTTAGCAGGCCAAATATTGCTGTGAGAACTGGATATTGCATTGATGAGGAATTATCCTGCGTCTCATGTGGGCCTGGACGTCTTATTGTGAGACCGGAGGCGATTATTTCTCACGCCGCACCTGGTAGCCACGTGTCCAGATCGAATCAAATTCATTTCCAAGATCTGTTTCGAGCCTGGTGGATGTAATCTCGAAGGTATGCCTTGTGTAAATCATCAAACAGAATTTGTAAAGATCTAGCTTCATTTTATTTATTTGCCATATGACATTTTTGGTTTAGTTTAGGAAAAAGCAAACATTTATTTCATAAGACTAAATCCTTTAGTATTTAGTCACTGTGTAATAAACTGTCTGACCAAAAAAAAAAAAACCTTGCACTCTTAAAGATTTAAGAAATCTCCTTGAACCACCTCTTGCAACCTTACACAAGGGCTCAACATTTATTTCCATCCAATGTTGCTTTTTATTTTTGCTTGAAATCAACCACTTCATAAAGTCTTCTCAAGCGCATCCCAAAGACTTTCAGTATGTGGACAGTTCATCCTCCCAGAGCCACTCTTTCACAATCTGAGTTCTGGAACCTGCCCCGTGCCATCAGGGAAGAAAAACTCCATAGATGTGATAACCTGGTCATTCAGTACATTCAGGTCGTCAGCTGACTTCATTTTATTGCCATATAATGTTGCTGAGTCTAGACCTGATCAACTGAAGCAACCACAGATCATAACACTGTCTCCAGAGGTTCGTACAGTGGACACTATGCTTGATGGGTACATCGATTCATGACCTTTCCTTCTCACCCTTTGCTCTGGAGTCATCAGGCCAAGTGACCTTTTTCCATTGCTCCAAGTCCAATCTTCATCTATTGAGATTTCAGATACCAAAATTTAGTAATTAGTAAAAAAAGAAACTGTGTATTTAAAATCAAGCAGATAGTAGTAGTACACCTACAGTACTAGGTTCCATTGTATGCTATTTCTGCAGCCCAGGTCTCAGGAGCTCCCCCAAAGTGTGTCTGTTAATGCTCCAGCTGAAATAACCTCTCAAATAACACTATTGCCAAACCCCAACCCACCAGAGGACTGCACAGCTGAGCAACAAGTTAAGGGGAGTGCTTCTCTTATGTGAGGTCACATTAGGGGAACTCTAATTGACTCGCATAAACTGCAGCCAATACGAAAATGATAAAACGAAACAAGAAATGTATTTTTCTCATGTTTTTTGATGAATGCTCACATTGAAAAATGACCAAATAGTGATTTAAAAGTGAATTATGTATAATAGGTGTCCTTTTTCTAAAGTAAATATGAATATAATCTTTTTAGGGACCCGCCATAAACATTTTTATGAATATCTAATATGAAGCAAACTTCACCACGGTGATCTTAAGTCATCGCTTAAAACAGTCGTATGATTTTCCAACAAGCATTTATTTTTTTTATTTTAAAATCTTTTTTGCACTTATCTACAGTTCATAGCATGTGCTGGAAAGTTTGCACATCCTGCTGCTCTCAAACCTGCATTAAATCCGAGCGTTATGGAAACTACAGCTTTACGCTGGGAAACGAACGCCCGCATGATTTGGAAATCAGTTGACATCTGGGTAGCGTAAACACTTCATCTTCTTCAGCGCGGGAGATCTGCAGAGGACGTTAAAGGACAGTGATGGATGAAGATAGATTGCAAAATATGAACTCGGGAGCCCAAAGTCGCACGCTGTTGTTCGGCTTTGTCTGTTCTGAGTGTGATGGACACCTCTATTTCTTTCGGTGTCACGAGAGTCTCCGAATGCTTTCCACTGGCACGCAGCTTCACCTCTTTACTAAACAAATCCTCGAGATTTCCGTATCCCTCTGAGGATTCATTTTCAGAGACGTGTTCTATGGAGAGATCAAGGGGAAACTCGCCCGCTCTCATCTCCATCCTTTCATCAGTTTCATCTGTTTCAGTGGAAATTGCATCGGCGCGAACAAGTGATCGGTGTAACGTGGCCGACGCGTGACAGCATCCTTCAGGACGTGCGCACATTTTTGTGTATGTCATGAGTGCGCATCTTTAGTTTCTCACAAAGAGACTAAACACACACACACAAAGACACACACATACTTGATGGCAGATCGCAATAAAGCGCTGCACATATTGCCACCTGTCAGGCATGCTGATTTGAGACGATAAAAATGCTGAGAGGTCTGTCTGAAGAAGCTTTACCAGACAGCACCAGCTCCCCTGGTGTGCATGTGTGTTTGTGTAAAATGACAACGTCTTGAGGTATTTCAGCAGCGTAGTGGTGTTTATTAGGACACGGTGCACTTCTCAATCCCCTTAGGGACACGAATTGTTCTCAGACAGGATCCTCGCTCCAGCTGTGCAGCCAGAATATTCCTGTAATATGATTCAGCCAATGTGGCCCGGTCCCTCGAGTCCCTCTTATCCACTACAGGCTGCATAACACACACACAAAAACAACACAACGCTCCCATTATGCACCCTGCTTTTTCCAATTCATGAGGGAGCCCTCATAAATCTGTTTTCAATAAGCCTCTCTCTCTCCTGCTACGGTTTTCCCGATGTAAATGAGCCCTCGACACCTGTAAGTGTTCTCGCGTAACTCGATGCGACGAGCTCGATGCCAGCACACACACAGGCACGTCTTCATATGGAGGTGCCTCGCACACATATACACACACATATAAGAGCTGGGTGAGTGACAGCCAGGAGGCTAGCTTACTCCACAAAGGAATAAAGAGGTATAAAGGAGTCATGGGTTGGTAAGCAAAAAATAAATAAAAATATGGACCAAAAAATTAACTGTACAATGCAATAAACGGTTTGCGTCAATGATTATGAACCAAAATATATGTACATATTTATCGCAGGGAACATTTCATGCAATCAGCTTATGCAAATTACCCTTATGCAATTATTCATATTGGCCCCGAGGTTGCCAGATCTGTCTTAAAACTTCCAGGATGAGGGTTTCCACTGGCATTTCACTTGCTTTTAAGAGTGAAAAAAAACAGCATGGAAATTAAGCACTAAATGTTACACACTTCTTGTCTTTTCATATTTTCTTCCAAAGAGCCAGATTGTTTTGTATTTTTAGCATAGTCTTGGGGAGTAGTTCTCCAGGCTTCCTGAAGAACTTTTTTGGCTCTCGTTTTTGGCTCATCTGAACAGTTTCAGAGAAATGTTTTTTTTTGTTTGTTAAGCCACACAGTGACACAAAGCATCTACACTAAGGCATAAACCAGTGAGAAACAGGTGCAGATAATGACAGATGCGAACAAGATGAGAGGGGAAATGAGGTTGCTGCAGAGGTTGGTACATAAACAACCAATTTTAAGTTGTATCTTTTGGCACTCTTTTACACACCATTGGTTCGGAGGTGACCTGCACAGAACCCCGAGCTCAACCTTGATGAACGGCTTTAAGATGAACTGGAGCCTCCACCAAGGCGGTATCATACAAAAATCACATTTGAATCATGAATTAATGTATTCTGATATTTGTAGTAATTGTGCCATGTAGACTTTAGAAGCTTTAAAGCGAACCAGGCGCTAGTTCATGTCTTGTGCTGGTGCCGGTTCGATAACGGAACCGCCTTGGTGGAAAAGCCATGACATCCCAACATCAGTTTCTGAGCTCACTAACGGTTTTATAGCCAAATAAACACAAATCCCCCACAGCCACGTCCCAACATCTGGTCGAAAGCCTTAACAGAAGAGTGTAGATTTTTATAGCTGTTTTTATAAGATATAAGATTTTACCAGTTTTATAACATTGACTGTATTTCATGAATTTTATAACATTTATATAATGATATAATCAGCAATAAACCTAGAATTACAGCATGCAGTTTTTAGCTCTCTAGTAGTCCTTACAGCCCTTGAGGAACCGTCTGAAGCTCCTCTCAGAGCGCTTTACTGTCAATTCTGAAAATACCTCAGCCCCCTTTTTCTCCTGACTGAGTGTGCATTTGTATTTGATGACCTCTGTTTGACCTCTGGTTTCCTGAAATACTCTTAGATGTTAGTTTGTTCAACCTGAATGGGATTTTATATGTTTATATGTTATAGGTATGCTCCATCTATCATGATACAGGGTTCTCTTTGATCTGCATCACCGTGTTGTGGTGGTGGGGGGAAAAACGTTATTGCCACATCCCCCGTACAGTCGTGACCTCGCTCCAAGCCATTTCCACATGTTTAAAGGAGTTCCTGGGAGGCCAGCGTCTCAGACGTGAAACAGGCAGTAATGCGTGTCTGGATCCCTTGATTCACTTCAGTTTGATTTCATTTTTACTCACCAGTAAAGCATGTCAAGCCTACTGACAAGACATTCACATCTTGATTGGATATATTGCATGTGCATACTGAGAAAATTAAACGATACAGCATTTATCAACACTTCACTACTTCATGGGTAGTGAAATTGATACAGTACGTGATATAAAAGCAACAACGCTTCCACCGCACCACTGAAGAATGCCCTTAAACTAATAGCTTTGTTATTTTTAGCATCATATCTGTCTCGCTCATCTTTGTCGCAAGCTCACAGTTGAACCTCACCCTGATGCTTTCTTTCGATAAAGAAAGAAGTTCTTAAGTATGAAGTGTAATATGAGTTCCATTGGCCAAAAGGAGCACCAGCAGTTTGTCAGCCAGGACTTTAGACTTGTGCTGTACATCCAAGTATAATACAACACTGACACGTTCCAGGATGACAAATGTACGATTTGTGTCGACTAATCTGTGTTCAACAAGCATAATAGATAAGATAATAGATATAGAAAATATATTGAAATTCTATATATTGTGATACAAAAATGACACGAAATATATCGTTTGTTCTCGCGATACGTATTATGGTCTCATTAAATTGCCAGCTATTTCCTTATTTTTACCGTTACAATAATAGACAGTGCTTTTCCTCAATATTTCCATACTTCGTCAGGAAAGTACACACTTTTGTTCATACATACACTTGTCAAAGATGGCAGCAGTGAGAGGTGACGCTTTCATGGGTATGGAAGTCACTCTTTCCATCCATCTATGAACTTCTGTAGTCCAACTAGAAACCGTTATGGCCAATGGTGACTGTTGTATTTATTCCTATTTGTACAATCATGGTAGGACCATTCGCTCAACATTCACACGAGCATTCACACACTACGGGGAATTTGGGAACGCGAGTTAGCCTAATCTGCATGTCTCTGGATTGTTGGAGGAAACCGGAGTACCCGGAGGAAACCCACCAAGCACAGGGAGAACATGCACACAGACTCGATGCAGGAATCGAACTTGGGACTGGAGGTGCAAGGCCACAGACCCTGTATACGGGCATGTACATCCTGGACAGGGTGCCAATCCACTGCAGGGCAAACAAACACGCTCACACGCTCATTCACTCACTATGGGGCAATTTGGAAACGCCACTTAGCCTAATCTGCATGTTTTTGGACAAACCACATGTATGGTCACAGTGCTAACCACTAAGCCACCGTGATGCCTGGGTATGGAAGTATTTTATTTCTGTTTTGTATAAATGGTCATATTTTTTGCATTTTTGTCTGTCTTTCTCTTTCTGTTGATGTAATCAAACCATTGGGAGAAAATGGAAAAAGAAGTAAAGTGCAAGAATTCTTCAGTGCAGTCACGCACTATACACGCGGTACACTTGTATATAATCATGAACACTGTATTGTATCAAGGCCAAGGCATATCGTAACGATCAAACACTGGGACAGATTAGTATAAATCTACGCTACACAAATTATATTATCCACTAAAGCAAGAGTGGAACATAAAAAAAGAAAAAAATATTCAAAGATTCTTTGTGCCGCATCTCGTTCTTGTGCCCTATTTTGTAAAACTGCCCTCTCAATAAAGCCGCGCTGTTCGAGTAACAATAGTAATTACAGTTCTTCATACTCGTTACCACAGTTAATAATAATTCCATCACATCTCAGCCTCCCTGGAGCTGGAGTTTCACTCTGATTAGGTGGAGTGCTTGAATGGACTATGAAGGATGCCATAGGGGTATTAAATGCAGGGGGTGGAGGGGGGGGGGGGGGGGGGATTTTGATGTTTTCAAA
>JAQQZS010000002.1:27677042-27694931 GCA_030068045.1 Platyallabes tihoni
AGGCAAAAAGAGGAAAAAAAAAAAAAAAAAAAAACACAGCATGTGCATGTGAAGTAATGAGGGAGGTGGTATGGGAAGAAATAAAGTGTGACTTTTCTGAAAATAATTGCTATAAATGTGCAAATTGGAACCATTACCTGCAGCCCTGCATCGTTTCGGCCTTCTCATGGCACTATTACAGTCAAAACGAGATGACTTAATCTAGGCCTAGAGCTCTGGAGCTTTCTGTGATGAGGAAAATGATAACGCACACACTCTCACGCATAACACGCACACACACACATATTCACAGCGTTGATGGCAAGGCAGGAAGCCTCGGTTGTGAGTTCGGGAGGTCGAGCGCAGCCTGGCAGCCAGGAGATTTTTAAAGAGGAGGGGAAATGGCACCAAAGTCTTGTCTGTGCTTTTAACACAAAAATGAATATTTCACGGATTTCTACTGATGCAGTCTCTGGTTATGAACTTTGTTACAGCAAGTTTAGAAATACACTTTATCATACACACTAAAAATTTGAGGACTTCTGACCATCACAACCATTTACTGTTGTTTTCATGGAGCTGGCTTTGTGCACTTTTTTCATGCTGGAACAGGTTTGAGCTTCTTAGCGCCAATGAAAATGACATTTTAACGCTACGTTGAATGCTTACAAAGACATCCTAGATGTTTGTTTTCTTCCAATTTTGGGAAATTTTGGGTGCAATATAATTTTATTCATAAAATGTGCTTAAATAGTAAAGAAGTACATCTACAGCACGTACTACTAGCTTTACGTACTTAGAAAAGGAGATGGACGATTAGCTATAATTCTAACACAATCTGTTGCTGGAGGAATCTCAATAGCATCCTTTTTTTTTGTTTTGTTTCTCTTTATTGCTAGTTGCCTTTATACATAATTTATCGCCTCGTTCTGCATTTATGAGCTGCGCATCTCAAGGACCACTTCTTTTTTTTTTTTTTGCAACTGGAATGGAAATTAATTGAACACCTGAAGACATAGAGGCAGGAGGAACCCTATTGGTAAATGTTATCTATTAATAACCAGCTGGTTTGGCTCGGGCTTTCTGATTGCATTCCTGCAGTTCGCTTTGAAAGACAGTACAGATCGACATTGCGCAACTTTAATGATGGAAACATTGGCACTTCAAAATACCGAGACATTTCTCAGGGCTTCTGCATAGAAGGACATCCTGACACCTTTGATTTGACCCCAGTGCTGTCTCAGATCGCTCTAGTGCCTAACTTTCCAGCTTGAAGCAGTTAAGTTGGGTAACCTGTCCAACAATGATATATCTGCTGTAAGTACCAGATTACATTACAGGAAGCAAGAAGACTTTAAAAGATATCAACATTATAAAAATCATTATGTGAATTTTACACACATATGAACCTTTTAATGAATTTCAAATGTTCATGAATATTCATGTTCATGAAAACAAATATTACAGGGTTGTAAACAAGGTTTCGTAATTAATTTAAGGATTAGGAGGCTTTCTTTCAGGGTCTGATTTACACTATAAAAATAACACCTTAGCAAATATCTTAATGCTCAATTTGTCTAATTTTTGTTTAATGATAAATACATTTTAAAAATCACATTGCTATTATTTTTACATTTCATTTGTGATTTAAACTGCAATATTTAACTGTTGAATATACCATTTTGTATTCAATGTATTTATCGAGGCTAATAGCAAATAAATGATCTCATTAAGAGGATGTTTGCCAATATTTATTTATCACCTCAAATTATTGACAAACTCTATGTAAATTACTGACTGCGTATATAATACCGGTAAAAAATATTTTAATTTAAACTGCAGATTTCATGCGATTTAAATAATTGTACAGGTCCATATTGCTATTTTAGATTTTTATGCGATTTTGCAGTTATGCAGCACTAGATTACAACGAATCAAACATGACCTTATGTAGCTTTATCTTTTTTTTTTTTTTTTTAATTTGTAAGTGAAAATTACTTGTACTTTGGCAGATAATTTTGCTAGTTTTAAATTATTTATTTCTTGAAAGAAGTAAAAGAATCTACTTTATACAGTAGGACAAGAAATTGTCGTGAAAAAATTTGTCTAGAAATATGCATAATCATCTTTTGTAGTAATCTTATTTTATGTACTTCAGTAGTGACAGCTCAAAGCTGTTCATGCCAAGAAATTCAGCATATTTCAGTATTCTACGATCCAGTATGATGAGGCACAAACACCTTGCAGTCTACAAACCACCTAGAAAACCCCTACAATGTTTTTGTTAGACTCCCGTCAAGGGGTCGCCACATCGGACCATTCGATCTGCAAAACAACTTGGCACAGGTTTTACTCCGGATGCTCTCTTGATGCAACGCTCACAGTTTATATGGGCTTGGGACCGGCACTGCATGCACTGGCTGACTTAGGGTTATAAAACCCTCGGAATCAAACCAGGGCCTTCCTCATGGCTGGCGAGAAACCTTCCACTGAGCCACCAATGCCCTTAGAAAACCCCTACAATCCACCTTTCAATAACTTTGGACTACTATTAATTTTTTTTTTGTTTTGGGTTTATTTTGGGTTTCTTGTGAACCCAAAGCCGCATCCAGTGGACACGATCTTACTGATGATCTCTTTACGATTTTCTACGATCTCATGATACCATTACCAGTTCAGGGTCAAATTCAATTTGTTTGGGTTCTCTGGTTTGCAACCACCTCCTTTAAACATGTCAGCAAATTGATGGTTTCTGTAGATCCAAGTTCTGAGTACATGTTTTATACATACTTAGTTTTCTAATAAGTGTAAGTAGTGCACTTTTTTTTCCCCTTTATGTTCCTATTTTCATTACCAAGTCATTTCCACCCACTATCCCTGGGACAGGTTCTTGGCCCATTACCACCACCAACAATACTAATCCTTGGATCAAGTGCTTACTTGGTGAATATAAATTAATTAAAAATTCATCAGTTTTGTGGCCTGTAGGAAGTCTGTTTGTGCATATCCCAATACCGCAGTACCGTCTGCCAGGAATGTGAACGGGGTGTAGTTCATTTGCTGGGTCTTTGATCGTCCTCCATGTCATTCTCAGGAACTGTCTTATGTAAATGTCCTGGACAGAGGGAAGTTTATGTCCAGTAATGACCTAGACAGATCATAATCGTCACATCAAGAGAAATGGAGTTAGCAGGCAAAACTACCAGTTAGGGTCCTCTAAATAATGAGTTTTCACTTGCTTTCAGGCAAAACGATCATTCAGAAACTTCGTCTCAGCAAGTTTTCAGATGTAATTAACTCGAAGCAAAGCATTACGTATGTAAAAGATTTTAATAAGCTGAGGGAGAGGAGATGGATCTGGTCATGATGGAAAAATTATCTGTAATCCTAACCCTTCCATCTTTTAATGGAGGATTCCATAACCTTTACTGTTTCTCATTTTAAAACATTAAAGTGATACATTTTCAAAAGAAATGTTTTATAGGCGTAGAAAACCTAGAAAGCATTTTTTATCTTTTTTTTTTTTTTCAAATGAATAGAACAGTGGACGCTACAGTTTTGTTGTAATTGCCTAATTTCTCATCTGTTAACTATAAATCTCATTGACCACTCCTTCGCCTTTTTTGTAACTGAAATGAAAATTAATTGAACACCTGAGGGCTTGGAAACAAGAGGAACTTTTACCGGTGAATGTTATCTATTAATAACCAGACTGTCGGGCTCAGCTTTACAATTTCATTCTTGCGGGTTGCTTTGATAGACAGCGCAGACTAACATTGTGCAACTCTGGGGGATGGAAACATTGGCACTTCAGCATATTGTGACATTTCTCAAGCCTGGAAGAACATTCTAATGGGGTTGGTGCTTTGGAATTGGTTTTAGTCCTCAAATTCAGTCATCCTTCAAACTTGATGGAATCAACGTTGCCATTGTGTTTGAGGCACTTTTGCTCCTCAGGTCTTTGATGCAGAAAAAGATGGTAGTGTATTCCGTTCATGAAACATCATGCTGATTCAATTGCATTTGCCTTCAAAAAGGAGTAATCTGTCTGAAGCATTGTCTGATGTCCCAGTCTTTTGGTATATACATTTTTCTATCATGTACCCTGATGTGCTTGTCCCAAACATTGTAAAAGCTTTGAAGGTTTTTGCATAGAACGCCGCCCCATAAGATCTGAGAGAAGGCAGTATGTTTTAATTCCATTCCTCAGCCTTGGAGTAGAAGCCGGTTCAGAGTTGGCAGTTGAAAACTTCAAGGTGACTGTCATGCTTTATGGAGCTGAGAAGACTGCAATTGCAGGTAAGGGGTGTTTTATTAACAACAAAAAAAGAAAAAAGGCAATACAATCCCAATTGGTGTGCAGCAAACAACAATATGAGGGCAAGACAAGATCAAAATCAGGAACAAAAAAACAGGGTCAATACTAGAACAATAACCAGGAAGCAAAAATAGCTCTATAAGTACAGACATACAGAAATGATGTAATACATCTCATTTAGACCATGAAACATGAGGGTTTAAATACTAAGGTAATCAGCCATGGAAATCGGAAACAGCTGTGAACGATTAGAAAACATTAGGAAGATGATGAATAGACGGACATATGAGGAGAGAGGACAGGAATCAAAATTATCACACGTGGCATCGAGCCATGATAGATGATTTTTGGTGGTCGAAACCATTAATCAAGGTTGGTACACTGCCTGGTTAAAAAAAAATAAAAACAAAAGTCGTCATTTCCCAAGGGCCTTCATCAAGTAAAGAAAATAACTAAAATGATTCAAAATGATTGGAATTGGGTTGGGAACTATTTAACACATTATTAATACTTGGAAAGGGTCTTGGTGGCTCAGTGGTAGGTTTCTCGATTGCCATGTGGAAGGCCTGGGTTCAATTTCCACCCAATGCAGTGCCGGTCCAAAGCCCAGATAAAAATGGGAGGGTTGCTTCAGGAAGGGCATCCAGCATATAATCCATGCCAAGTCGTGTGCGGATGACATGGTCTTCTGTGGCGACCTCTCGGTGGGAGAGCAGCCGAAAGACCAACAACATTAATACCTGGAAAAAAACACCTGACATTAGATATAATAGTGAAAGTAAAGGCATTTCCATATGCAACAAGCTGGAAGCTTTGTGTCCATGAGAAAACCACTTGGATTGTGAGATTAATTAGACAAAAGTTTGCTTATAAATCATAAAGATTAGACTTTGGAGCAATGGAAAAAGGTGGTCTGATGAGTCCAGATTGAGCCTATTCAAGAGTGGTGTGTGCATCAGGGTAAGAAGGGAAGCGCATGAAGTGATGCACCCATCATGCATAGTGTCCACTGTACAAGCCTCTGGAGGCAGTGTTAGTTGCTCAGGTCTAGACCATAAATGAAGTCAGCTCATGAGGTCTAGAAGCATGAGGAATGATTTTTACACATGAACTACAGTAGCCACCACATTGCGTGCCGTAATAAAGACTAAAGGCCTACTTATTTAGAATGGCTTTTAATATTTTATAATTTTATGCTTTTTATAATTTTATCACTTTGTTTTATTTATTTTTAATTATTTTATTATTATTATTATTGTTATCATTACTGTTACTATAATTTCCATTTATAATGTTCATTTATTTATTTATAACTATGTTTCTTTGTTCCTAAATTTTTCTTTTTTTTGCTATTTTGTTGTCATTTTTAGTGCTGTGAAGCACTTTGGTTCAACCTTGGTTGCTGTAAAGTGCTATATAAATAAATGTTGATTGATTGATTGATTGATAAAGGCGGTCGAACTAAATATTAACGTATAAGACTTTTGATGTTTTTTGGCGAGGTGGTCCTCTTAACCTGTTTTGTCATACGTACCTTTGTAGCTACCTACAGTAAATACGGCCTTCCAGGAAAACATCCAGGAATTACAGGTTACTTCAGATCAACCTGAATTTAATGATCAAAAAATTTAATGATCTGTCTCTTTGCCCTATCAGGGTTGGGTGCCAAACTTCACACAGGTTCTTATTGCAACATTCTCTGGTTAAGCAGAACAGATTTTCCTGGTAATGCTAGCTCTGGTGGAAATGCCTGATGCCATTTGTCGAATTGGTATTTCATCTTTAAGTCGCAGGGCTTCAATTTACAGAACCCTTTGTCAGGCTGTTTCTTTTCTTTTTTTTCCCCCATCGACCTTAGAACACCTACAATTTGTTTCAAAATGTCACCTTAAAAAAAAATGTTGTGCTAGTTTGACTTCTTGACGTTAATGTTCTCCAGTACCTGCCGTCTCCAATAGCATGCATCCTATTTCCATCATATTATACATGACTGTGTGTATGTGTGGCTAAACAGCTTTCAAACCTGGCTAATTAAAAAAAAAATCTTTTAACTGTTTAAAAAACAAACAAAAAAAAAAAACACCATCCTTATTTTTTCCCTGTCAATGCAGACTGTTTTAAGAAATCATGACATTTGATTGTAAAACTTCTGCACTTAATTAACTGTATCAGGATCTGGATTAGGATTTAAGCAAACTACAACTGTTTTAAAGTCTTCTGCTTCAATATCTACTGGTGGCTTCAGATTCTTATTACTCATCTTTCTTGTTTGCAGATACGCCATCATATATGGTTAATTCATTAAAGTTTTTTGATATAGAGACTCTCACAACTTTATCTAGAGGAAAAGGCCGTTCACAAAATGTGAACGGTTGCGGTTTCTTGTAGAGCTGTAAACTATAGGTCAGCAGTTAGTTTGACTCTATTCGATTTTGTTGTATTGCGATTTCCAATTTAATTCAATAGCATAAATGTCTGATGTG
The DNA here is from genome assembly GCA_030068045.1 of Platyallabes tihoni. Classification (NCBI taxonomy): domain Eukaryota; kingdom Metazoa; phylum Chordata; class Actinopteri; order Siluriformes; family Clariidae; genus Platyallabes; species Platyallabes tihoni. The sequence continues at coordinate 27,683,823 of JAQQZS010000002.1, forward strand.
TATCAAGCAGCTATATTTCTTACAGCTATTAAGTATTTAAAACAGCTTCAAGTATCTAAAAAGCACTGGGATGCTGTGTAACTTGTGTTGTAAGTGTCATGTCGAAATTGAAATTGAATCAAATTGAATTGACCAGAGGTGGAAGGTAACAAAGTGCAGTTTTCCGATATCTGTATTTAATTTTACTCCACTGCATCCTACAACAAATATCTGAAATTTCTACTTCACTACATTAGTAGATATAGAAACAAGTAGAATCACCACCTGCTGACAATTGTATATGTAATTGCACGATTTGCCTTCCCTGCATGAAATGCTTAACCATGTAGCAGGTGTTTGAAATCAGAAGTTGCAAAGATCAAAGAGATGACACATTCACATTTAGGAAGGAAAGCGGGGCTTATAGTATGAGTTAAAGGCTACTGTGAGGTAGTACAAGCTCAGTATTTTTGATATTAATTTAAATTTAAAGGTAGGTACTTTTGGACTTTTACTCAAGTACAAATGTAAATGGAAGCCTTTTACTTTTACTTGAGTAATATTTTACAGGATGTAACTACAGGATTTTTATACTTGGCCCACCATTGGAATAGAACAACAAAATATTAATTACTACCCTAAACTTCATCGATTAAATCAACTCTATTTTCTTAGTGTTGTATGTCGAACAGCTGTCTCGTCTCTGTCTCCAACACACTCTTGGTTTTTTCTTTAAGGATTTTCTATTGGGAATATTTTACATAGTTTCTAGTGAATAATTCAAAATTCATAAAAGTTACTGAATTATATGTTTCATATTCCGAGGTTTAAATACGCCACCAGGCATTTTGAGATATTACATTCTGATGCATCGAATCTGTTTTTATCAAGATGTCGTATCATATTCAAGTGTTGGATGTACGTATTCTCATAATGCTTAGAGAACATGTCAGTTTGAATATAGTTCTGTGGATTCAACATTGAAATGACTACGTAAGGCAATAAAGCGTGAAGTTAACTACATTATCTGTAAAAAATAGCCGGCGGTTGTATCTACTAGGAATCTCTCTAGCTCATTCATACAGACTTCATACTTTATTATGAAACGTGCTTTTTCCATGTGCTAGATTTACAATTCTTCATACTCAGAAAGAATACTAGTCAGACTTTTTTCCAGCATTATCTCCAATTCTGATCACAGCCGGAGTATTTGTCGAGGTGAGGCACAAGGATATGATATGCATATTCAAATACAGGTGTCAGGGATCATGATTTAATCAATTTATACCCCTCATATGGAGTGTCAAGCACCGAGGCGGATGACACACAGACATCATTTGACAATCGAGATTTCCACCCCTTATTAAATTAGTTGAATGAATGATGAGGGGATTTGCATAACAATATAAGCTAATGATCTTTTTAGCATAATGATTAGCTCAGGCTCATCATGACGCCTTCTTTAAACTGTGTGTGTGTGTGTTTGTGTCACAGATGAGGGTTTTGTTTTGTTACATTAAATGGATATTTATTCAGAGATAATAGATTGAAATAATCTAGAATGAGGAATGATATTGTTCTGTATTTGTGGAAGAAAACTGGCTTTTTTTTCTGTCGTGTTGGTGTGAGTGTTAAACCTCACCTACTGTACGGTGACAGTGATTTAACAAGCAGAGACATTTTTCGGCTTCATATAATGTCTCTCATCTGTCTGCGAGCAGATTATGAATTGGGAAGTGAGCATTGTGAATGAAAAATCAATCAGCTTGTTCCTGTCTAATCTGAATTATAAATGCTAAATTAATCTTATTTCCTTCAACCTTGTGGTTTTTGTTCACCGCACAGCCACTTCTTCTCGACAGGCGCACTTTCTGCAAGGAATTTATTATCTGGACCAAATGAACCTTTCAACAGAATTGTGTCTCATGGAGCTAAAAAAAAAAAATCACCTAGGAGCAAGAAACCCAAACAAACAAGCCATTATGATTAAATATTCAAGACTTTTTTGCTTCTTTAATGCACAGTGCTATTCATTTGTGAGCACGTAAGGGTTTCAAGTGTCATCTACATTTACATCTCATGTTTTTCAAGATATTTTTATTCACACTGGCTTGCAGTGCAAGTAAAGGTGATCACAAGTCTGAACAGACTCTTTGTATCATGGATGCAAACTCATAACCTACCGGTTAATAGCATACAACTGTAATCACTCAAAGATATATCGTGCGGAAACACAGTTGCGCACTTCATTGAGAACTCATTTGGATTATGATTAAATTTGCATGTTTGTTTTGGCGTCGGTCCAGATTTAACCATATTTGGGTCCAGATGCGGACCGGAGTCCGCCTATTGAGTACCCCAACTCTATACTGTTTTATTCCGTATACAGGGTCATGGGGGGTCTGGAGACAGGTTACATCCTAGTACACCCAATACAGCGCAGGACACACATACACACCCACTAGGCTAAGTCGCGTTCCCAAATTGCCTGTAGTTTGAGAACGACCTGGAGGTGCAAGGCAACAGTGCAAACCAGTAAGCTGCCTTGACCCCGAATATGATTTCATAAAATGTTTGTATAGTAATAATGATAATCATTTTTACCTGCAAATAGTAGTAGGGCATGACGAACGGTGATGGTGGTGGTGGTAGGAGTGATGAGGGTACTTGTTTTTTCTCGTGAACATCCATGAACTTTGACTTCTTTATTCTCTTGAGGGTCTGTGAGCTTGCATTCGTTTAGCGGGAAGATTAAAAGATTTTCTCTCTCACACAGCTTTTTTAATTGTCCTCGCCGTTGCTCGTGTTATCGAACAAAAAAGAGTGGCAGGGTTTAATTTGGGCTTTTGACTGATGCTGCCAGACAAAATCACTGAACAAAGAAGTACACAAAAAAACACAAAACCTCTAACCGGAGCATTGGGAATATGAAGTAGCTCTTTGTGCATCCTAGTTCTTATTTTATTTAGTTATAGATTTCTTTTTATGCCCCAGAGAATTTACAGGTCTGAAAGCATTGTCACAGTTGGCGCTAACGGAAATGGCTTCGTACATAAAAATCTTACAATGCCTTGCAGGATTTACCTCCTCCATCGCTTGGGTTAAATGTGATGTATTATCTTGGTCATCTGCTTACTGACCATTGGTGGATGGTCTTAGCTACGCAAGATCATGTTTGTGCCTCATTCCTTCCTTGTTCCATGTACCGATTTTGGATTTTTTTTGTTTTTATTAATCAAATGGAACACTTTTGTATGTTGGGATTAGGTTGTTTTTGAAAGTTAAGTTTACTGCGATGAAATGACGTCGGAACAATGTTGGCCCCATGACGATGGGATAAATGTTGAATGAATGTCCATAACCCAATGTTGAAAAAATTTACTTCAAAACAATATTAATTTCAAACTGATGGCCTGAAAAGGACTCGACCTCTTGGCACCATGGTGAGATCACTGTGTGCTTACCAATAAACCACTAAGGGAACAAGCTGTCGATGTCATGCCACGAACAACAGCGGTTCCTTGAAATATTACATTGGAAAGGTTAACAAAAGAAAAAACCTGCTAATCGTCTGAGACCTGTTCAGTGAAAGTGGGCGTGATGCAGTTTGAACTCTCTGCACACATCATATTAGAGGAGAGAAATCTGGGAGCTAATATGCAATTCACTGTAATAATTCTGAAAGAAAATGAAACAGAGAGGTAACATTACAACACTTACTGTAGAGATGCGTGACATGGGATACACACTCCACAGTATGTGTGGGGGCCTGTTTTCAATCTCTGTTCGGAATTCTGAACCCTTTTAGAAACCTGAGGGACCTTGAATGTCGACCTTGAATATCCTAAATATACATTAGTGACTTTTCAAAGAATCTATGATAATTAAGCCATATCACATGAGAGGGAGTGCTGTTATACTAAATATCAGCATGACTGTGAGGTGTTTGTGGACACGAGCGTGAAGCCCCTGAAGATATCACAGTTGTGCTTATATTCAGTACAACAGCATGTTGTTGATATTGCTTTTATACAACGGTTCTACAAATGATTAACCACCATGGGTCTGTGTACTTGGAGGTTGCATGTTCTCGCCGTGGTTGGTGGGTTTCTTCAGGGTACTCCGGTTTCTTCTTACAGTCCAAGAACATGCAGAGAAGGCTGATTACCATTCTCAAATACTCCATAGTGTGTAAGTGTATGTGTACAGTATGTGCTCATGCCCTGTGATGGATTCGCACCCTATATAGGCTGTACCCCACTTTTTTACCACGAGACCCCGGGGTACAGGATAATACGGTATGGAGGGTGAGTAAGTAAGTTCTACAAACACCATTTATTATCAACGGTTTATGGTTTGTTTGTTTATTTAACTAGTTATTCTGCTACGTCAGAACTAACTAACCCGTGACTGGCGGAACTGGTGACTGACAGCCACTGAGAGTTGAATGGTTAAAGTAGTTCTTACCAGTACTATGTAGTCAGAAGGTTAGTGGACAGTCCTAAGACAGTTACAACATTTACTTTTATATTTTTCACTTATTTGCTTTAGAATATATGATAACTTCAGGGTTTCTGGGGTTGAATCCCAAATAGTGTAAAATGAAAAGCTGTTCGATCCCTTATTCCACAAATGCCCTTGGGCCTTGTGTTAGAAACTAGTCGCAGCAGCAAAGCGCTCCCCTATCATCCAGAGATCACAAGTTCGTATTCCGGGTTGTGCTATAGCCTGCCTATTGGCCAAGCACTCTCAGAGGGGAGGAATGGGATGCACTCAGTGCTCCCACATCAATCACAGCTTAACAGCCAATCAAAGCCGCGGGAGTCCGTGAACTCACGCAAGCGGGAGGAACAGATAGTGCTGTCCTCTGAGTGTGTTACGCAGCTCCCAACGGTTCGTCAACTTGCATTTCGAAAAGATGAGGTTGGTGCTGTTACATGGCTCGGACGTGGCTATAAACAAGTGATAGTCTTCGCCCTCCCTGACTGATAGTTGTAGCCTTCATGTGGTAGAAATGATGGGTGAGAATTGGATAAGACTAAATTGGGAAAAAAACAAACAACTGAAACTAGTTAGCTTGGTACAGTACTGTAGCATGCATTACCTGTGAACAATAAAACATTGCTGGTTCAGAGGGAATTCAGAACAACTTAGAAGTGGTTATTAAGGAGACAAAGTGTTGTTTAAGATGACATAGAAAGCAGCTGCTTTCTCCTCATGCAGTGAACCGTTCTGACTTACTTTCACTCATACAGGCGACCAACAATTAGTGTAATTAAGGATAGTTAGAACACCCGTCATCATTATAGTTACACTATACATATAAGATATACATTCCAGTGCTTTCATGCTCTATTATCACTCCACGTGGAATGCCCCTTATTCAGTAAGATTACTTGGTTGAAAATGAGTGTTGTGCGATAGATTTAATATTGTGTTACAACCAGAAACCCACAGACACATGGGGAGAACATGCAAACTATTAAACGGATACAAACCCAAGTTCTAAATCGACCCAGGAATCTATGAGGCAGCTCGAAACCCCTTTGTTCCACCATGATCCAGTATTGCAGAATAAGTTTTAGATAAGTAATCTACCCTATACGTGTAGTCCTACATCATCGCACCCATTCAACTCAATGCTGTTACCTTTTAATGGAACTTTTAGGTGATAGATTCAAAGATTGCCATTCCTCACAGACAGTCTGCATATTTGTCTGCCAGTGTAAGGGCTTCTTAAACCCATAAATTGGACTGAGTCACCCTCTGATTCCTCTTTACTTAAACACTTATTTGAATTTGACACATTCTGTGTGAGCGGGGTTGCCAGGTACATTAACCCTCCTCAGGTTTAATTGCTCGACTTCCTCACCTCGGGCATTACTTCCCATTATGTGAGTTTAGACCTCGAGAGCAGGGAAGACAAGATAATTGCAGTTGAACAGCCCAGACAGGCCAAGATGACAGACAGTGAAAGGCTTATTTGCATCTCTATGGTGTCCCGGATTCGAAGAGCCTATGCCGCTTGAGTTCTGAATGCAACGTTAAGGCGTTCAGTTAGCGTCTAGAACTTAGACGATGCCTATTGGAACTAATGGAAGTAATGATAATAAAACAGATGTATACAGTATGAGGACCAACGCATTCCAGTGCGAAGAGATTGTCAGAAACAGCTCAGGAAGTCTAGACTTTCCTCAAAGACCATGATTTTATTCTACATCAAAATCTGACATGCAAAGGCATTGATTTTGATGGAGGTTTGCTGAGAAAATTATGACAAGTTTTTGAGTTTCAATGTACCCTAAGGTTGGGAACTTCAAGTAGGAAACTCTCAAGTAGGTGCAGCATCCTGCTCAGTGATTTGTTCGAAGTTATTTTAATGTTTATTCAAACAAATCATATTTGGTTCTCTTATCCACTATTAAACTGCTGATAAATCTAGCTGATGAATTCCTGCTATGTCACTTCATATTAGCGACTCTATATAAACTATCTACGTTTTCACACAACTCATACATAAATGCATGCACCCGACTGCAGTATTATTAATTCATCATCTCATGAGATTTTTTCCATGACATTTTAGCTCAGTCAAATAATGAATGAAGAGTTTCTTTTTGGTATCACCACTATGATGGTTATGGCCTCCCAGGAACTCCTTTAATGGCCCAAACATGTGGAAATGGCTTGGACTGTACGGAGGATGTGGCAATAACTCCCAGTTAAAGTTTCTGTAATGTGCAAGTGGTGTCGGTGAATGATTGTGTGTACGGTTCCCACAGACAGATGTGTCTCTTCCACATGTTGACAAGTTATCTATAGATTTTCAAGTATCAGGCGTTCCACTCTCTGAATGTTCATGGGAACGACTGCAGTCTTATGTAAATTTCAACCGCGCTTACGCCTAAATTTCATCACAAGTCCCACAAAGTTCATCTTAAATGCTCCTCATAGTACTATTAAAAATCCTATATAATATTAAAGTGCATTCAAATGCAAATTAATTCTACTTTTAAATTGTTTATGATTAACTTGAAGTAAATCAATTGAATGGAAGAAAAGGCAGACATTAACACCTCAACACACTATTTCCTCTTTATGTTTATTTGTGTTATCGCTTGGTTGGGGATTGGATGAGAAAATTTTTATCTACCTCCAAGTTAAGGTCTCATATTTTTCCAACATAATTTAAGCAGCTGAAATTCTACACTGCTGTAGATAATGAATGGTTTATTATTTAACTTATATTATGATTAAACTTGCATTTAGCCAGCAATTACGTACAATACAGGTCAGATTTGAGTTGAGCACCATCGACAGGTTACAATCAAGTTCACTTCGAATGCATTAAAGTACAATGAGGAGGCAAAGTTCTAGTGGAAAATCATACTAAATAATATTACATATTATTATGATCGAAGCCTTTATCTGTCGTTACAGTGCTGTCGCATATGGGCAGTTTTCAATTAGTCCACGTTGAGCAAATTCCGACCAGTGGATTTTTACGACTCGGTTCCTCCTCACAGACCAGAGGAGAAAATGATCAATTATAGCCTCGATCAGTTTCATTAAAGCAGCTCATCTAGATTTCAGTAACCCATTAAAAACGAAAGCCTAAACTTTCGAACCTTGGAACTGTGGTTTGACATTCCCTCGCCCAAAAACGGGTGGAATAAGAGAACATTTCCAACATAATTGCATTCAGAAAAGTAATATGATTTGCCAAAGGGAGAAACGGTGAGCTCTTGTTAGTGTACCTGTAGCTTTCCAGTTATTCCGGAGGGAGGTCGACCTCAGAGCTCCACCGGGTCATTTTCTCGACTAATAGTTCCGTTCTATGGGAACGGCACACAGATTTAAAACTAATTGCAAGACTCGGGTCTGGATAAAGTGCATTACGGCGAAGGTCAAGGCATTTACAGGAATCGCCAGAAGTGCGGGTCTGAAACTGAGCGCTTAAGTACGGTAATGAATTTGTCATAAGAAGTGCAGGCAATTTCCAAAGAAAAGATTGCTTAGGTGTTTTTTCAGGTGCTAATTCCTACAGTTTAACCAGAACGAGGACTAATAAGGAAACGGATTTTTACAGGCTAATCATGTTGTATAAAAGTATGAGACACAACTGGCGTTACCTAGAAATGGAAAGTCAGACGTTAAAGTCTTGGCTGCCCTTATTAGTGAGAAATAGGCCTCTAAATGTGGGCCATCTGGAGCTCTATTCCTTCTTCTGAAGCACAAATGAGAAGCGGACCTCACGTTGCTAAGATGTGCCGCAACATCTGCAATTATTCCAATTCTTTCGCCCTAATTAAATCGAGTCATGCCCGAGAGCTAATGAATATAGCAACAATGGCAAGGAAATCAGCTGCAGCGTGCAAGCGTGCCTGCGCCAAATAATCCGCTCTAATTGAGGGGACAGATTGATGCTGGCGTTTCGAGTGTCAATTAAAGCTTCATTCTTTCCCCTCCCAACCAGCGCCTGGAACCTCGCGTGGCAACTCGATCAGTCACATAAATTTTCATTTAATGCCCGGTTGTCATGTCGCTCGTCAGTTTTGTTCCTGTGGCTCGGAACAAATTGCGCATTTTAGATTTGTAGCTCCGAAGCCGCACATCACACTTTCGCATCAGTGTCTTGAAAAACTTGTTAAGGAAAATGTTTTTTTTTTTTTTTTTTTTTTCTGCCAGTCTGCATTTTCCCCAATGTACAGCAGCTCAATGAATTATAGTCCTATCGGAGATTAGATTTGCTCCTGGATGTATCGATCCTGTTGCTCTGCAGAAAGTTCAGCTTTTCAGAACACGTCTTGATGGATTCCCTTTCTTTCCAAGGATACTTTATGCTTCTTACTTCAATACCTTTTTTTGTTTTTTTTGGACAGCTCATCCTGCTGCAGTACCTTTTCTATTTCACCTAAAGGAACGACTTTAATTGCGAACACTAATGGCCCACTGGGGAAAACGATAGCGCCAACATGGACGACGATGTCTGGGCTTTCTACCGTTTGGAGGAGTTGATTAATGAATCTTAGAGAAACGACATCTACTGTAGAGTAAATGCCAGCTTACAAATGATTAGGGACAATTAAAGTGATGAAGCAAGTCTACAGTGTCAGTCAGGGTCAGACGAGTGGAGCGGTTTTATCATCACGAACCGTGTATACACTTAACACAGGACTAATAAGTGTTTTTGATATGATATGTTTGTTTCTGACCTAATTACATATCACACATAGGAATGTAAAGGACTGTGCAAAAGTCTTAGCACACACACATACACATTTCTTCATATTCTGGCTTCAAAGCTCCAGACTTTCTTGTATTTTTAATGTCGTCTTCAGTAATAGATCTCCAGGCTTCCTCAAGGGCTTTTTCTTTTTTTTTCACATTTAATTTTTAGTCCGGTCCCTGAACCCGAGCAGTTTCACATTAATGTGTTTCTTTATTAAGCCACACACCGTTCAAGGATTAAAAAAATGTCTAACTTAAGGCATGAACCAGTGAGAAACAGGTGCAGATGATGACAGTACTAGTGATGTTTAATGCTGAGTGGTTGGAACAGACGAGAGGGGAAATGAGGTTGCTGCAGATTTTTATTTTTATTTTTTTATTGCATCTTTAGCCATTTTTGCAACATTTGTTCTCATTTCTTTCATTTAACCAACATCGTTTAATTGAACCTTTTAATATGAAGAAATGTATATTTACATCCGAAGCATCCGAAGAACATTCTCTCTCCTCTTCTGAAAGCGTCAGCCTGGTTCCTTCTCACTTTTGCCTATGAAAAAAAATAAATACATTGATATGCAAATAAATAAATAAATAAAAATAAGGTCTGCACTTACCCTAGAAATATCTTAGCGCTTCTTTTATGCTGAGAGCGAGAGAACTTTTGTTTTGATTCCAGGCCTCTGACAGAGTCAAGAAGAGTGGAGGAGCTGTCGGTCGGAGCTTCCTGCAATAGAAAGGCAGATGTGGGACAAAAACAAAGATGCGAAGAGCAAAGGGAAAAGAAAGTAGGCTTATATAATTGTTCCATTTTCTTATTTTAGCCGTACTGTAGCATCAACAACAAAAGCCTTTTAAGAGCGTAGCAACAAGACAGAACCACCATGTGTGTGTGTGTGTGTGTGTGTGTGTGTGCTTGAGAGGAAGAAGGAGCACATAATGCATACTGTAAATGGGAGATGGTGTTGGTGTTGTTTGTGTTTGTCTTCCAGAGATTGCATAAAGGCACTGGATGTGTTTTTGGTACGATGTAGTTATTATTAGAATGATGGTATTTTTTTCTCTCTCTTTCTCTCTCTCTCGCTCGTTGTGTTTGTATGTATGGTGGGAGAAAGTGTGAGCACACTGCATAAATGCCGGAGATATTGGTGGTGTGTTGTTTTTGTTTCCGTTTTTTTTTTTCAGAGATTACATTAAGTCATGAATGTTTTTCTGGTAGTTATTTGTTAGAATAGTGTTATATATTGCTTTCTCTCTCTCTCTCTCTCTCTCTCTTTCTCTCGCCTTCTGTCTCCCTCCCTGACAAGTTCCGAGCTATTTTCCCATCAAGATCCCCGTTCCAGTTCTATTCCCATTGTCTCTCAGATGAGCTTGATTACGTCACAGTCTTGAGGCCTACGCAGAATAAAAAAAAGCTTACATTTAGTCTGCAATTAATTGCTTCTAATCTTCTTTTAACAAGTTAATCAAAACATTGCGTCATTGCCGTACTTATGCGCTGAAGTGTTTAATCAGTTATATAAATAATAATGGCGTTTAATTTCTAAGTTTAGTAATGAAGTCTGATTTGCTTGGAGCCATAACATATATGTGAGGAGTAAAACCAGGGACCGTCAGTGGTAAGCTTCTCGTCCGCCGTGAAGAAGTTTGCCGGGTTCGGTTCCTATCCGATGTACAAACCTCAAATGCATGCAAGGCTTTCATATAAATATACAGAATAGGTATAGAAGATAGGCTAGTTCATATGGTTATATTATGTCTCTGTAAATTATTCATTACTATAGAAACCATAACACAAGACCCATAAAAATGTAACTAAAACGGTCATCTGTTCTCATCCTCCTGGACCTGTCAGCTGCATTTGACACGGTGAACCACAAGATTCTATTATCTATTCTTACA
>JAQQZS010000002.1:27711988-27723145 GCA_030068045.1 Platyallabes tihoni
TTTCTTTCTTTATCTTGGTGTCTGTGTTCTCTGCTCATTTATCACGGCTCTATGTTCAATTCACTGTTACTCACATTCTACCTCTCTATACGTCTCTTTTCACTCAATACTTCTTTCTTTTGATGTTCTTTCTCTCTTCGTACCATTTCTGTCTTAAACTCCCTCACCCTTCATGTATTCCCCCTTACCTTTCTTTATTTCTGTCATTTTTCTTTTCTTTTTTCTGTTTTCCTCCATTGCTCCATTCACCTTCCTGTTTCTTGTTTTCTGTATCTATTCCATCATTTGCTAACATTTATTTATATATTTATTTGTTTATGTTTTTCTTTATTTTGCTCTCTATCTCTCTCGCTCTCAATCTATTTGTCTACTCTCCATCTTCTCCTCATCTCATGTATATATATCGTTTTACCCCCTGCTTTTTTCTTCATCATTCTCTTGCCTCTGTCTTTATCTTTTTTTCCCTGTACATCTCCTTCTTTGCCTAGGTTTGTCATTGTTTCTACTCTGACTCTCTCTCTCTCTCTCTCACTCTCTCTCTCTCGCAGCCGTGCCGCTCCCTCGGCCGAGTTCTCCGTGGACACATCCCGTCACCTCATGTCTTTCTTGACCATGCTCGGCCCGAGTCCTGACTGGAACGTTGGCCTGAGCGCTGAGGATCTGTGCACGGCTGAGTGCGGCTGGGTGCAGAGACTCACTAAAGACCTGCTCCCGTGGGATGCTGGAACAGACAGTGGACACAGCTATGAGGTCAGTCTTCCGTCCACCACGTTCACCAAAAAATGTACTTTTTTTTTTCAATGGACTTTTCTCCAATCCTTTTCAACGTGCAGTACGGATATGTGGAGTCCTAAAGGGCTTACTCACTATATATGCTCACTTCATAGGGTATAACATAAGGGCCCTGGATTTAACTAAGCAAAATGAGCCTTCCTTTGGATAATTACTGAAGTGATTAATATTATTTAACCCTAACTGATGTAGCGTCTCAATTCTTAAACAACCATGTTAGAAGACATATCCTTTGTGGTCATGGCAAAGATGTTACTCTGTTTCACAAGGGTCAAATTATTGTCTTACATCAGGAAAATAAAATAAGTAATTAGATGGAAATTAATTAGTAAATTAATTTGGAACTATTAAAATTGGGTTAAGAACTGTAAAACACATTATTAAAATCTGGAAGGATAGCACTGAACCATCATCTTCAAGGAAGAAATGTGGTCGTCGGAAAAACATCCTGACGGGAGATCACTTAAATGCTTAGTTAATTAAAATAAAATAAAAAAACAACTCCTGGCTATGTTTAATAGTGAAAGTAACAGCGTTTCCACTCGCACAATGCACAGAAACCTCAAGGGATTGGGACTAAACAGCTGCGTAGCCTGAAGAAAAACACATCAGAGAAGAAGGCTTCAGTTTTCTATGGAGCATAAAGATTGGACTGTATAGCGTTAGAGAAAGGTCATGTGATCTGATGAGTCCAGATTTACCTTGGTCCAGAATGATGGGTGCATCATGCCTAGGGTCTAATACAGGGGTCTCCAAATCCAGTCCTGGAGGGCCAGTGACTAGCACAGTTTGTAATTCACCAACACCTAAACACACCCACTGAACCTAGTAATTAACAGATTAGTTAAATCAGCTGTGTTTGAGAAGAAGAATCACCAAACTGTGTTGGGCACTGGCCCTCTAGAACTGGATTTGGAGACCCCTGGTCTAATCTATAAACCTGTGGATGCAGTTGTTTTTATCTGGAGTTGCTCCAGTTGGTCTAGGTCTAGGATCAGCAATGTTCTGTGCCCCCAAAAAATGAGGTCATCTAACGACCTGAATGTACTGAATGACCAGGTTTTTCCATCAGTGGATTTTTTCTTCCCTGATGGCACGATCATATTCCAAGATGATGATGCAAGTGTGGTTCAGGGAGCATGAGACATCATTTTCCCACATGGACTGGCCACCAGAGAGTCCAGACCTTAACTGCACTGAGGATTTTGGGGATGTTCTGGGGAAGGCGTTACACAGTGGTCCGACTCTCCCATCATCAATACGAGATCTTAGAGAGAAATTAATGCGACACTGGATGGAAATAAATGTTGTGGCATTGCATGAGCTTTTCAAAATGATACCAAGGCCGTAATCAAAGCGAAAGGCTCTTCATTTAATTATTAGAGTGTGAGACTTTTTTGTATGTTTGATTAGAAAATGGATAAATTAGGAAAAATAACTGTTGGCAATAAATTTACAAAATGTGTTTTGAAAGAGTAGAGCATTCAAGTATGTAAATATTATTTAAAAAACGTGATTAGTATTCAACCAGCATGCACTCACTACTAAATATACAAAGCACAGATTTTAATGTAATAACATAAACAGGTGTAGAAGAATGTTTTGTATGCCGTTATTGCAGTTTTACAATGATCCATTAGCAATCATCAAATCAAGCAGTCAACATTATGACAGATTAATATGTTTATAATGACAAGGTGCAGGTGTATTGTTTCGTAACACGCCTGCTGAGTTTTCTTTTTGTTTATCGCTCATGAATATGTACCCCCAGCAGGAATAAAACGGAAGGTAAGAGAAGGAAATGGAGAGGACATGAATGACATTAAAAGACGAGAGCGTGAGGAGTGGGAGAGTGCAGACAGAGATAAACAAATAGTAGGTAAATAAGCTGTAAGGTCTGTTTGTGTTACTTAGTAGCTTTTACTTTGTTTAAATGTCAGCGCTTTAAAGGTGCACGCGGATGTGGTGCGACGTCCCTGACGATGCCCCCTGCTGGTAAACCGAAAGCAGTGTCCTTCCCGCATGAACACGCTTATAGCCTGTGCAATATCAATTCCATGTTTTTTTTTTGTTTGTTTTTTTTTTAAGAAACTTGACGAAAACTGTTTATGAAAACTTCAGCAAACAAGAACAGTTGGCGTTTGATTTTTACCCCTCTGTGAAGTCGCTAGTGCGAAACGACTGGAGCGAACAGGTGACTCTCGGGGCACGCTCGGAGGAAAGAAGCGCAATAAATCACTCAGAGAAGAAATATTACGCAGAGAATGAACGATGCAGATGGAAATGAAAGGTGGGAGCCCCTGGCAGATGGCATTCAGCAATGACTCATTCTTTTTTCTCTTCTCTCTCTCTCTCTTTCTCTTTATCTGTCTCTCTGTTTTTTAGTCCCCCAACAAACCAACAGTTCCTCAGGAGCGGATCCGGCCCCTGACCAGCCTCGATCACCCACAGAGCCCCTTCTATGACCCTTCAGGAGGCCCGATAACACCCTTGGCCCGATTGCTGGTGGAGAGGATAGCCAGGAAGGTGGTTACTTTACTGTCATTAAGATGAAGCCTCTACTACTGTGTGTGTGTGTGTGTGTGTGTCTTTTTTTTTTCTTTTTTAAATGGTGGATCAGATGTTGTATTAAGTGAAACTGATTTAAATTAAATTTTTGGAACTGTAATAAAGATGCTTGATTAAATTTAAATACGAGGGGGAATCAAAAATCATCTGCAACTCTGACTGTAAAATCTATATTTTTTAATTACCTTTCAGAAAAGATATAATTTTTCTTGCTTTTTGGTACACTTTGTCTGTCTGTCAACAAGCTTTCATATTCTTTTATTTAAAAAAACTGTTTTACGCTGAGCTGCGAGCCACGAATGCACTGCTGTCTTCACTTCTTCATCAGAAGTGAATCTTCGCACTCGTAGGGCCGCTTTCAGGCGACCGAACAGGTGAAACTCCAATGGAGAGAGATCAGGACTAAAGTGAGGATGCTTTAACACCTTAAAATTATGTTTTTGCAGAATTGTCGACAGTGTGGGCAGAAGTGTGCCGGACGTGCATCATCATGCCAGATCACGACGCCCTTGGATATCAGTCCTCTGCGTTTCATCCAAAGTTTAGGCTTCATCTCTTCAACACTGTAATGAGCACTGTTGATTGTTGAACCTTTTTCCTGATAATGTTCCAATTCTGGCCCTTGAGAATCCCAGAAAATTTTCCGGCTTTGAATTTTTTCTCGGTCGGCGATTGAGGCTGTTTCCGTTCCGTACTCTGCAGTTTACTCTCGGACTCGTAGTGATGAATCCATGTCGCGTCACCAGTGATGATTCTCTTTAAGAAACTTTTACCTTCCTTAGATTATCGGTCCAAATTTAGTTTGAAGATATCCGAACGTTTCTGTTTATTCTCTTCCATGAGTTGTTTTAGCACCAGGTAACTGTACACGGGTGCTGAAACCAAAACATTTTTGCTCGCACGGCAGTTTCAAATGAACTAAAGTAACACGTTCACACCTGCACAGCAGTGACTGGGGAGACAGCAGGCTTGAACGGAAAGTGCTGATCAAACAGTGCGACCAATAGAAGTCTTAATATAACCGGTGTGCGGATGATTTTGGACTCACTCTTCTATATTTATGCTCTACGTTTGCATTGGAACAGATTTTTATGTCAAAGTTTTTGTTCACCCCTTGTTTTAATGCTCATTTTTTTCAGACTCAGACTCAAAATCATTTTAAAGCTCTGTAAAGAAAACTTATTGTATTTCCATCCGGGTTCTCCGGTTTCCTCCCACAGTCCAAAGTCATGCATGTAGGCTGATTAACGTTTCCAAATTGCACATAGTGTCTGATTGGGCGTGTGTTTGTGCCCTGCAATAAGTTGGCACTACATCTAGCGTGTCCCCCTCCTTGTGGACTTGTGAGTTTCCTGGTACAGGCTGCCATCAGTGGCTCTAGTGCTTGCCAGTTGGCTCAAATATCAGTTATTTAGTGATGTATTATAATCTCGCAGACAGCATACGCTTTGACGCTTTTAAGTTTTGAATTAGTGCGGCTCGAATGTACGTCTAGTGTTTACATTTGTCAATAGAGTGAGACAGCAATGTCCTTCAGGTGTTATAAGTGTTATTCTTCATTCATGTAAGGTGTTTATGATTTATATGTATATAAAAAAATATTTATATTTGATAAAGGGCATTAATGTTCAACTTCAGAAGCTCTTTGCAGAAATAGAGTGTAAAACACTGCTGTTGAATGAGGGAGAGACAATAGGGGAAGAATGCAGAAGTGTGTACAGTATGTTCAAGGTTGATTATCATGAGATAGTTTTGCACAAAGACAGTTTCAGGGGAAGGTTTTTCTAGTATAATGCCTGATACTGGATTTAATGCTATGTAATGTAATCTAATATTTACTCTTGTATACTTGTCTGTATTAGTTATTAATAGAATTGGTGCATATAACTATTAATTTTAGTTTCCAAGGTTAAAAAATCGTACAAAAAACCTCCATAAGTGTGTGCAAATTTTGCCTGTAATATTGTCTGTAGTTGTTGTTGTGGGAAAAAAAATCCCCATGTTTTTGGATTTTTTTTTTCTTTTTCCGCGATTGCTAAAGCAATGAGTCATTTGTCATACGCATTAGCGTGAGCAGCTGCACCCTGTTGCATGCCGATGGAGTCCGCTGGACCTGCCGAGTCACGCATAGTTCATTTGTTCTCGAAAGTTCAACCATGAGGCAGAACATCAACATCTGAAAATCATACTGGTATTATTCACAAATGCAAAAAGTACAAAACGAGGCGTTAGGCCGTCCCGGGCATGCTTACACTTCTCTTCCCAGCTACTCTTTTTCAGATCTGGAGCTCAGCACGTACAGATGTTTCGTGTTTGCGTCACAGCTGGGACGAGTGCTGGCACTCGGAAAGGTTTAGGAACGGGGATGAGGCTTTACGGCTCACAGAAAGATCTGCTCTTGTTTATCAATCTAATGATGATCTTGTGTGTTCTTCAAATCCTCAGGGAGAGCAGTGCAGCACGGTTCTTGACACGGTGGACGATATCGTGACTGAGATAACGACTCGGCTGCCTGACGATGGTGCGTAGAGCCTCACTTTCTTATCTCCGTTCCCATAGTTCCTGGACAGTTTAATTAACAAGACAAGCTAGCAGGATTCCTTGTGCAAACCTCCGGAGGTGTCTCTCGCCGCGATAAGCTCATGCAACCAGCGGTGATTTATGGTCAGGAACGGCTACGGCGCTAATTTGCAGGCCTTGTATATTAGATGCCATCGCTGCCTGAATGATTCAGCTGCTCGGAACAGAGGGATCAAAGAACGAAAGTTCGTTTGTTAAGGCCTTTTAGAAACTTTTCTAAATACCACCTTGAGGTTCGGTCAGCTAATTGGAGAAAACAAAAGCGAAGATTGGTGAGCATCTTAGACACCTTGCACCTAATAGATGGACCTGGATTGTATCTCACTGACACATGCAGGTTTAATAGGCTAAAGTTTCCCCACGAGGAGCGAGACATTACTCAACACGCTTTTATGTGTGTCATTATGGAGTTTAAGCATTGACAGCTACAGTGACAGTACCCTGTGCTATTCTGTGCATATGGAAATTTTACCAGCTGCTTCCTGTCCCTTCTAAAAAAAAAAATCAAAAATGATCGTTTTTATTTTGTGAATACAGTCTGTACAAAAAGCATTTTTTGTCACATACATCATCATCATATATCCAAGCTCAGTCAGAAGCTGAGGTCAGAACATAGGGTCAGCCATTATACAGCAATCCTGGAGCAATAAGGATTAAGGGCCTTTCTTAAGGGCCCAACAGTGCCTGTGGAAATATCTTCTCATCAGTAAATCATAGACTTTATATTTTAATTATTTGCCTTTTCTTTAACCACAGTGCAACCTCTGTTTTTTTTTTTTGTCATTCAAAAAGAATTTTTCTTCTGTCCAATTAAAACGTTTTTTGCGTGATTTCATCTCATTCATTTATCATATCAGGAGTTATCCATTATTTTCATTATTTATTTTGTTTTGTTTTTCAAATAACATGATCATTGGATGCAGTTCCTGTCCTAAGCTCGGATAAAAGTGGATGGTCGTGTCAGGAACAGTGTTGGGTGTAACATGTTACAAAGTAGATTTCTTAAAATAATAACTTTTTTGATGGAACGAGTAATCTAACACGTTAGGTCCACTATTTAAATACTCAGTTATTTAGTTATATTTTCAAAAATGTAATCTGTTATTCAGAGAATTTATGTAATCCGTGAGCCAGACAGCAGTCATTCCGTTAGTTTGTGTTTGTGAATAGCGTCCTACAAGCCTCGTCCCCGATAACCCGCCCCCCCCTCTGTTATTCCTGCTGTTATACGCCTATCTCACTGATGACTCGCGGTGAGAAGCGGTGTTAGCCGCGGCGAGTAACCGTCCGACGTTCCGTGAAGTTCTGCAAGGTCTGCTAGCTTCCGCGAGGAACGATGCGCAGAAAGATGGAAACGTAATCACAGCACCAAAACGCGCGGTGAATCATGATGAACCGTACTTACGGCCACCGCGCGAAACCACGTGAAATAGGGGTCCCATCTCAGGGAGTTTTTCCTTGCCACTGTCGCCCTCAGCTTGCTCACCAGGGACTATCTGCTCATTTTGATTCATGCACACTCACATTCCATACAGACTTAAATAATTCTTTTGATTGTGTAAAGCTGCTTTGCGACTATGACAATTGTTAAAAGCGCTATACAAATAAAAATGAATTGAATTGCACTGAAATTTAATTAGTAGATTATGGGCGAAACTTCGCTGAGTGATGATGGTAGAATAATTATAAATGTCTTGACTAAAACAACATGCATGAGGAATCACAACGGAGTTTTCATTTTTTGCAATGGAAAAGTACTCGAACTAGTTACTTTTATCATAAAGTAACGCTATAATGTAACTGATTACTTTTTAATGGTGGTAATTTTGTAATGTAATTAGTTACTTTAAAAATTAACGTCCCCCAACACTGGTCAGGAAGGGCATCCGGTGTAAAACCTGTGCCAAGTTGTGTGCGGATCAAATGGTTTGCTGTGGCGACCCTTCGACTGGAGCAGCTGGAAAAACATTAACAATGTATCATTTTCAAACAACTAAGGCTCTGTAAATAATTTATCATCACACAAAAGCATTGTTCTGTTCATGTGCTGATTTAATAAATTCAATTAAGAATTAATAAAATCAATAAAATCAATAAAAAATTATTACTGATGTATCTTTGCAAAACAGGCATCAAAACACCAGGCTATTTTACTGTATAGGCAGGTTTTAAGTTGACTGACATCGCTCGAGACAAAATTGAAGTTAAATCATAATATAAATGAAAGCAAAAGGATCTCTAGAAGCTACAACTCGGGTTCAATCGCACAATTCATATCATTTTTTAAAATTTATTTCCTGCTGTTTTATCTCTTAGAAGAAAAAAAAAAAAAACCAGGAGCAAAAAATTTAAACCTTAAATTTCTTTCGATTTCCTTCCCTGTCTCATTCTCATTTCAAGTCCCTGTATCCATTCCTACAACTGTGAGTGCTTTAAGTCTCTAATGCTGCAAGCGAGGAAACTGACACGAAGCCGCATCAGCAGGATCGAAATGAGGGGAAATAAAATAGGCCTGAGACAAACCCCATGCTGGCACAGGCCAGATTTGATTCTGCTCTCATCGGAGTACAACACATTTTTTTCTGATATTGGAAAAAGCTCACTGTAATTGAAAAATAAATAAATAACTTTTATAGCCAACTGCATATAACAGTAGTATGTTTAGTGCAAATGACATTTATGTCTTTCGAGTAACACCAGAATATTTACTGCTCATTAACCAAATGGCAAAATGCCCACAGCCAGGATAGTTTTGTACTTTTTATTTTTACTACAGAACTTAAATCAGGGACGGAATGGTGGCTTAGTGGTTCGCAATGTCGCCTTGCACTTCCAGGAGACGGGGTTGATTCCTGCCTCACTTTAAGTTATCTACATCTATAAATAAGAATTATCTTCTCTGTCTGTACCCTCCACAGGAGACAGCACTCCAGAGACCTGTATATACTCGAACTGGTCTCCGTGGTCAGCATGCAGCTCATCCACGTGTACAAAAGGTCTGCGCATGAGACAGAGGATGTTGAAGGCTCAGCTTGACCCCGTTGTGCCGTGCCCTCAAACACAGGACTTCGAGCCCTGCATGGCACCTGGCTGTAGTGAAGAGGGTGAGTTCAGGTTAAACAAACACACTCACACACACACACACACACACACACTCATACAAAAGCTAAAGCACACAGACAGACAAGTGGTGTTTAGAGCAGGAAATCCAAGTGTGTGATACTGAGTCATCTTCATACACCACACTCTCATGTACAAAAGAAGAGAGGAGGAGAAGTAACAAAAGAAATGTAATATTTTAATCATTGCTTTAATCAATGCAACTCAGAAATTCATGTAGATATTTAAAATGTTCTATTTGTCAAGACTAACCAATAATACAGTATAATTTAAACAGTTTAACAGCAAAACTCAGTTTTCCAAGTTTTGAGAATAATTTAAGCAAGAAACTGTTAGAGAATATTTATGTATGTTTTCTTTTAGACACAATGTTGTTAAAAGCACAAATGGCAATTTTTATTTTAAAAAAATTATCCCAAACTCATGCTTTGCAACAAGAAAAAAAAGTCTTTAGTTACACACAAAATCTTTTTAATTACAAAATTTGTTGAGGAACGTAAGAAGCATTGAAAATAATACCAAAAGTTCACAACTAAGGCGTCTCTTAAGTGATGTAACATTCTCTCTGTGCTTAATTTTCATTTGGAGATATTGCTGCAAGTGGATTAAGTGGACCAGCAAGTGGACCAGTGCAAATGGTAGCAGAAGCACAAAAAACAAAAAGTATTACCTATTAATGTGAAAATGAAACATTGCATTATATTACATTGCATTACAGTATCCTGCACAGATTTATTAATTATGCAACATGGTGTTAGCACAAAATTCAAGTCATGTAATGTCCTGTTAAACAGAACATATTTTATATGTTAAGTGACACCTACGTACCTGTAGTCCATTAATGCTGGGGTAACTGCAATGACAGTAGCACCAGTGTAAGCAATTATTGTAAACATGCTTTTTCTTGACTACAACTTTCTCCAAACATCATGAGACATTTAGTTCACTCACTTCTGTCACAATTTTGCCAACCAGCTTGACAGAAAAAAGCAATTTTCCATGTCCATGTTCCATGTTCAAGAAATCATGGCCGTTCAAAGCTTCTGTAAAAGTATGAAAATGCTGTTTATTGCATTTTGCTGTCAAACTGTTAATTTATATTGAAAATATTTTTTTTTATTACGTTAGTAAAATCATAGTAGAGAATAGAAGTATTTTTACCAGTGGTCTTTGACTTTTGAACCCCACTTGTCTTGTCCAAGGGGCAACCTCTGGTTTTGAAAAATGAGTCCAACATGCAAGTAACAAGATGTACAGTCCCTCGAATGACCACTAAGAGCTGGCTCCAAAAGTGAGTCAATCCCCATAGACCCCCATGTTAAAATCCCCAACTTTACAATGTTAAACCTATGTTTGTAAACTGGTACAAAAATCATATTTGTCTCAATAGCTAGAATTCCTATTCAGGACAACTATACAGAGTGAATTATTTTGTAACTCATCATGTAACATTATATTAAACCATAAAATTATGCATAATTATGGGCATGACCAATTGAGTGACACCTACAGTAGCTCAAACCGCTAGCTGACTGCTATGTGTCGTTATAGTTTAATTTAGCACAAGATATATAGGAGTTGACACAGGATGATGTGTTGGGTACGGATGACTTCAATTAACTAAGAGTACCATTAGCATATAAACTACCATTGACCATCTTAGGATTTTAGCTAAGTTTAAGCTAAGCTAAGTAACTGAGATATGTTGATGCATTCCACTCAACAGGTGCTGTTTGTTCTGCACATAAATGCACCATTTATGGATTAACTGGGGTTTATTCGGAGTTCAGCTTCCGCCAACATAGAATCTACCAGAGCTCCCATAGTTGAACTTCAAAACCGCTCTTCAGAAAACCTATACGTGATGTAACAGAAAGTTTGTCCAGTTATTTTTATACCGTCTGTGGTCTTGTCTGGCTAAAATTACAAACGTTTGTTGTTCTATTGTCACATTGGTTAGCAGTTTCTTTCATTAAACGCTATGCTATTTAACCTCCTGATATTTAAAGCAGTGACCCTTGTGTCCATCTCTACCAGGGGTGGGCAATTATTTTTCCCCAGGGGCCAAATGAGAAGCAGAAAATATTGTAGAGGGCC
>JAQQZS010000002.1:27796783-27809350 GCA_030068045.1 Platyallabes tihoni
ATGCTCCTAAGTTTGGCAATATTTCTAAGATGAAAAAAGGCTGTTTTTGTGATATTTGAAATGTGATTTTCAAAGGACAAGTTACTGTCTAATATTACGCCCAGGTAAATATATACATACAAATATACATACATACACAGTGTGTGTGGCCTGCAGTGGATTGGCACCCTGTCCAAGGTGTACCCCACCTCATGCCGTAAGTCTCCTGGGATAGGCTCCAGGCCACCCGCGACCCTGTATACAGGATAAAGTGGTATAGACGATGAGTGAGTGAGTAAGAGTAAACTTTATAAGAACTGCTGCTGGGATTAAACTCAGACCTAAAGGCATTTTGACAACGTTTTGTATAGGAGTTTGTTATTCCAAATTTTTACACCAAGATTGTGCCATAAATCCATAACAGTTTCAAATGTTGGTTATCAGTCTCTTCCGTTATTATTAATCAGTATCGATGCAAATTACATCCCAACACAAGCTAAGGATTGAGCCCTGGAACCGTGAAACTGAAGTTTTTTTTTTTTTTTTAATGGAAAAAGGCAAATACAAACATCACTATTGCATTTGATTGACTTGACGCTAAAAGAACCATTCTGATTGAGATGCACCAAGCAATACTATTGGTTATGTTAATTTCTCCAGTCTCTGATTGCCAGATTCATGGCTATGAAGTGGACCTGACCCATGCCACATCCATGTTCAGGCTTTTACATAGTTCGGTAACTTACGTTTTGAAACACAGTGTAATTACCTCTCTCTCTCTCTTTGATCTTTATTACAGGGATGTTATAGCTATTGTGATTCACTGTGGATGCCCTGTATCCTTTCTCATCTCTAGATACGGAGCCAAGCACAGAGCTCGGCCTATTCCTCCGGTTTATAAAAGAGTGAGAAGAGATACAGAGATGAAAGGATGGGAGAGACTGTGGCTCATTCAGTCCACACTATAAGCTGGTTCTCTGTCTGTGTGCCCTAATTCAGAGAGCGAACATCCCTCGAGAGTGGGCAAATGCCATGAATGGAGAGGAACAGAGGGAAAGATGCATGGGAGTAGACGATGGTGGAATAGATAGTGGCGTAAGGAAGAGGAGGAGGAGTGTGTGTGAGTTGAATGAATGGATGCACACACAGGGAAGGATGTGAGAAGAAAAGATGAAGAAAGACGTGGCAGAACGAAGGAGGGTTATTTTGAATGAGGGAGAGAAAGGAAGAGGAAGTAAGACAAGACGTGGAGGAAGGACGAGTGAAAGAGAGACGGTATGGGGGCGATGAATAACAAGCAGAGATAATATTTATTTCTGTTTGTTTAGAGAGATGTCCTGATGTCATGGCTACCTACCTCTATTTCTGGAGATGTTTATTTTTGCAGCATTTCCGGTATCGCCTGTTTTAATATAGCTCATGTGGTTAATCAAGGAGGCTCAGGTGGTGGATTCTCTGGATTGCTGATTGTAGGGTCATCGGTTCGAGCCTCACCCCCTTGGGTTGCCACTGTTGGCCCTTGGGCAAGACCCTTACCCCTACGTCTATCTAAAATACCCAGCCACTTGATCTTCAGGGCATCCCCGGGGCCGGTCCTGGGCCTTGGGAGATGGGTGGGTTGCGGCAAGAAGGAGATCCGGCTTACCTGTGCCAATAACTTGCGGCTCGAATTATCTGATTGTGGCAACTCAGAGGAAGGGAATAAGCCCAAGAAAAAAATGTGGTCAATTAAAGGGCAAGGTCTCAAATTGCATACAACCTTCAAGTACTTAAAGTATGTTCTATATACTAAAGTAAATACACAGAGTAATACATGATATGTAGCAGAGGTGGAAAGAGTAATAAAATGTTGTACTCAAGTAGAAGTACTGTTACTTTAGTGAAGTACAAGTAAAGTATATTTATTTATTCATTTATTTTTTACTCAGTGACAAATATGATTTAAAACGTAGTGAAGTACAATACTTCTAACAAAACATACTTAAGTAAAAGTAAAATTACAGATTTTAAAAACTACTTTAAAAAGAAAAAGTACACAAAAAAACTACTCAATTATAGTAACGCGGGTAAATGTAATTCTTTACTTTCCACCGCTGATATTTAGTAGTATACAGTACAGTATATACCCTTAAGTATCATAGTGGAAAGTTAGTGCATAGGTTTATCTTTTATAGTACAGACTTACAGTACTAAAGCACTAAACTCTATGTATACTGGGAAAAAATTTAGATATAAAAATTACTGTATGTATACTGGAGTCCTGCATTTTACTTAATTTTATAAAGAATTTTAACTTTAGTATTGGGCTAGCTGTCACAATACTGTTAATGCTTTAGATAGCTTTGATATTTATCAAATTTGAAAATAGTTTTTTGTTTCGATCCCCGGGTGATGCTGTTACCTCTCACAGCCGGAGGTCTAGAGAGAGCTGATTGGCCGAGCTCTCTCAGAGGGGAGGGATGAGAGGTACTTTGTGCTCTCACATTAATCACGGCTCTACAGCCAATCAGGGGCATTTGTGAGCTCGCGCACGCGGAAGGAGCGGCTAGCGCTTTCCTCCGAGTGTGTTACTCCGCCCCTAACGGTGCGTGAGTGAGCAGTTCGAAAAGATGCGGTCAGCTGGTGTCACGCGGTTCGGAGGAAACACGTGATAGTCTTTGGCCCTCCTGGCTAAATGGTAGTAGTAGCCTTAGTAGTAGGAGCCCCCTAGTGACGGGGAGGAATTGGCCACGACTAAATTAGGGAGAAAATCTGGAAAAAATCCAAAAAAATAATTCAAGAAAATAGTTTTTTGCTTTGACTGTAAATGTCAGCTGAATTTAAAATTCTAAAATGCTAGCAGTGCTATTGTTATCCGTTATGCAGTAACAGTTATAGCCATCAAGTCATTAGGACAAACTAACAGTAGCTAATTTAAGTTTTAACCACTTGCTAATTTAGATGTCTAGCACATGTTGTATGTTGAAAAGAACACATTATGACTAAAATCACAAAATTGCACGCATATGAGTGTTTCAGAGCCCGTTTCCAGATTTATTCCCTCTTTCCCATAAAAACACCTCTGTTCTTCTGGTAAAGCTTTTTGTGAGATTTTGGAGCGTGGCTGTGGAGATTTGTTCCTAAGTGAATGAGTTCAGGCACTGATGTTGGAATATCGAGGAGGCTTCAGTTCCAGTTCCGGTTGAGTTCGGTACATTTGAGGACAATTTTAATGCTGCTGCGTACAACGACATTCTGTATGATTGTACGCTTCCAGCCTTGTGACAACAGTTTGAGGAAGAGCCAAATATCAGTGAACACACAATGTTAAAGGCGTGTTCAGGTCAAATCAGGACTTGTAATGGAACTCGTCTCGCGAATAAAGGTGTAAAACTGATTGACGATTACAGAAGACTTCTAGCACAGTACGGTGATGAGAACTTATTTGAATAGTTCAAAAGTTTTTAAAAAGACTGCGCGTCCATAAATAGCGATCCCGGCTCAGCCGGCTTGGAGCCCTCTGCAGTTGTCCCCGTGAACATTCAGCGAGTGGAACGCCTGATCTTAAAAAATTGTCACCAACTTGCGGAATATATGGATCTGTTTGTGGGAACTGTACACACAATCATTCAACAACACCATTTGTACATTACAGGAACTCGGCTGGGAGTTATTGCCACATTGACCTCACTCTAAGCCATTTCCACATAATTGGTCCATTAAACGACTTCCTGGGAGGCCAGCGTTTCAGACGTGAAGCAGGCAGAAAACTTTCTACCTCAATGGTATACAAGCACTAGTTAAACGCTGGGATAAGTGCATTAGTTTAGAGAAATAATGGCAGTTTTTACTCTCATAACTGTGTTGTGTTATTCAGGACAATTAAAAGTCCTGGTTTGACTTGAACACCCCTAGTATGTTTTGTTTGTTCATGCATTCATCTTTTTTCTAATATACAAATTCATAACCTAAACTGCTTTATACAATCTGTATTATGTCTGAAATAATAGTGTATAAATAAATATCTTACTTCTGAATAGTAATCGACATTAATACCTAAAACAGAAACTTGTACTCATACAATCAGTTCTATTCATTAAGTCAGTGTGAAGCCTAGTGTTAGAGCAGGTCAAGTGAAATATGTTAAAAGTCTTTCTGCCCACTGGCTGAGGTTGATATATGTTGATACATGGCTACTTTATAGTAGGTTTGATTCCCTCGAAACAGTATGTTGTTGATGCTGTGTTCTGTTGTGCTTTGTTTCGGCTAATGACTAAATGCAAATGTACATATGTAAATGAGTATGTGCTGGATGAATGACTTGTGCTCTTGCTGGTCTCATTTCCTTTGAGATCAACCGAATCATTAATATTCTGACTCAGATACATCAAACAGTTCAGTATCCGTTGTGACACATCTCAGATGGTACATTGCGTGTGCAGCAGAACATATTGCTCATACTTTTCTTTCTTTTAAAGTTAGTGTTTGTTACGATGACACCCTTTGATACGTTTCTAAATGTTCTAAAAAATTTCTATTCTGATTAGTTGGTTAATTTTCTATTAGCATCTCTGACACTTTGGACTGAGTTACAGTATATTAATGCACTATTTCTAACATATTTCTATAATCAAAGTAATTTGTACACAAACGGATGTTAAATTAGATTAAACGGATTCATGAACGATCCTTTTTAGAAGGAATATTGACCAAATATTGTTATGTTCAGCATTTGTATAGACAGAAATTTCTTTGAGTTTGTGCTTCTTCTTATTGATTCTCCATAACATGATTTCTATGAGTTTTTTTGGTTGTTTTTTTAAATTAACTTTAAGGGCTAGAAATTGAGGGCTCGTGAGGGAACAACTCCAGTGACCTCACTTAACTCGAGTACTGGTTCGGTTTCTTGTTATTTATTTTCAATCACTATTGGTAGATTCCTCAATTTATAGGTTGACGGGTGACTAAAGGGCCGTTCAAGTCAAACTGAGACATTATTCATCGTTCATATTTTCTATTTTGAATAATCAAAAGTCTCAGTTTGACTTGAACGGACAATCATGGAAATAGCACATTTGCACATATATTGCACATTTGCACACTTTCTGGACATTTCCATTCATTTCCATGTTTATTTTCATTTGCACATTTGCACACTTCTGGACATTTCCATTCTTTTTATTTGCATTTTAATTTATTTTGTCTTTGTACAGATATGTTTTATATTTCTTATATATTTTTGAACATTTTTATATTTTGTTCTCCTTTCTTATAGTTTCAGCTATTTATTTCTCTTTCTTATTTCTTGTTAATTGTTTAAAAAAATAATTAAGGTCACAGGCGGTCATGTAAGCATTTCACTGCATATCGTTCTATATATGACTGTGTATGTGACAAATAAAATTTGAATTTGATTTGATTTGAAAACAGTAAACTCCCTTTATTTCTCTATATAATCCCCTGTTACACTAATGCACTTATCCTAGTGCTTAGATACCATCAACGTAGAAACTTTTCTCAGGATGCCATGCCAGGACTTATTGCCTGCTTCATGTCTAAACCGCTGGCCTCCCAGGAACTCCTTTAATGGTCCAAACATATGGAAATGGCTTGGAGTGAGGTCAGGACTATATGGGGGACTATATGGGGCAAGTGGTGTTGGTGAATAATGTGCAAGTGGTGTTGGTGAATAATTGCATTTACAATTGCTGCAAACAGATGTGTCTCTTCCACAAGTTGATAAGTTACCCGTCGTTTTTAAGGTTCAGGTGTTACACTCGCTGTTCATGTTCACTGGAATGACAGTGGGCTCCGAGCCATCTCAGCTGGGAATCGAGTTTGAGTTTAATGTGATCCATATTTTAAATTTTAAAAATTTTACATTAAAAAAAATTTTATTCTGTGTGTTTGTGTGTGTTTTTTTTTTTGTAAGTCCAAAGTTTCAGCTCACCCGCATTGTGTTCCACTGCTCAGTATGTAAGATGCTTCAATTAAAAGCATTTATTTTTGAAAAATTCATAAATTGGATTAGGATTTGAATTTGCTCATACACATAGTGTTTAACAGTAAATAACAAGTTATCATGTTCTCCGTTTCTGTGGCCAGATGTGTCGGTGAGCCTGCTGTCATTGATGGTGACCTCATGTGGCCTGGCTCTGTTTGGTGTCTCGCTCTTCGTGTCATGGAAGTTGTTCTGGGTGCCGTGGCGCGACCGCTTCTGGCCGTCCAGCCTGAAGGAGCAGCACGGCGAGCAGCAGCCTGTACTGACCGAGGAGGAACTTTTGGACCGCGAGTACAGCGCAGATTTCTTCAAGGACAACTCAGTGGCCACGCTGGTGCCCGAGTCGGCCATGAAGATCAGCCACACGTCACCGGACATCCAACTGGAGGCACAGACCAAAGCCAAGGAGCACAACCATGTGCACATTGCACGTGTGCAGAGGCAGATCACCGACCCCACTTCATCCGTCCGGTAAGCCCTGGTGGTGCGTTTCTAAAAGATGAATAAAATAATATTTGTCCCCTAGGATCGTTTGGTTGCTGGACATTGATCGTAATTAGCAGGAAGCAAATACATTCAGAAAATTGTCATTGAACAACTTCTGCAGCGACAGTGTGCATATTGATCCCAGAAATATTTTGAAAAATAATTTAATCGGTTTTCCGTTCAACCCATTGTTCATCATTTGGCCAAGCGGTGTTCAGTATCTAAAGTTTGATTAGACAATTTTGCAATCCAGCTACTGTACATACCACGGTTACACAATAACTTGTACACTTGCTTTAAACCTTGCCATTAGCCTATAGACTGCTATTAGGCTTTTTTTTTTCAAATAGCAATTACAGAGGGTAAATACTAGGGGTATATTATTTTCAAGTTTCAGTAATATAATTTGCTAACGTTAGCTTTAGGCTAGCTCTGATCTCTTTGTACAAAATGAAACCAGTGTTCATTAAGAAGAGAGAAATTTAGTTGTTCATAGAGCAAAACTACATTAAACTCTGTACAAACTACTGATTAACTATTTTCTGGGTGAAAGGCGGGAAAAATACAGCACTCAGCTTTTTTTTTTTTTTTTTTACAAATACCAGTGTCAAATCAATACTTTTAAAACGGTACCGGTGCCTAAATGATGATTGAACTGATACTTGATTTAAAAAAAAGCCACAAAAATGTTACATTAAAGAACTGCTTTTTATGTATGCGGGGGGGGGGGATGTATATATAAATCTTTAGTTTGTAATTTTTGTGACGTCACTCCCATATTCCAGCAGCAGCACAATTTGCACGTTTTAAAAGTAAGTGGTGTTGGTGAATGATTGTGTGTTCAATTGCTACAAACAGATGCGTCTCTTCCACAAGTTGATAAAACTTTGGATCTACATGACATATCAGGAAACCCAAGTGCACAATGTGATGTCTGAAGCAAAAGTGGGTTTTTTTGTTGTTTTTTTAAACCTGTCCAGTACCGTGTTGCCGCACAGATCCGCTGCGTGTGTTTTAAGTGCGTTAAATCCTGTGTTTTTAAAGTTTTTTTAAAAAGAAGTGTCCGATGAATGTCTATACGTTTTTAGGCAGCTGGCATCAGCTGTGTTTACTGTGTCTCAGTACACCGTGCTTGCGCTACTGCTTCTGTACCTATTTATTCTGCTAGCGCGAGCCGGAACTGTCCACTACTAGTTAATCAATGGCGGATGGACAGATTTTTAAAAAGGATCTGCAAATATGCTTGGACGGCCGTCAATATACTTGGGTGGCCCAGGCAAAAATACTCTGTGTAGGAAACACTGCTTAAACATATCTTAATCAACACTTTGTCTCCTTAGTAATTGCTTCTAAGTTGTAGTCTTTAATTTCTTATAGTTTGAGTGTGAACTTATGGCAACACGATCAAAGGTTTATGACTCACTTCATGGCTTTGTTTATTCCCAATGTGTGCTACAAAGCTAACTTAACACAAGGCTGAATCCCAAATCCCTTTTTACCCCTGAACAAGGGCACTACTTGGTACCAAATCCCTATTTAACCCCTGAACAAGGGCACTACTTGGTACCAAATCCCTATTTAACCCCTGAACAAGGGCACTACTTGGTACCAAATCCCTATTTAACCCCTGAACAAGGGCACTACTTGGTATATGGAATGAGGGATTGTACACCCTACATAGTGCACTAGCTTTCCACTTTACGCTATTTCTGATTCAACAATAGTTAGTTAGCCGAGGCTATTCTAAAAAGGAATAAGTGGAGACATAACTAAAAAACTTTAGAGATGGTCCACCATCAACATGGTCGCCTTTTAGCTACATAATAGCGGCAAGAGTTTACTACTAATTTCACCTCTGACAATAATACATTGCTAATGTGTAGGTTGAAAACTTGCCGACTTATCTTTCTAGGTCTATCTGGTCATTTCTGTCAGGTTGACTATTGGAAGATGTCCTTTAGCTAAAAGAATGAAACTTGACTTAAAAAGATTTCTTGACATACAGTATAAGATGTAAATAACTAACAGAACTTGTTGTCTCCTCCCTGCAGACATAACTCCATCCGGAGACAAATGAACCTTTCAAGCCCTGAGTTCAGCCCGGGTCAGTTCCAGAGACAGGAATCCTTATCCGGGCCAGGTCTGGGCCGGATTAAGCCAGAACTCTACAAGCAGCGCTCGGTGGACACGGATGACAGTCGGAGACCGGACAGCTGTGGCCGTCTACACTTTGTCCTTAAGTATGACTGTGACCTGGAACAACTGATCGTGAAGATCCACAAAGCTGAGGACCTTCCAGCCAAGGACTTCTCGGGAACGTCGGATCCGTACGTGAAGATCTATCTACTGCCCGAGCGCAAGACCAAGCATCAGACCAAAGTGCACCGCAAGACCCTGAACCCTGTGTTCGATGAGGTCTTCTTATTTCCCGTTGCGTACGGCGAGCTACATTCACGCAAGCTGCACTTCAGCGTCTATGATTTTGACCGCTTCTCACGGCATGATCTCATTGGCCAAGTAGTGGTGGACAACTTCCTGGATTTGCCGGACTTCCCCGGGGAGACAAAACTCTGCAGAGAAATTATCTACGTCACTGCGGTAGGTCTTTTTTTTCTCATTTAGAGCTGGTGCTTGGTGTGCTGTACTTTTTTTTTTTTTTGCACATTTGTTAAAAAGCGATATGCATAATGTGTATAAAATCAACTAACTGAGGGTGAGAGCCATGCCAACAAACACGGTACATAGAGAGATTAAAAGCATGTCCAAACTTTATTGAGGGGAACACAATTTGAAGCTGATGTACTAAGAGAGTGTACGCAGGATTGTGTTTCAAATGAGCGAAATAGCCTCCCTTGTTTGCACGCTTGCCTTAATGAATATGCAAATTGGGGCTTTTAACTAAATAGAGGATGTTTTCTGCACAAATTGATTTAATTGTGTGTGTAAATGAATACACCTGAAGGGCAAGTATCGAACTGTTAGAAACCAATTTGACATGGCTTGTTGTATTAAGACCTCTTCATGGCAGGATGTCTCCATAATTAGAAAGTTTCCTAAAATTACAATTGGATATTACTGTGGAAAGTTTTAAATGAAATATTGATTGCATGATCACACCCCCGAAGCCAACACCATAAAAATGAACACTGGTTTATTTAGTTTTTTGTTGGTTCCTGATTTCCTCTGCAATTCATCGGATGTCTATCTTGAGTTCGGTCTCCTGTATCATATAACAGCTACTGACCAAATAAGAGAGGGAAGGCTATTATATCAGGAACAGATTGTCTGCTCATAAGCTCAAAGATGTCCATGACTGACTAGTATCGCTGCTGCTAAGGGGCAGAGACAGTATGCCACTCCTCCCTCTCTGAACACTGGGCCAAATTTGCTTTCTTGTACCCCTAGCCATGGATGGCTTTGGCATCATTCGGATATAAACTCACAATGTAGGGTTAAAGTGAGAGTTCGTATTTTTTTCAAGTCTGTCTTAAATCAAAATCTAGGTGCATGTAAGTACATTACCATAGGTGTTGGATATTCTGCGCACCTCATTCTCATCCCATTCAAATTCTCATTCCATAGAGAAATGCACTCCCACTGAGCTAAGTCCAGTTCAGAGCTTTCGGAGCTTAGGGTGTTTTTAGTACAATTTTAACTAGTTCCAGTTAGCCACACAGCTGCAGTATGTCTGGAGAAAAAGAAAACATTAAATTTACACTAAATACAGTACATTTCTAAATACAGTAAGTCTGAAGAAGCTTAGTATGAGTCTCAGCTGAACTTTGGAACGCATTTTTGCAAGGAATGAGGGTTGTGGAATTTGTCCCTCATTACTAACATTGTACTCACGTTCCGGGTTACAAACTGCACACTCTTTGTAACCTTATAACGACCAAGACCTATTGTAATGCACTTTATGTTGTTGGTCTTTCAGGCACTCCCGGCAAGGGGTCGCCACAGCGAAATATCCAATCCGCACGACAATTTGGCACAGGTTTTACACCGGATGTCCTTCCTGACGCAACCCTCCCATTTTATCCGGGCTTGGGACCGGCACTGCATCCAGTGGCTGGGGGGTTTGGGCACTGGCTGGAAATCAAACCCAGGCCTTCCGCATGGTGGGTGAAACACCTACCACTGAGCCACCAGTGCCCATTATTGTTAAGCACTTTATAATGCACCTCAATTCTTATTTAAGACAGACTTGAAAAAAGACATACTGTCCCTTTAATGCTTTTATGTTGCACCACTTGATAAATAGTCTCATTAAGCAGTGTGTGAAGCTTGCACCGACACAACAGCGGTAAAAAAACCTGCTGACTATGAAATATTTTGATCTAAGATCAAAAAAGGTAGCTACTCGAGACTTTGTTGGAGTCCTGTTCAGTTTTCATTAGGGGTGTTCGCATCAACAGTACCATATAACAGTTTTAAGAAAGCTGATGCTACGTTATCATCCAGCCAAGTCTGTGCCTCGAACACGTATTGGAAATCGATAGGATGAATCTGTGCATCGACACAAGTGCCAGGTATGATTATACAAACCACAAAACAAAACTGCATACTTTGACGGCAGCATGCAAAAGAATCGATGCATAATTGGGTCAATGATACGGAAGGATGCCTTAAATGCTCTCGATTGTTTTAATTTAATTTTAAAAACAACTTTTTCAGAGAAGGCGTGTCACATCAGCAGCAAAGCTAGCTGACTCCGGCATGGAGATATTACAACCAGATCGATAATTGCTCAAGGACTTGTAGAATGGATGCAGCTTAATGCTGCACCACTATGAAGGAATCGTCTCTGTGTGACATCATGAAGAGGGTAATTACCAGAGAGATATAGCATACCAGAGGCGTATAGCATAGAGCCGAAGCGCGTCTTCATTCATCGTTTCATCAGCGGTCCTGTAAAAGGCTGCAACTGTTCCGTGTAGAGTTTGAATATATGTTGTTTGCTCTTAATTACAGGAAATGAGGTCATCAACTGACATTAAAAGGAAGCAAAGGTCTGAATGAATCCAAGATCCGGGCTAAAACGAGCGCTGAGGGTTTACAGCGAAGGAAATGAGAGTGTTTGTTTGTTTGTTTATTTATTTATTTATGTATTGCTGTTGCTTGAAGGGCATGGATTATTTCTTAATTATTTTTTAATTAGCATCATGATTACGAGGCCAAGTCACTGTGGCGTTCTCAAACGCATCCTTGTTAAGCAATAAAAATGGAGACTGGCCATGAAATTATGCTAATTGCACTGTTGTGATGCTAGCAGCCCTCAGCGTTAGTTCACCGCGGACTGCGAATGTCGGAAAGATAATGGGGCCGTAATGAGACTCCGGGTGCTTAGAGGTGTCACGTTTTTATTTATTTATTTATTTTTAATTTTTTTATTAAACAGGACACATTCCAAACTGAAACAATATGGCGTGTAAACATTTAGGAGCAGTTTGCCCACAAGACTTCTTTTAATGAGAGCTTGGTAGGTTCTGCAAATGTGACAGCTCATCCAATTAGTGTCACAGACTCCTGCCTTCAGCTTGTTAGTCATCCTAACCATTTTGTACAATAGAGGATCATGTGTAACCGTGCGTAAAAAGCAGTACAGAATTTCGTTCAAACGATGTTCAGGAAGAACCGTAGAAGTGATGCTAGGTGTCTGTCCCTCCCTGATCACTCTCGTGCTTAAAGAAATAAAAGTATTTGGAAGGTTACCACTGGTGGAATGATGGATTAGTGGTTTGGCTTGAGAATTGAGTGATTGCAAGTCCTAAAACATAAACCTTAGAATTCTTACAAATATTTTCCAGTCTTTAAAAACAGGCATAGAAGTATATACAGTATGAAGTATATACTGTATGAAGAACAGGCATAGAAGTATATGTGTTTATTATGTCTGCATTTTTATGTACAAAACTTTTTTTTTTTAATGTACATTCACTATTTCTTAAAATTAGTGAAATCCTGAAAGTGAAAAGCATCAAATGTGACAAAGTTACCAGAAGAACTCTGGCATTTTCTCCAGCATGCTCAGTAAAACCTACTAGCTTTCAAGATGGCGCCGGTGAGGTCGGCTGCCGTCACGACTGCTCCGACCAACTTTTCTTTGTTTTTGTTTTTTAAGT
>JAQQZS010000002.1:27932227-27944520 GCA_030068045.1 Platyallabes tihoni
GATTTTCTCCCCTAATTTAGTCGTGTCCAATTCCTCCCCGTCACTAGGGGGCTCCCACATTAAGCTTCTACTACCACTCAGTCGTGAGGGCCGCAGACCGACCCACGTGACGTCACCGACCATCTTTTCTAACTGCTCACTCACTCACCGTTGTGGGCGGCGTAACACACTCGGAGGACAGCGCTATTGAGATTTTAAACTCAATACTCAATCATTTAGAATTAATTCATATTACAGAAAATAAGCAGGAATAATTGCTTTACGATTCGGCTTATTCACCGAAACGTCCATGATTTCTTATTTCATTTTTAACCTTTTTCTGGTTTGCAAATGACCATTGCTATGACCATTTATTTTTTTATAGAAAAAGAAGCATGTCTTGGCTGATCAGCTTCTTCTGGAGTAATCGTTAACTGTTACTTCATGATCCGCACGATGCCAAGTTGGCGCCAGGGTAAACAAACTTTTTGCGTCTGTTGCATCAACAATTGCATCAACACTTTTCTCTACATGTGACAGCTGCAGACACTCGCTTCAGCACTGCAGAACGACAGAAATCTTCCTGGAACATGGCACACACACACACACACACACACACACACACACACACACGCTCACAGGCTGCTGAGTGCGGCGGTTAAATATAGGTGTGGAACGTGGGCCTTATCATCAGCTTTAACGTCATCTGCTCATATCGTATGAAACTTCCTCCATCCCGGAGTCTCTACATGCCTGTGGCTGCTGCTGTCCGTAAGCCGTACGGACCGCGCGGCATGCGAAACGCTAAGTGCGGACATTAGCATCATGTGCGCTAGATATTCCAAAGTCCATTAGACTGTAAGTGTAGCTCCTGTAAAGTGTATGCTACTGTAGTTCAGCAACCTTGCATTAATGAGTTCACTTAATACAGTATACTGTATATCATATTATTTACACTTTTTAAAAAATATATATTTATATGTGTATTTCTTGTGGTGTGTCCATGAGAAGTTTTTTTGTTATTTTGGATTTTATTTATTAATATCAGTAGTATTTGTTTTAGATAAGAACACATTACTATTCTACCCTTTATCTATTCCATTCTATTCCTAGCCCTCGTTTTGATTTTTTTTTTTTTATTTGTTTCCATACCCGCTTTCACATTTTCTTCCATTTTGCCTTGTTTTGTTTTGTTTTGTATCAGTGTGTGGTTAATGTGATCAGCGAGCTCCAGGCGCAGATGCGCCAATTCCAGCGGGAGATCACGACACGCATCCAGGAGCAGCGGGCTCTCGAGGGCCACCCGGAGAGCACGGCTCGTGACGTCTACGATGCCCGTTACGCTCCCGATCGCGGCCCTGATGCGGACCTGAGCTCGTCAGATGCCGAGGACTCCAGCCGCCACTGTGGTTCTGGAGGAGACAACGTAGGCGGGATTTTTGTTCTGCCGTGAAGCTCACTGCACGTCCCCTCCTCCTTACCGTCACAGACTCATTTCCATTTCCACTCTAACATTAACAAGCTTTCCTTACAGAGCAAAGGCCACCGGAGGGGAATTCGTACGGTTGCTGGTGTCCCCTGTACACTCTCAGGGTAGAGTGATTTTGGTTTAAGGAATCTGGTGTTCCTGCATGATTAGACCTCTCGCTAACCCGGGGGGTGTTGAGAGTTGTTTTTTTATTTTTTTGTAGAGATAGCGGGTTTTGTTGATGGTTAACGCTTCTCCGATGCTATATCTCACTCTCAGTATAAGGGTAACTGATTCTTAGCTTGCTAGTAGAAGGCATCACTTTTGTATTTTGCCATGAAAAAGTATTGATTTTTTTTTTTTCAATTAAATGATTCAGATCATCAAACAAATTTTAACATACCTCAAAGATAACCAAAGATAAATACAAAATGCTGTTAAATTTTTTCATTAATTAATGGGAAAAAAGCTGTCCAACCCTGCCTAGCCCTGTGCGAAAAAGTAATTGCACCCTTGCTAACTCATGAATGAACAATGATTTTTGGAAAACTTTGTTAAATTTCACTTCCCACACCCAGGCCTGATTACTACCAGACCTGTTGAATCAAGAAATCACTTAAATAAAACCTGTCTGACAAAATTCGACCGCCTCAAACAGTTTTATATTTCTCCAATATATTCGATTCAACTGTTCCTCCAACTATCAAGCTCTTTACTTTCAGCACGGGGGCTAACAGGGATGTATTTTTTTCTTTTTATTTAACACCATTGTCTTTAATTCATTTTAATGCCCAGATGTTTCCACCTACAACAGTTCCTTTATACTGAGAGTGCACATCAACGTGTACAATTTCGAGTTGCTAAGTTATAAGGTGCACCTTTGCCTACATATTGTGGCCTTTTAATCACATTCACAAGCCTACGGAACCCCAAAAAACATGTCCATGTACCTGTTAGAGTAAGCAGGCCAGATTTACAGTAACCTTTGGACCTTTTCGTTTCCGTCTCCAAGCACATAAGCAGCTGATTTTAAAAAGTAAACTAAAAGTTTGCACCATATTGGTGGAAACAGTACTAAAGACCAACAACACTTTAACTATGTTCCCCTTGGTGCTTACAACAGAAGGGTTTCAGAGTTATGTTGTGTGCATGTAGTGGATTTAATGTGTAAATCGATCATGCATTAAGAAAGTTCAGTAGGTTCCTTTTTGACAGTACCATGGTACTTATTTGCTGGTAT
This sequence comes from Platyallabes tihoni, assembly GCA_030068045.1. Taxonomy (NCBI): domain Eukaryota; kingdom Metazoa; phylum Chordata; class Actinopteri; order Siluriformes; family Clariidae; genus Platyallabes; species Platyallabes tihoni. The sequence goes on from JAQQZS010000002.1 coordinate 27,934,915, forward strand.
TGTACATGTACCAATGTTGACCCTGGAGGTCCTACCACGGTCATAAAAATGGGAATAAATACAATGGTCACCATTGGCCTACACGGTTCCTAGTTGGACAACAGAGGTTCCTAGATGGATGGATGGATTATGTACATGTACTACACTATGGTACTGTACATACTTTGGTACAATGTGCTGTAGTATAATACATGGTTCTACTATGCAGCTCAAAAATATGTTATACATGTTTATGCATCATATTGGTAATATTTCTATAGTCCTGAACAGTGTATGTTGAAACTCTTAACATTACGTACAGTAATAATGCAATAATATGGTACTGCCTGTACTATCCTGTATACCAGTAGTACTGTATGTAGTGCCATATCCAATATGGTACAGTATGTAAAAAGTATACCATATTTGAAACCTGTTAATTTTGGTAGCACAATAAGTACCATGGTACCTTGGTACTTTATAAAGTCCTATCGAGCATGGTAATGTCTAAAGTACGACAGTAATACTGTGATATATTTTTGAGGTTTTACTGTATCTACTATAGTGTACTATAGTGTATAGTGTAGTGTACTATAGTGTATAGTGTACAGTAGTAAAATTCCTAATGGGCAGTGATGTACAGTACAGACTTTTAACATACCAAGTTGAGACCCAGGAACTTAACTAGGTATTTCTGGTTCATTAGATTCCATTAAAAAAAGTTCCTGGAGTCTTAGCGCCAGTGACTCTATTGATAAAATGACTGTTTTTGGACCAACTTAACATCTGTAATTAGTTAACCCTGGTCCTTTGGTACTCTCTTTACATTGACGAAGATGGTAAAGTGGTACGCACATGGTGTAATATGTAAATACAAAGGTGTCCCATATGGTGGTGAGGGTGCCTGCAGATATACAGTAGGAAGTAGGTGCACCTAATAACCTGGCAACTCATCATGTCTTAATAATAAAAAATAATAATAATAATAATGCATCAACAAGTGTATTTCTGGTGGAGAAGCCTGAGCCATAACTACAGATGTGGGCGACTGATCAATCAATAAAAATTCGCCTCATTTCAGGTCTCCCATTAACAGCACGGTGTGTGGCGTTGGCTCGGGTACGAATGGGTGCTCTCTGGAACACTCTGTCCTGCCCTTTGGATTGGGATTATTGTATTCCTTTTTTTTTTAAATCATGTTTTGCTTATTTTTAAGCATAAAAAATGGGTGAAATGTTGCTCTAACTCTCGAGGTGGTGGCAGAACCATGATGATCAAAGCACTGATCCAAATCATGACCCCAGACTTTTTAATGCGGTTTAACATCCTTATACTGTAGATGCCCGTGGCGTTTATTCCTGATTGCACATTTCATTTGTGTTAGCAGGCCCTGCTGCACGAGCTACGCATCCTGAAGGCCAAAGTGGACGACTTGGAGAAGGAGAAGTCGCAGTACGAGAGAAAGTTGAAAGCCACAAAGGTATCGCGTAGAAAATGATTAAAGCCTTGTATGTGGATACTTTTAAATATTTAACTTCTTATCCTGTTGGCCTTACAGTACACTGCTCCTGTCATGAGAGCACTTAGTTTTTTGTCTGCTTGTTCTTTGCCTCTCTTTCATTTCCTCTACACATTTGTCATAATTATGTTTATTTCCGTACGCTCTAGGTCACTCAACTCGTTCTCTCTCTCTTTTTTTTTTTTTTTACTACTTTAATGGGGAAAAGAGTGCGCCTGAAGTGTAAGTGTAAATGTGCTAGAATTAGCACTACAGTCTGACAGTTTTGTTAAATAGCATTAAAAAAAAAAATCCTATGTTTAGCACTTTCCCTTCAGCTTAAATGTAGTCAGTCAGCTAAGATTAATCAGCGAGAGAGTTAGCAAGATAACTGACACTAGCGTTTATAACCTACGGTAGACAAATCTGACTGTCAGTGAACTGTATAACCGTAGTGCGGACGCAAGAAATTGATGATAATCATGTAGCGCACTTTTTAACCCTTTCATGCGAAGTGTCAACACTCATGTACTGTACAGTCGATACATACAGTATTATAGCTCTATTTTTATATTTTAGAAAATATATGATCAACTTTAAATCATCGAAGAGCATTCTTGTAAAGTGACATAAACTCCAGTAAGTCTGTTTGTTGTTCCCAACCTTTATTAATACATCATATTAAAATAATAATCAAAATTTAAAAATATAAGTAAAATTGTGGATTTTTTTTGTTGCGTATTTGCGTCAAATTATAAATTGCTTACAAATAAAAAATTAGTAATTAGTAAAGAATTTAAACCATATGGACAACGGAAGATTATTATTATTATTATTATTATTATTTATTTATTTTTAACATTCTGATTTTATTATAAATAAGCTTTTCCTTTTATTTTGTAAATATGTTTTGTAAATATTTTTGTAAATATTATCTAATTAATTATTAATTAAAACACTGGAAATGTATGATTTCATTATTATTATTATTATTATTATTATTATTATTATTATGTTAGAAATACATTCTGGGTGGTTCACAAGTTTTCATTTTATTTAATAATATTTAATTAATAATTAATGAATTATTAAAACATGGGCAATGAAAGATTTTTTTACATATTATTATTATTATTATTATTATTGTAATTTGCCATACATTCTGGGTTCATCACAAGTTTGTAATTCATGTAATAATTAAGAACATAGCCAGAAGATGACATTATTATTGTTATTTTTGATTGTTAATTTTTTTTATCATTTTCTTTTTCTTTTTTAAATTATTATTTTCGCCATACATTCAAATGCAAATTTTATTTGTCACATACACAGTCATACACGGTATGATATGCAGTGAAATGCTTATACAGTACAACCGCTTGTGACTTTGAAATCTAAATTATCAGTAGAAATAAAAATTTAAATAAATTAGGGAATGGAATAAAGAATAAAATATAAAAACCTTCTTTCTAGAACAGAGAAAAACCTGCAGAGAAAAGAACAATATAAAATAAAAATATAAAATATGGGAAATAAAAAATATGTCCCATAAAAAATAAATCAAAAAGCCTAGCTGTACAAATATGATAAATGTGGAAAATGTACAAGAGTGTGCAAAATTAAATGGATATAAATGTCCTGAAATGAGATGGGTTTAAAACAGTTTTTTTTATATTTTATTTAATAATTAATATTTAATTAATTAATGAATTAATAATTAAAACACGGACAACGGATGGTTGTTATTATTATTATTATTATTATTATTATTATTATTATTTATCCATACATCATAATTAGAATTTAAACAATCAAAATTTAAATAAAAAAGAGAGAAATATAAACATCTGTATATTCATACTGTATGACTAATCAAATGATCAATGAAAGGGTTAAATCCTCATAGAAACTATTTCAAGTGTGAGCGAGTGCATCTCCTCCTTCACTTTATTCACTCATGTGCATTTCTGTAACTGATTACGCTTAAGGCAGATCGATGGACCAGTCGAGTCAAGTCGGCTTTTATTGTCGTTTCAACCACATACAGTTCAGTACAAAAACGAAACAACGTGCTACTGTACATACAACATAAATCAAAAACATAAATTAATAAAATCTAACTAGCTACCTAATTAGTTGACTAGCTAAGACAAAACAAATGAACACGTATATACACAAGGCAGCAAAAAGACAACAACAATATAATGACTGAAAGACAATTGGACACAACAAAATGTGTTTATTCTTTGCTACAAATGTAAGACTGTTGTATCTCGTCTGTGTAAAGTCCATGCTCAAGTCACAAAACCAAAAGTAGTTCAAATAAATCTCTCTATCCCTCTCTTTATTACAGTACACATCATGCTCTGGCTCTCTCTTATCCTTTCTTTTTTCTCTCTCTCTCTCTCTCTCTCTCTCTCTCTCTCTCTCTCTCTCTCTCATATCCACCTCTTTCTCTCCCTCTCTAGCTCTCTATCTCTTACTCTCTTCATGTGTGTTACCAGTCGCTCATGACCAAGCTCTCGAGCCTGAAGCTCACGGTCGAGCACACTCAGGTTGAGAAGCAGCGCTGGGAGGAGCGTTGTCGGGCGGCTCAGGTGCTTACTCGTCTTCCTCACCCCGTAACCTTCATCACCAGGGAGCAGAACATGAGGGACAGGACCACAGAGATGTTCTCACACTGAGGGCTCGACTACAACGTGAAGCACAAAAGGCGAAATTCATTAGGAAACAGATTTGTGCTGTCTGGTGGAAAGAAAGATTTGAAATTGAAAAAGAATTTTTACGTTTTTCCAGTATAATCTGAGATAAGAAGAAGTGCAATGTAGCACCAATATACCAGAACCAGTAGTTTACTCCATCCGGTTTAGCGGGAAAGAAGGTCCTCTCCTACTGTTCTGATGCTCCTCTGCTCTTCAACTTCAACGTGCTTCTCCTGTTGTGTTGTTGTTGATTTTTTATCGTGTCACGTCGTCTCCATGTTCCATCCAAACCCTACAGTTGTTGTTGAAGGTGGTTTCCAGGTCTCTTGTTTTTTTCTTGTGTCCTCGTCATCACGTGTGAGTCGTGCAGTGTCGGTTTCACGAACACGTAACGTGTCAGTGGTGGTCAGTTTCTTGAAATAGATTCCTGATTTCACAGGAATGTTGTGTGTGTGTGTGTGTGTGTGTGTGAGAGCAGTGCTCTTGATGTTGATCGGAGGAGACAGTGCACAATTATCCTGAGCAGGATCTAATGATAGACGCTTTGTGCTCCATGAGCTCAGACTTATTTAAGGTCTCGCTGCGGCACGGACCAGTGGAAAGGAGACGAGGAACCGGTCTTCTTGTCGCTCGATCCCAAATGGCACGCTAAACCCGGAGGTCTTGCGTTTTAATGATTAACAAAGTGTCCAGATATCGTGCAGGTCCTCCCCAGTGCATGCATGTGTAAACTAAACCAAGTGTCCTGAACCTTTTACTGTATCATCCATCCAGAACCACATTAAAGTGTTGAAACCATCACACTGCCTCCAGTGTTTGGTCCATCGTGCAGGATTGAGTTTCCATCTTGTGCAATCTCAATCCTCAATCCAGTTCCTGTTTTGCAGACAGAGATCACCGGGCTTCAGCAGCGTTTGGCCTCCAAAGACACAGAGATCGAGAGTCTGCAGAATCAGCTCCTGTCCAGGGGAACTACGAACGGCGACGGCCTGGAGAGAGGTAGGGCTCGCCGTGTCTGCGGGAATACGTCATGTCGCTGACCCAGCACTGCTGGTATTAGCTCGGATTAGTGGAAATGTTTTTTCCTTGCTCCTGTTTCCTTCTTCATCCTGTATAATTGGGCGACGACATGACGTCCCCCGTCTAGAATGTTTGTCCTGGATGATCCCCATGTTGGCTGTGGGCTCATCTACTGTAGCTCTTACAGGCACTAATTATTAAACCACATTATTTTTACTTTAAAGGGAAAAAAATAATGTTTCTTCCAGTTGCACATTGAAAAAATTCCAATATATTGTAAGTAAATAGAGATACATGAATAAATGAATGAATGAATGAATGAAGTAGCTAACTTAGTATATTACTTAATTACTTTTAAAATTACAACATATTTCATCAATTTTGCAGAAAATGATCAGGGATGACTTAAACGTTTGGTGAAGTTGCATTTGATGAGATGGGATTAGGGGGTAGCTCAGTGGTTAAGGCATTGGACTACAGTTCAGAAGGTCCCAGGTTCAAACCCCACTCGCAAGGCCCTTAACCCTCGACTGCTCAGTTGTATAATGAGATTAAAATGTACGTCGCTCTGGGTGACGGCGTCTGCCAAATAATGTAAATGTAATAAAAAATGAACAGTAAAAACCAGAGCTATGTTTAATAGTGTAAGTAAGATCGTTTCCATATACACACTATTGGGACTAAACAGCTGTGTGTGTGTGTGTGTGTCCATAAGAAAACCACTTGTTAGTGAGACCGAGTTTGAGTCTTGAGTTTGTTGACTTTGGAACGATGAGAAAAGAGTCCAGGTTGACCCTATTCCATAGCGATGGGCGTGTCAGGGTAAGAAAGGAAGCGTCTACTACTATTTCATAGTGTCCACTGTACGAGTCTCTGGAGACAGTGTTATGGTCTGGGGTCGCTTGAGTCGATCAGGTCTAGACTCAGCAACGTTACGGGGCAATAAAATTAAGTCAGCTGACGACCTGAACGTACTGAATGACCAGATTATAACGTCTATGGAGTTTTTATTTCCTGATGTCCCGGGTCATATTCCAGGACTCAGATTGAGGCAGATTGAGGCTATCTGTTTATGTTGTAATAATAATAATTATAATAATAATTATAATAATAATAATAATAATGTCTAAGGCTCTAATTTGTACTGTATGTCATTACTGATGGTCTGGAAAATGAATATTTAAATGATTAGAAATGTTGCACCCGTTGACATCTGTCTGTCTGAGAGCAGGAAAATTAACCAGTACCTGTCTCTTCTTCTTCTTCTTCTTGTGGCGTCTCTTCCTCTGCTGTGTGTTGTAGAGGAGATGTACAGGAGGAAATTAAAAGACAAACGTAAGCGAATATGCGACGAAACGTTTCACCACACTGCTGTGTACTGCCTGATTCACACCAGCATGCAGTCACTTCCATTACCGTGTGTGTGTGTGTGTGTGTGTGTGTGTGATTCTGGTCTGATTCATCTGTCGTGGCACACCCTGTAACACCCTGCTGTTGTCTCATCGTTGTCTTTGTGTTGTCTTTGTGTATTTGCAGATGTTTTTAAATTATTTTTCATCCGTTGCTTTTCAAGTTGAAAGAAATTGTATATGAAATGCATGAAAATAGACAAACAATTAGGGGGGAAAAAACTATTATAGGTAATCCTCGTGAAATAAACCTTCTGTCAAGTTCTTTTTCCATCCTAAGGGGAGCAGGACACAAAAGACCTGCGGCGGCTTTTAAAAAGCGTCTCCTTCCGAGACGTCCTGAGCAGAGCAGAGACCACGAAGTTGTCAAAATGATGAAATATGACTAAAACACATACGGCCTAGTTAATCATAGCTGTAGGACTTAAAGAGTGCGATCCACCCATGCTGTAACATGCTTGTCTTGTGTGTGTGTGTGTGTGTTCCAGATCTGGAGATGCAGAGGCTGAAAATTGGAATGGAGACACTTTTGGCTTCAAACGATGAAAAGGTTAAACCCTGTTATAAAAATGATGAAGTGTACATTGTATATTTTATATGTGTAATGTAGTATACTGCTTAGTGTGTGTGTGTGTGTGTGTGTGTGTGTGTGTTTGCATGTAAGATCTGGGTTTTATTTTGCACAGGATCGTCACATCGAGGAGCTCACAATGCTGCTTGGGCAGTACAGGAAATGCAAGGACGTGATGATGCTTTCTCAGGGTGAGGCACTACAGTACACACCAGTGATGGGATTAAAAAAAAAAACTGTAGTTACTGCAAAATATTTATTTTGATAGTAAATTGTAATACTTTTCAATACAGTCGATCTCAGAAATTCAGAGGGGTTACAATTTTAGAGCCCGCGTGAATTGTGGGGGAAAACGCGAACTTTGGATGTGGTCAAAAAACTGGCTAAAAATCAGTTTTGTTTTTTACAGCTTGAACTTCACAAATAAGCTTCCAAAACACTTTAATTTCATTTCAAACTCAGCTTAAAACATTACCCTTAAAATAAAAAACAGAATGTAAAGGTAAACCCGTATACTGTACAGTACTGTACTGCTTGTGTCTCCCTCAGTGCTAGAATGTAAAATACCCACGTCACCCCTCTATATGTCCTGTAATTTATATTGTATAGGTGTGTTTTCTTTGGTATCAGTACTGTAGAGTAATTCACCATCACAAGCCGCATTGTTTCCCTCTACGGTCACTTTTCGGTTGTCTCGACAGTACTAAAAAATGTATACAATATGAATTTTTATATGGAAATTCAGCTGAATTTATGTTAATATTTATGTTCAAAATGTGTAAATTATATTGTTCCTAATAATTTAGTGTCAAAACGCATGAAAAATTATACATTGCTACGAAAAAAGAGAAGATTTCCGCGAACAATTATTTTATTTAGGTTCTGAGAAAAAAATCCGCAAATGACTGAGTTGAACTCGCGAAATCTGAACCGCGACTTCACTGGACTGTGTACAGTAGTATTGCACTAGTAGTATAATGTTTGTTCATGTTAGTAGCTACTGTAGTGGTAACGCATCTGTTCGTTTTGGCACAGACGTACTACTGTACTTGTTTTTTCAATATTTGTTTCCAATTTCAAAATTTAAAAAATGAATAAAGGCTCATTTTGTGATTTTGCACTTCAATTAATTAAAAAAATATATAAAAAAAAAAAAAACCTGGTTCTGGTTCAGGACGCTTGTCTGTATTCGTACGTGCTTCCTGTCAATCACTTTATAGGCAGCCATAGATCCTGTGGGCGGGAAAAAACTAAGACTAATTTTATTTAATGCACCTGTAAATATCAGACACAATCAGGAAAAAGTTTTTGTGCAATTTGTGTTGTTTAATTCCTATAAAAATGTCGTTCTGTAGTACAGTTTGTACATCATTTCACACAATTCCTCTCTCTCTCTCTCTATCTCTCTCTCTCTCTCTGTGTGTGTGTGTGTGTGTGTGTGTGTGCAGTGTGCGGTGATCGCTTGCTGTGTGGAAGCAGTGATGAAGATCTGAGTGCATCTCTGAGGATGCAAGCTCCGCCCCATAAGGCTTACTCAGACATCGTCAGACCCGGCCTCCAGGTCCGTCCCTAAACTCCAAGTCTCCCACACACACACACACACACACACACACACACACACACGAGTAACATTTACAGTATAGAGAAAAAAGCACTTTTCTGTCTACGCATGTGATGTGTATCTAAGCTCACACACAGTATGGAATACACAGTTTACATTAAAGCCACTTTAATATTAGACTCCAATACCTCAAAGAACATTTTTTATTTGAAATTTGTATTATATTCCGCTCAATAAATTAAAGGAACACTCAGACCCAGTTTGATTTGGGCAAATGCACTTATACAATAATGTTCTTGTACGAACTTTTCCTAATCCGCTCACCTTCGTGTCTTATGATAACGACTGACTGTTTTTGTTGTTATTTACTTACCCCATGTCGTGTGTGTTATTGTTGTAGAACGTAGAAATTTAGGTGTGTCCAAACTTTTGACTGGTACTATATATACTGTACAGTAGACAGACGGACTAGACAAGGGGTGTTCCCTTATAAATTTTTTTAAATTTCTTATTAAAAAATGTAAAAACTTTAATAGACTGGTGGAAGGACAGAGACGGGAGAGAGAGACGGGGAGAGAGACAGAGACGGGGAGAGAGACAGAGACGGGAGAGAGAGACAGAGACGGGAGAGAGAGAGACAGAGATGGGGAGAGAGAGACGGGAGAGAGAGACAGAGACGGGGAGAGAGAGACGGGAGAGAGAGACAGAGACGGGGAGAGAGACAGAGACGGGAGACAGAGACGGGAGACAGAGACGGGAGACAGAGACAGAGACGGGAGAGAGAGACAGAGACGGGAGACAGAGACGGGAAAGAGAGACAGAGACGGGGAGAGAGACAGAGACGGGGAGAGATAGACAGCGACGGG
>JAQQZS010000002.1:27954093-27971438 GCA_030068045.1 Platyallabes tihoni
AAAACAAAAACCCACTCAACAGAACTTACATGAAAGTAAATTAATGCTCGACCCAGTTTCCCAGGACAAACCGGTATGTATAAGGCGTATGCTAATTGCTTCCTCGGTTCAGCTGGGCATCCGCGTCAGCTGACCGAGGTGCCTTCGGGGAAACCGGGTCTACCAACCAAAACTACAAATCAAAAACACTGCCCTCTAGTGGGCAACCCTCACAGTTTTAAGATCTTTCATTTTGTTTTTGGTTTTATTTTGTTTTTATTTGTTTGTTTGTTTTTTAGATTTTTCATTTTGTTTTTGGTTTTATTTTGTTTTTATTTATTTATTTATTTTTAGATCTTTCATTTTGTTTTCGGTTTTATTTAGTTTTTATTATTATTATTTTTAATCTTTCATTTTGCTTTCGGTTTTATTTTGTTTTTATTTGTTTTGTTTTTTTAATCTTTCATTTTGCTTTCGGTTTTATTTTGTTTTTATTTTTGTTTTTTTAATCTTTCATTTTGCTTTCGGTTTTATTTTGTTTTTATTAGTTTTTTTTTAGATCTTTCATTTTGTTTTCGGTTTTGTTATTTTGTTTTGTACTTCTCGGCCACCATAGAAAAAGCCTGCAGTTATGACTTAAATCATGTATACAGTAAATATATAATTTTAGATCATTTTTCAAAATAAATGTGAAAACGTATAAGTAACGTGTTTACACAGAAATATAATCTAGATTTACAATTTCTCTCCAAAAAAATCCAATTGGTCTCCTTTTACTGCATGAAAACATGCCTCTGTGGCACACGGGATCATTTTGAATTAAACTCTGACTCGGAATTGAAACCGCTGTTGCTAGTTTTGCGGCCTGCGGTAAATCGTATGATATACTGTCCTGTAATTTGGTGGTATTTTATCCCGCAGGATGGCTGGACGACATCGGTTTACCGCAGTATAAAGACCAGTTCCATGAAGGCCGTGTCGACGGGAGGATGCTGCAGTACCTCACTGTGGTAAACGCCTCAATATAAACTATCAGGATACTTTTTTTTTTTTTGCCATGCATCGTCATACTGATGGTTTCTGAATTTCCTCAGAACGACCTGCTGATTCTTAAAGTGAGCAGCCAGCTGCATCACCTCAGCATCAAATGTGCCATCCATGTCCTGTATGTGAACAAGTTCAACCCTAACTGCTTGAAGAGGAGACCGGGGGACGAGGTGAGGCCAAGCAAGTCTCTGGGTTTCTTTTTCTTCTTTTTTTCAGATTTAAGTCAAGTTCTAAGAGAAAAGAAAGTGCTCATTTTCAACTTGCATAATATAATTCAAAGCGCTTTGTTCCAGTCCCACCTGCAGGCGTCGCCCTCTGATGTGGTTCAGTGGTCCAACCACCGTGTGATGGAGTGGCTGCGCTCGGTGGATCTGGCCGAGTACGCTCCCAATCTGAGGGGCAGCGGTGTGCATGGAGGTCTCGTCGTAAGTACTGTAAAATCCGCAAACATGCTTGCACTACTGCTTACTGTATCCTATTATTAAACACTCGGATGTATCATTTCAATTATTTCCTCCTAGATCCTGGAGCCACGCTTTAACTCGGACACGTTGGCGATGCTGCTGAATATCCCACCCCAGAAAACCCTGCTGAGGAGACACCTCAACACCAACTTTAACTCTCTAGTGGGAGCTCAGGCTCAGATGGAGAAACAGGAGTACCTGGAGTCTCAGAGCTACACGCCGCTGTCCACTACAGCTAAAGTCCGGGTACTGGATCCATCTAAATTTCACTCTGAAGTTCACTACCAATGCCTTTTTATATATATTTATGTATATATATATATATATATATATATGTATATATATTTATTTATGTATTTATATATATATATATATATATATATATATATATGTATAAATACAGTGAAACCGCGGTTTGTGAGTGTTCCGCAAGACGAAAAAGATTTGTAATAAATTTTGACTTTTGTTTGTGAATCAGCATGGTGTCAAATTACGCACACGCGCACACATAACTAGAGGCCCAAACACAGACACACACACACACACACACACAGCGCCTGCGTAAATGGAAATACTTATCTGTCGGGATTTATTTTTACTTTTTTTAAAAGGTAATTTTTAAGGTCAAGTGCTGTTTCATTTTTATTTTTTACTTTAGATTTTGTATTAATTATTTTTATGTATTTATTTTTTTGGGCTGTGGAACGAATAATTTGAGTTTCCATTATTTCTTATGGGAAAATTACATTTGGTTTATGAGTGTTTTGGAATACCAGCCCGCTTTCGGAACGAATTATGCTTTATAAAGATTTACAAATGATTCCTTGTTCTCTTCTTCCTACAGCCAAAGAAAATCGGGTTCTCCAATTTCAGCCAGCTCCGAAAGAAGCGTCCCGATGACCCTAGCGACTACATCTGCCCCCTGGAGTCTCCGAAGGCTCTGGGTCTGATCAGCGATTCTCAGCGGCCCAACTCCGGTGTTCAGGATCGGGACACTGAGAGGAGGGAACAGGTGGGGCCTCTGCTGGGCTCGGGATAAACTAACCACCCTAGTCTGCCTGAGCTCACCCTCACCTACCCCTCCACAACTCCACTCATACCCCGATCACCCGGACCAAACCCCACCGCCCCCGCCCCCCCCCCTCTCAGTGCCATCGCCTAATTCCCATCATCCCTCACTCACCATCACGACATGTTTCTGAGTCATAACTGCAGTCTGACTGTGAACTGTGAGATTTTCATGTTTAGTAATTATTTTTTATGTTGTTTTTTTTAATGCACCTCATCGTTTTTTATTTTATAATCAATTTTTTTTATATATATATATAATTTTGTGCTGTTTGGGGAAAACAGGATTGACCTTGTGCAATATTTGTACATGTATTTAATATTTAACATGAAATTTTACCAGGAATCATTTTAGAGCTCTTTATACCATCTTTAAGCAGTTTATATTTGAAATATGTTTCATATGCTATAATGTTTATGGTGATTTTATTATGAACAATGAATACGGTGTTTCATATTACGAAGCACTTTGTATATATTTATAAATAAATAAAATAAATAAAATCTGTTAAATACATTGTTCAATAAAACGCATCCTTACCTTTATTAACAAAGTGTTGTCCTCAAGAGTTGTCTTTGCAAATTTTACGATATACTACTATGTATTTTGTGGCAAATACAGTTAATTGATATAGTCTTTAATAAAGTGCATTAGAGACACACTTCTCAGCATGTTCACATAACAGTATTAATAACATTTGCTAACTTCCTTTTACTAATGGCTCATTTTTCATGGGGGGTAAAAAGTATAATTTTGACACTCATCATTTCAAATTTGACAAGTAATGATTTTTCTGTACCTGAAGGAAATGGTCCCATATTGCCTGTAAAGTATCGTTTTAAACAGCTTTAAAAAAAAAAAATTATATTACAATATTTCAGTAGCATATTACAAAATTTTAAATTTCTCATTTTTTCTATTATAATTTTTCATGAATATTCAGTTTTGTTTTTGTTTTGTAATTTTTTTAATTATTATAATTTGTCTCTTTATTCCACTAAATGGCATTCCATCCTGGCATGCACGTCCCTTCTTACCCTCAAACCCCTCCCCCCCCCCCACACATACACACACACACACACACACACACACGCACACACATCGCTCTGGAATAGGGTCAATCTGAACTCATCATCGCATGACCTGTCGCCACCGCTCCAAAGTCCAACCTTTATGCTCCCAAACAAACTGAAGTCTTATTCCTGATGAGTCTCATGAACAAGTGGTTCTCTTATGGCAACACAGCTGTTGAGTCCCAATCATGGGATATTTATGACACATAGTGTACTTTTACTTTAACTATTAAACATAACTGTGATTTCTACTGTTGCTTTTTTTTCACCAAACATTTAAGAGATAAGATTTTTTAAGGTTGAAAGTTCAGTTCTTTTAGTACCATTACAGGTGATCGTTAACGCCGTTCCATTTATTTTAATGTTCTCTTTGCTTGATGCAGACCAATAATTTGACCCTTTTGAAACAGACATTTTATTTTTGCCATTTGATAGTTAAAATTTATCTCAACCTTTTAATGCCTTAAATGAGACTTAGCAGAGACATGAGCCTGAGCTTGCTTTGGGTTGACTTAATCGTTCAGCTTTAAACATCATCGAATCAAAATGTCTCTTGTGGAGATCGTCTAAAATGAACGTATATTTGTAGTATTTCGACCCAAAAAAAAAGAATCGAGATGCAAATTTTTGCATTCAGCTGCACAGACCAGGAGATCTTTTTTTTTTCTTCTTTCATTAAATCTTTGGTAATTTATCATCCATTGTTTGTGCTCAAACGTTAATTAAGTTCACAATTCAAATTGCTTTTAAATGTTTTCTTCGTTGTTGTTGTTTGTTGAATGACTCGACATTTCAGATGCCGATAACAAAAGGAGCAGCGATGCAGATTGAAGCGTTATCAGAAGGCATTAACCACCTCACAGTGAGTGTTTCTCCTCCGTCTGCTCTCCGCTGTAATTATGCCTTCGTAACTGGCTCATTAACACCCTAACTGAGTCAGATTTCGTATTTCGATTTTTGAATATTTACTCAATAAATCTGCTAAAGAGTCTAAAAGAAGATAACGTGTCCACACTGTTGTAAGCGTTCATTCTCTCCGGAAGAGCTGAAAAAAAGCCACCAATCTGACTTTATAGTTGTAAAAGCTTAATTACAATGTGTTCAGGAATAACTGGCTCATTTATAGGATTCTGGATGTAAATCCTATTTATTAAAAGCTTTGAACAAACGGTACAACGAAAAAAAGGTTCTTTTATGATTTAAGGACCAATTTGTGAAAAATATGAAATAGAATGTTTAATTAAAAAAAACTATTTATCTGAAAAATAAAAAGTAGACAAAATAATTGCTACCGAAACACAATTCACCAAAAAAAAAAAAAAGTTATGTTGTTTTTGTTGTTATTTTATCCGATTGTGTACTTTGACCTGTTTTTCTTTCCCTTAAAAATCATGTTGTGTAAGGACTCAACATGAGAAGAGAGTACAAATTTAAATGATCTAAAGGAATACAAATTGTTTAAAGTTGTTAAAAACTGTGATTTCCAAACACAATAAACATGGTTCGTACGTTCATGAAAAACCTGGAAAAGTCATGGAATTTTAAAATGGCAATTTCCAGGCCTGGAAAAGTTTTGGAAAATGAATAAACTCAGAAGGTTTTGGAAAGGTCATGGAAATTTGTTTTCCAAAAATATCCGTGTACTTGAATTTGTTTAATTGATAATAGTGGTTTTCAAACCGGGCGATCAGTCACATCACGTGACATGTTCTCTGCTTGGGGCAACTCAGTTGCGGCTGAGCAAAAATAAACAACGCCGGGAAAATGTCGCTTTAATAATGTTTGGCTTCAATCTGAAAAGTATAATGCATGGCTTAAGAAAGACCAGACCAGGAAAAGTCATGGAAAAGTCATGGAAATGTAATGGTAAAAATGTGTACGAACCCTGAATAAATGTCTCACTTGGACTATGTTCTTGGATAGCTACACGCTATAATGAAATGGATAAAAAATCTGACCAATTAATTAAGTCATCAAATACTGTACTACAGTAGCTCCATCACATCAGGATCAAACCAGAGAAGAGCACTTGAGAAAATATTCAAATGTTTACATGACCAAATTCAAATATATTTATAAAAATAAATGTTTAATTATTAATCAGTCGGGTGAATAGGTTGAGATGAAGGCTCATTTTAACACCTTTTCCCTCATGTGACTTGATAAAAATGATAAATAATTCCATAATATATTTTTTTATTATGTAATGTTGGATTTCATGACTGGGTAAAGTTCTAAAAGTAAGTGTAAGTAGGGAGCTCGTCAGTGGAATGAAATCCTTCTTTCTTGTCATTTAAAAAAAAGTAGAAGAAGAAGAATTTACCCACAGCTGGTACTTTTTTAGGATTTAGATGCTACAAAAGTAAAACATTTTAATTCACCAAAATATGGAGCATTCAGAATAATATAAATATTATATTATTTTTCAATAATATAATGAATGCCTACCTTTACTTTACCTTTTACACACACTAATTCTCATTGTTGATTTAACTCTTGTTGAAGTCAGATTGGACATATATACGCCTAGTGTACAGTGTGTTGTATATTAATTATAGACACTCCAGATCTGAGAAAAGATATTTGCTTTGCGCTCTAACTCCAGCCCTTTTGCTTCACTTCCCGCTTCTAGCACTTACTCAGCCGAGACGTCTTTCTGAGAGGAATGAGACGCAGCCACACGGCCATGGTGTGACCAATACGCTGCTGGCTAACACCACTACCTCTATGACCCACATCAGACCCTCGACACTGATAACCCACAACCTCCCTGACCCCTGATCCATCCTTCGCCTCATCCCCTCAGCCTAACACACAGTACCGCATTCCCGGTAGAGGTTTCCACAAACAGCACTTATGAAATTCGACTTTGAATCCGGTGGCACTTGGAACACTTTGACTGCTAACCGAAGCTTGCCCAACACTCGATACACACTTACTGCACTGAGCTTCGGTCACATTGCCATTCTTAAAGTTATGTTTATTCAGTTGTATCAGTAGCACTTTTCTGTGTTAGGCTAATTTAGGATGAACTATACAATAACATGTTCACCTCAGAATCGAATTTAAGTTCTTAAAAGTATTTATACATTTAAATGTATATTTTCATTTAATGAACACAATGAGACAATAATCCTGATAAATACCTCATTTAGCAAAACCCATACCTCTTGTGATTTTGTTTTGTTTAGTTTTATTTTATATTTTTATGGACTGGCGCCTTAAATAGCTCATACATGTAGCAGAATATAATCTAAACTTAAATAAATTAACTGTTACATCAAAAATCAGCTTCATGAGCTTAAATATGAAATATCCCAGTTTACCCCCCAAAAAAACTCAAATATAGTTAATTTGAAAGTTTGCGTTCTCTAATTCTCAATTCTTTAAGTTTGCATGGA
This sequence comes from Platyallabes tihoni, assembly GCA_030068045.1. Taxonomy (NCBI): domain Eukaryota; kingdom Metazoa; phylum Chordata; class Actinopteri; order Siluriformes; family Clariidae; genus Platyallabes; species Platyallabes tihoni. The sequence continues at coordinate 27,961,127 of JAQQZS010000002.1, forward strand.
AACTATAAAGCTACTGTAGCTACCAAATAAGAGAAACTTACGGCTACTAGTTTAGAAACATCATAACGTTCTGATGGTGCATTAATTATTTCTAAAACTTTAAGATTTTTCAACTTACAACATTTGCACAATGGTGCAACACTGTATAGAGTTTTAGGGGAAACGCAAACTCTACAGTAGATTAGCACTTGTTCGGTTTCTCTGAATCTGTTCAAACGTATTTTTAACATTAAATTCCCAAATCTGATTGTTCAGAAGATGTTAGTTCATTTTCTAGCACCAATATTTTGGGCTGTGATGCAAATCTCAGGTTTATACTTATGCACTAGTTTCAGTTTAGGTGCTTAAAAATATTGGGATTATTTCATTCGATGAACGTTTGACAGTTTTTCATTAAAAAATTGTATCAAACTTATCTTGGCTGATTAACCAATGTACATTTCATGGAAGTCTGAAAAGGAATATATTACAGTACTGCACCCTAAAGTATCAATTTAAGGAGAATTTGGCATACAAAGCCGAAGAAGATTAGCAATATTTTCACTAAACTCGACTCAGGCAACACCCATATTTGTCCTTTTTTTTGCTACAAAACCTTCTAAGAATTTGGGCTAGGAGGTTTAAAACAAACAAAATAAGCCAAAAGTAAACTCGCCAGCTCGCCTGATGAGAAGACTCCCACTGAGCAGATGGAGAACTTTGCCTTTGGGAAGGTCCAAGTTTGTTATTTTGCCTTAAACTAGTTTTTTGATAGGACTCCAGAGACAAGAAGAGAGAGCTGGGCAGAGTTTCTCTTTCCTCAAACACAAAAGAAAGACTGATACTGGTGAGTATTTTACTCTACATCATTATCCAGTGCACTTTAAAGGATCGTTCGCTGTGTTTTCTAGCTAAAATGATTAAAACTTTGTCAGCAATCCAAGATCTACAAGATGTTGCAATCAAAATAAAATTTGATCAATAAAGGCCTGACACAGTTAAGCACATGCATGCTACACCCATTAAATAGTTTGAAAAAGGTTGGGTTAAAGGAAAGAAGAAAAGTTAAAGTATCATTAAAATAATTATTTAAAATTTTATCCAGATGAGTCTGATCAAAAATTTTATCACGCTACTTTTGCTGATGTCTAAAACTCTTTAATGGGATCAAGTTCTGTAGAACGCACAAACAAAAATATTTGCTGTTACATTGTTAACAATAGTTTTATTACGCAACTATATGACATTAACTGCATTAAATGATTTTAAATTGTTACGGTGAAATTTTACAAATAAATATTCCCATACTATAGTACCACTTTGAACTTAAGGTTGTTTCAACTGCTTTCTTATAATCATTTGTGTATAATTGAGATTGTGTAGCGTGATGTACATTATGAAGCAAGTATTTCAATTCAGGGCGGTATTAATTACTGGGCAATAACCAAATACGTACATTGTTTATCTTTAGCAGGTTAAATGTAATAAACAGAATTAAATACAGATATGAATAAGAGGTGAAATATTTATTTGTTCATTTATTTTAGACAATTTGCGCGCACACAAACATTGGAATTATTTCGTTAATGTTGATGCATTTGTCTTTAGTAACTGCCTGGTCACTGTGGTTTAAATTAGGCTACTAGTTTGTTAATACTGCGCTACATTCAGAAAACAGAACCAACTAAATTCATTAGAAACAATCAAAAATAACCTTTTATTTTAAGTCATTACCACTTTGGAAATAAATATACAGATATTTGGACGACTAAACCAAATATCTAAAATAACCTTGTAAGTGTGGATAGCGGCATTTTTACGGTAGTGATTTAGCATGTGTAGCACGGTGGCTAAATGATTAGCAATGTTGCCTTGCACCTCCACGGGCTCAGTTTGATTCCTACCTCGGGGTCTATGTGGATGGAGTTTGCAGGTTCTCCCCGTGCTTGGTGGGTTTCCTCCAGGTACTCCGGTTTCCTCCCACAGTCCAAGGACATGCAGACTGGGCTAAATGGTGTTCCCAAATTGCCCGTAGTGTGAATGTGCATACTGTATGAATGTTAAACGGAGGTCCTACCACGGTTATGCACTATGGGAATAAACACAATGGTCACCATGGGGTTCCTCGATGGATGTACGGATTTAGCATGATGTTGACTTGCATTGTTTGTTCAACTAAATTTAATATCATAACTACATACATTAATCTTTTAGTTAAAAAAGCAAGCATCAAACCATCATTCTTTGGCTGACTGAAAACATTTCGAACTGAAAATTGTGTATATTGTGAAAACTAAAAATTGCGTAAACCTCTGAGCTGTATTGCTTTCAAAACTGCACAAATCTATATCTAACAAAGATTATTTTCAAAAAAAGAGTTTTCTCACCAAATACTGACTGTGTTTATTTTATTACTCTTTAGTGCTTTTTATAGAAGTTTCTTTTACATAGAAATGTTTTCAAAGGCACATTTGCTTCTGGCATTTTTTTGTATGTGCCTCAGAAAGGTTTGCACAGTACTGTAAATAAAACAGCTGTTAGGTTTTACTGAGTGTGCTGGAGAATATGAGTTCTTTTGGTAACTTCTTCTGTCACACTCACTCCTTTCTGTTTTCATGCAAAACCTAGAAGCTTACATTAGAGTTTTTGTTGTTGTTTCAATTTGAAAACTGGTTTATCATGTAATACAGCATGTTGCTTACTTTACACTCATGCAAATATTCTTTTGTAATGTCATTTACTTTTTAATTTTTAACTTATTTTTGGAAATAGTGAATTGAATGGTTTTGTAAATCATAATGCAGACATGATAAACATATATACTGTAACACAATTTGTACTACAGATAATATGGTGCACAGTACTGTATGTCAAAAATATTTTTTCCTTTAATTTCTTTAGAACTGAACCATATCAGAAAAAAGTACTGAGTTGAATCTTATTTTCATAGTGCATTAGGGAAACAACACTTTGACCCAGGATCAACCAAGATGAGCCAAACAAGAAAAAAAAAATCAAGACCACACCCAGGAAATTCAAGTCCTAATGGTCCAATTCCAGTGAATCCTCACTTGCATCATGCTGCTCCCTCTTTAGTGACTGCGATCATGTGGCAGCAACCCGGACCTGTGAGTATCTTCACTTTACAGACAAAAATAAGGAGTTCTGTCCGAGCGGCACGGCCCTACGTGAGATCTTTAATGACTTGCATCCAGTGGAGCTTCCAGCTGAACCTTACCAATTCCTTCAGCTGCACGGTGATGACCCAAGCACAAAGGTTCCTCCTGGGGACTGACTGGGTCTGGACTGAGCTGGATCCACCCAGTACAGATCCCAGAATCCAGATGGCTGGGCAGGTCCTGAATCTCTTACAGAGAATTTTGAGGAATATTCGAGCATGGAAATGGTCCAGAGCTGAGAGACTGGTGGACTGTTTTGTGCTGTAATTGGGAGGAGCTGCTTTGCTTTGTGCCTCTTTTTTGGATATACAGTAAGAACGATCGGAGGGTTTTTCTAGCACCAGTGGGGCGCTGCAAGCGGTGGTTGGTAAGAAGAATAATGACCCTCTCACCACGCTTGTCAAGTTCACGTAACTTCATCAGGTTTAAGATCGCCATCATCAGCTGCTTCTGCTAATTACATCTGGCAAAGGCGATGGACAATTGGAGCAGACAACCTTGCTGTGGCATGCTTTGGGTGTAATGTGGCTGATCTGATGTCTGTTCACACCCTGTCGTTAAATATTTATCTGAAGGATTATTTCAGGAAGCTTTATGTCGAATTTCTGCACAAATACCAGCACCAGTTTTTTTGTCAGATTTTGTTTGTAGACACATAATTTAATATTTTGGCCATAAATACAATTCGTACACTGCGAAACTGAAGCTTAAAAGCTCATAACTCACTAACTGAGTAAAGATCTAAAGCAAAAATATAATAAAATTTGTGTACTTTTTTTGACTTTCAGTTTGAAATGCACATTTGAAATAACTCAATAAACATTTTTATTGTAAACAGAATGAATGAGGATGGGTTGTTTAAGTAAATGAATATATTGTTACATTCAGGTTTATATTCGTTATGTTGTGTTATAGGAAAGTACTCCATTATGTTAGGAATGAAATACTTACAGTATGAGTATGCTGTTTTAGGTAAATAATCAGCCATGTGCTGGTGTGATGTGACCCGAGTCTATTATCATCCAGATCTGGATTGTTTTCCCATTTCAGCATGTCCTGATCTGCTTTATTCCATTTACACCACTGCAACAATTAAAACTGTATTCATTTACTGTACAAAGATTATTTTTATCTCCTGTTATTACTAATACTAAAGTTGTTTACTTACCAGCCGTTTTCTGAAGTTTATTTTTGAAATGTGTTTTTCTTTGTTAATCAAGTCTTAGAGCATTAGAACAAATTAGGTAATATAAACCGGTGATTTGGAGCTGCACCACTGACAAAGGTGTTATATAAAATTGAGTATACACTGTGGTATAAATTCTAACAAATTACTTACAATAATCACATTTCATGAAAAATATGTTTTACAGTATTTATGCATTATTTATTTACAGGATGTTCTGAAATGTTACATCCAGTGCAGTTTAAGATGTACTTTACAAATGCGTCTGATGGGTTTAGTACGTGAAAGTGTTTTGTGGGTCGTAGCCGAGTTTGGTGAGGTTCGGCAAGCATGCGTTCTGGATCATCGGGGGCGGGCCACACAGCACGATCAGCACATCTTTGGCCGGAGGAGGAAGGTGTGCTTTCATCATTGAAGCGTCCAGGAATCCTGTGCTGTACTTCCAACCTGGGGCATCAACAGACACAACAACAGTGAGACATAAAACTGTTTGTTTTTTTTTTCACTTGTTTAATTGAACAGTCCTGTGTTCCCTGTGTTCAGACTGTATGTAAACATACAAGGGGCGTTCAAGTCAAACTGGGACTTTTAAGGAAATTTCTCATGCATGAAAGACTTCAAGCACAGTACTGCGGATGAGACTCTTAGCCGCAGTAAAATATTCGAAGAGTTTTAAAGAACATCACGGCCACGTCTGTGAATGACGTTCCCGACCGAGGTGGCTCGGAGCCCACTGCAGTCGTTCCTGTGAACGTTCAACGAGTCTGATCCTTAAAACACACATGTGAACTGTACACACAAGCTTTCACCAACAACATTTGCACGTACTGTAACAGGAACTTGACCACAAATTAAAGGAGTTCCTGGGAGACATAAAGCAGGCAGTCTAATCATGGATCCGGTGTACTAAGAAATATTTCTACCTTCTTTCAAAAGTCCCGGTTTGACTTGAACATCCATCGTACAAAAAAGGTCCACAAATAGGTCAACAAATGGGTCTAAGTCGGTAACTGTATATCTGCAACGTGACCTGATCCATTGGTCAGCTACAGAATTTCTTTGTGATGTTTGTGTTTTTACCTTGTGGAGGTCGGTCCAGTGTGAACCATAAGTGCAGTTTATCAGGGTGATTCTTCACAACCTCTTCCAGTTCCTTTCTTAACAAAATGTCCTTCTCGGTCTGCGCACAGAGGTACAAAATACATCTGTTTAAAACATTTTTCTGCAATAATAAGAATAATTACATTCTTCTTCTAGTCTAAGCTGGAGAAAAATCAGCCCTGGTCTCGTATTTTTTTTTTTGTTACTCAGCCAGTGCATTTCGTAGTTTTTAATTTAACACAATCAATCAATTTTATGTTAAAATACTGTTTACTGTTGAAAATAATGTTCATATGTACTTCATCCTGATTACAAGAAATATACACATGAATATTTGCCTTTTACCTTTGTTACATAACAAAGTAAAAATGTAGATAACATTTATGAATTAAAGTGCTACTTGTTTTTTTTTTCTTAAAATGTAATAGAAAAGATCAATTATCAATATGAGTGAAAAAAAATCAACAGATTTACAAATTAAGCAACTATTGACTTTTATTTATATGAACTTACAGTTCATTTTACACAACACAACCATGTCAGTCTCGCCGACACATCGGCCCTTATCTAACTTATCACATTGTCTTTTCATACCAGCCTGTACAACACATAAGGGACGGACGTTTTACTGTGTATGTGTTGCATACTTTATGTACTTCTTGATGCATGTACATAGTGTTTCTCTGTCCATCTTGGGTCCACACACTTCACAGCACTTCTTTTTGTTGTTGTTGGCCGCAACCTAGAATAATAGGCCCAGGGTTGTAAAATAGGGGGAGGCGGTGCACCCACTTGTCCCACACCGTCTGTCATCTTGTTTATCAAAGTGAATAATCCTGGAAATTATATGGCAATTTTTCAGGGACATCTTGTATGGAAATGTTCTCTGCCAGTTTCTGCATCCTACTGAGAGTCTGTGGATTCACCCTCGGACTTGAAAACACCAGCAAGGATAAGAACTTCAAAGTGGGCAAAAAAAGGGGGTGTTCCAAAAAACATGACTTCCTTCTAAATTATTGCCATCCAAAATCATTTTCTGGATTGACTCTGGGATAAAAAGCTCAAAAGAAGACTCCATATCCTGCGCATGAGTGACTGCCATCCCTGTTGGCCCTGGTTGCGTTCTTATCACATTGGCAGCCATGCAGGGTGGCTCATTTCTTGAGAAAGAAGACCATTCAATTTCACCATTCTTTGACATCCATATTTTTTCACTTGCTGGCTGCTGATGGACTTTTGTTTCTGGAGCTGGCTGCTGATGTGCTGGTTCTGTATCTTGTCTTCGTTTTGGAACTAGCTGATGCTCAGTCTCAACCTTTTCCTTAAAGTCATTATCAAAAGCATCAAAGAACACAGAATATTTTCACCATTTTGATACTGTAAGTTGTGATAAGGAACCACAAAGCTATATTTATTGAATCCAATTTGGGATATGAAAAATGCAAAAGAATAGGAGCAAATAAAGATCGGTTCCCATAGGACAGAGGGTAAAGTGCGCAGGAATGTGAAAGCAGACAGGTGTTGGTGACAGGTAGTCATTGAAAATGTTTTCTGATATATGCTCTTCACAGAAAATGAGCAAAGGCCGAGTTTGAAAAAATAATTAGTTTTATCATTTTTCTTAAAAAAAGAAAAAAAGAAAATTAAAAAAAAGAAATTTTCGGGAAAAAAAGAAATAAAAGTGGACGCCAAAATTGCCCCTTATTTATTTATTCATTTATTTTTATATCTTTTAGCCTGTTTGACTCTGGTCTTGTGGTTTATCATAGAAGTATATACACTAGTATATAATTATATGAATGAAGTATTGAATGAAGTATCAACCTAAAATCATATGTATCTTAGTAGCGCTCTAATAAACTATTATGAAGTGTTATACTAAAGTCATATTAATCTGAAGTCATATTAATCTTTGTGCATGATCTGGTCCTATATCATGAAAGACATCATACTGTAAGAACAGGTAATAGGCGTAAAGTACCTGGTTGGCAAAAATAAGGGAACACTTGGTACAATCTGTAGGATCGGCTGTGATCGTCCGGATAAGTTGCAGCATTGGGGTGATGCCTGTATAGACACGACCAATTATCAGATATAATTATCAGTCTTTATATAATAACAGTTGTATGTGATGTATACAGTATATACTGACCCGTGCCACCAGCGATCATGCCCACATGTTTAAATTTCCGCAGCTTGGCATCAGACTTTTTATCCGGCCTTATCGCAAACTGACCTAAAACAGAATAAATATTTATCACTGAGAATTTAGTTAACTTATTAAATATACTTGTTGCAGTACAGATTATTTCCAAAAGATTTAACTGATGCTGCCCTCTGTTGGTTATCAGGTAAAGTTGTTTGTTATATAAAGTTTGGGCCAGGAATTCTTAATGTGAATCACTTGACTTATTTTAGCTAGTTCTTTATTCAGAGCTTCCTTTACCGTTGCCGTTGTACACCAGGAGGCCGTTTGGCCCTCGGAAGTCGATGGTGTCTGCGATCTTCATATCGTTCAGGTACTGAGACATTTTGCCCCCATCAGGGTAGTTTGGGTGAGTATTTTTGTAATATACCTAGTTTTAAAAAAAAAGAAAGTGTAGATGGGAAAAGAACATGATGTAATATTTTAAAAGGTTAGTCAGATATATTCAGAGATATTTAAAGTCTATTGTAAATTATTAGGGTCAGAGGATGGAATCAGGGTTAATACGGGTCAAAGATCTTGGGGGTTTTTTTATTGCAAAATTTAACTTTACATTTTTTTTCGTTAAAAAATACTAATTTCGGGTTTGCAACAAAATGCGACATCCAATACAAAGAAATAAACTTTTACTTTTTAATTGTATGCTTACTGTCTGGCTCACATTAATGTATTTAGCAGTTGATTGGCATTACTACTCAGAACAAGCCAACATTTTTATCACATTATCAGGAGAAGGAAATCTCTACTAGACAAATCTACAAGGTTTTGAACTTGTATTAAACCTCTTCTTAGAATCATGTGGACCCAAGTTTAATATAACCTGTTTTTAATACCGTAGATAACCTGATAATATCTGGGGATATCAGGATGCCTGACTTTTCCAACCTTAATGACCAGATCGACGTGTCCCTGGTCCTCATCACTGGACACAGGAGTGTAAGCTCGGATCACCAGGTTCCCGTTGACTTTAGCGGACAGGTACACATGCTGACCTTTCAGGATGTCGGGGGAAGCAGAAGCATTGATATCAATTCATGTCGAGCGGTGATGACACAAGTGTGAGATACAGTAAGGCGAGGGTTTGTACCGACCGACTGGAAGCCCGAGCACGTGTAGGGACGAGGGAAGCCTGAAGCGGAATCTCTTCGTGTCGTGTGAAATGTCCTGTCAGGGTTAGAAAACAACCAAAGTGTGGACAATGGAATTACAATCAGTAATATAATAGAAATATTTCAATGATAATTCGTTCACTTAAAAACCGAATTTCAGAAAGGCTGTTGTGAAAAACAGATCTGAGAATTTACAAGTACAATTTCATTTTTACTGACTTTAATTTTCCTTTTTAATGATCTTAACTTGAGTTTTTTTTTTTTCCTCCTTTCATCTCATTCTTTTGACTTTTAATTCCAAGATTCCAAAAGAAAATCTATTTCTAAGGTTTTTTTTTTCAAGCACAAAAATGAGAATGAGATCTAAATCCCATCACTATTAGTATTTAGCTAGCTTGTATTGTTAGCAGTATTAGCATGCTAGCTCTTTTTTAAGAAATTAGAAATAAAGCTGTTGTTAGTTAGCTATAGATACTGTTTTCGGTTTGCTTTTTTTGTTAGTTTTTTTTTAAACTGAGGGTTGAAATTCTTATACTTTCACTTTTAACTTTAACTTTTTCTACTTTAAACTGAGCGGCTAATTTGAAGCTGCAACACAACTATTATTAATGTACTGTATATCCATCACCTGTTTTCAATTGCAGAACACCAACAATTTAAAAACAACAGCGAAAGCAGAAAAAAAAACTAAAATTTATAACACAAAGACATTACCTCCAAAATGAAAGAGTAAGTTAATGAACATCACATGCTTGTTTCTGATTGGCTACAGCGCCCCTTGTTCAATTGGCAATTACGGCAATTATCGCAATGTTCAGTAAATTTCATCAATTTCCATTTTGAGGTAAAATCATTGTGTTTTTTTTCTGATGTGGTTTGGCTTTTAAATTAAATGTATTTTTTTTTATTTGCTTTGTCTCACTTTTGGTGTGTTTTATATTATTATTATTATTATTATTATTATTATTATTATATTTTTTATTTGCTGTTGATTGATTTCTTAAAGTGTTTTACAATTTTTGACCACAATACATTATTCACATTATTACATTATTATTTACAGTTATCTACATAGCTGTCTAGTAGATTTATAAGAAAGGCATTTATGTCATAACTTTCATACGAAAAGCATGTTTCATATAGCAGTAGCATGATCATTTCAGCCATTTCATTTCATCAGTTTTTTTTTTCATGTTTCCTCCATGACTGACCTCCTTCTCTATGAGGGGCAGAGCGTATTTAACATTGGGATCCTGCAGAGTTTTGGGTCCTTTGCTTGCTTTTTTACTTCTTTCAGAGTTCCCTGCTTTCAGGAAAAGGTAGATGACTGAGGCCAACACTGCTACGAGTCCGAACAACACCGGAAACATCTGCAACACACAAGTGCGCACTTATTCATTTCATTATTTCACATTAATTACAGTGTTATATTGTAAAAGGGGAGTGTTTTCATCAAAGTTTAGGAGTTATACATACTGTATACAGTGGTGTGAAAAACTATTTGCCCCCCTCCTGATTTCTTATTCTTTTGCATGTTTGTCACACAAAATGT
>JAQQZS010000002.1:27987685-27998623 GCA_030068045.1 Platyallabes tihoni
GAAAGCTCCAGCAGATGACAGTGTTGATTTTATTTCAGTTTATTATTGTTTATTTTATTTATTATAAATGTTTTATTAGTGATATTTTAGTTTGTATTTTTTGCTGTAGAGCTACAATTGTAATTTATTTATGTATTTACTCTTATTTGAATAAAGTTCTATTTTGGCCCCTATAGTAGGTGTTTTTTTATTACTTTATTTTTCCTTCCGTAATATTTGGGGGAGGGGGCACAAAAGTAAATTTATGCTTAGGGCACCGATTTGGCCAGCAGCGGCCCTGCATAAACGCAATCTCACGGTTTCCATGTTAAAGCCTGGCATGCCTTTAAACCTAGTCAAAATTAAGCAGCATATACTGTAAGTACATTACTAGAGGTCTTTGTCGTCATAAATTGTCTGTGAAGTTTTTCACCAATAATGTGTGTACGATGTGAGTAATCAGGGCCAAATCCCACAACCCCTCATTCCATGAAAAAATGCATCCACAGCTAGTACCGGTTAACCATATGGCTATTTCTGTGAAACGAACATTAGAGTTACATTTTTATTCATTCACTCACTCACTCACTTACTGTATCTTCTATACCACTTTATCCTGTATTTAGGGTCGCGGGGGGCCTGGAGCCCATCACAGGAGACTTAGGGCACGAGGCAGGGTACACCCTGGACAGGGTGCCAATCCTTCGCTGGGCACACACACATACATACACCTATTCACACACTACAGGCAATTTGGGAACGGCAATTAGCCTAATCTACATGTCTTTGGACTGTGGGAGGAAACCGGAGAACCCGGAGGAAACCCACCAAGCATGGGGAGAACATGGAAACTTCATGCACACAGAGACGGGAATCAAGCCTGGCTGGGACTCGAACCCGAACCCTGAAGGTGCCAGGCGACAGTTCTAACCACTAGTGCCACCCATTTTTATTCAATGCGTGGGAATTTTGTAAGATACAAACTCAGTCTAGCTCGACTAAAGGGGTGTGGAATTTAGTCCTGATTACTTACATTGTATTCACATTCTGAGCAGGAAAACATAACAATCCCTATTAATCAATTTGTTTTTACAAGATAAATATCTTGTTTTCGTAAAATAATAACTTTCATTTAGCATATATTAAATACGTCTCCAGTGTTCGTGCTTTAAAACTATTAAAACTGTAACTTAAAGTTTTCTAAACTTTCAAAAAAGTCTTCAAAAAGAGTTTGAGGTTTCTCTGTAGCATCATGTAAAAGCCTTACAGTTTCTGGATAGCTATTCTGTGTTTTTGGACATTTTACCCTGCTTCTTTTTTGGTTTTGGTTTTCGTGGTGGAAGAGAAATAAAACACGTCAGGATGGGCTGTCATTGAAAAATCACCAACTTCGCCAAGTCTTTTATTGTCTATCACCTAGTAGCATTCTTTATTACTCAGCCTACCCTTCAAACACGCTCACCGCCACATGAATCGGTACCTAAAAAGGTACTGTACAGTAAACTCCTCTGCCGTACTCTAATGGAAACAAGTATCGCGCTCTCTCCGGCCTGGAAAACTGATCGCCAGGTCTCCACTCTCACTGCATATTCAAACAGCCAATGAATGCATTCATGTCCAGAGACGCACCGACCGTGTCAGCCTCATGCCCTGACCGTGACCTTCAGGCTCTGTTACCTTGACAACATAACTCTCCGGGACGTAGATTACCCAGCGGCAGTGGGTTTCGTCGTCAGAGGATCGTGGGTAGTCAGGGCTCTGTACGGCTGCTGGGGATTGAAACAGTGCCACAGTGCCGCAGTCCAGCCCTGAACAAACACAAAAGACGAGGCATTGATGGAGCCAAGCATGGTCGAGCACAGAGCGCACACACACACTTACACACACTCATCTCCCGGCAGACAATGCCAGTTTGCGTGCAATACAAACACAAGTCCGGTGTTGTGTTTCTTTCCACCAGGGGTCATGTGCTGGAGAAAGAAAGTGCAGCAGTGGTGTTTTGATCAACCACTCCTGACTCTCAGGGGATGTGTGTGTGTGTGTGTGTGTGTGTGTGTGTGTGTGTGTGTGTGTGTGTGTGTGTGCACGCAGCATCCTCTGGCACAGCTGCTGCTATGACCGTGGCCCCGCCAACCCAAGGTCTCACGAGACCCACCTGTGCTGCGGCACCTTAGATAAAGGGCACAGATGGAGGTCTCAGGAGGCGAAGCTGTCTCTAGTGCCAAGCGCACACCTGTGTGGAGAGCCGCACACACGGAACCCAGGCAGACAGACTGCTATAAATAATTAGCGCTCAAGATTAGAGCTAATATACTTGATATATAAACTTGAATAACATCCAATTCTTAATCCGTAGGGTTTAATATGATGTTGGTCCATCCTTTGCAGCTATAACAGCTTCAACCCTTCTGGGAAGTCTTTCCACAGGGTTTAGGAGTGTGTTTATGGGAATTTTTTTTTATGGGCATTTGTGAGGTCAGACGCTGACGTTGGCTCGCAGTCTCCACTCTAATTCATCCCAAAGGTGTTCTATCAGGTTGAAGTCAGTGCTTGACCAGTCAAGTTCTTCCACACCAAACTCGCTCATCCATGTCTTTATGGACGTTGCTTTGTGTTGGAACTGGTAGTTTTTCTGGAGTTGGGCGTTTCCCCTTTGTTCCAGTGATAGAAACTCTTAATGCTTCAGACATACCAAGACATTTTAGACAAGTTCATACTCCCAGCTTTATGGGAACGGTTTGGGGACGGCCCCTTCCTGTTCCAACATGACCGCGCACCAGTGCACAAAGCAAAGTTCATAAAGACGGAGTATGGAGTATGGAGCGAATACTTTTGCCAATATAGTGTATGTGAATACATAGACCGGAAAATTAGATGTCATTTGTATCAATGCCTCAGTGACAAGATTGTTTCAAAGAATATTCGACCAGTTTCAAAATATAAATGACTGTTTAACTTATGATTTAATTTTATGACACAATCTCTTTGTATTCTCTTTCGTGTTCCTGGAGCACATGTCTCCATGTGCTCCAGGAACTGTGTGGCTTTCTTGTTTTTCCTGCTCTAACACACCTACAGTACTTTAAAGAAGGAAATGCTGTTAATTAGCTCATCAGTTGAATTGTGGTATTTTCGTGCAGAAAAAAAGAAAGACATAGGAGTCTCCAGGGCGACTAGTTGGTTAGTGCCCTAGCTTAAGGTTTTTTCTCTGGAGTGTACTTTGCAGTGTTCCTAAACTGGCATCTTTGTACTTGAGCTTTTATACTCTACTGATTTTTCTTTCCAATGGATGCAGTAATCCGACCTTTTTCCAAAGCCTTCACACTGGCACTTTGGATTAAAGTGTTGCTTTTGATTGCACATTTAATGAGGCCACGGTGGACCCGACCTTGTTGTCACGGTGCACTGATTATCCCTGGACTCCTCTTGCATCCATCACTATTCATAATTTGCACTTGTTTTGGTTCGTTTCTTTAAAGCAGTAGTCTAACTGTAAGGTGTGATGATGATTTATAACCTCGCTATACCATGTTACAAACATGTTCTGCTTGTTCGTGATCAGTCATCAGTCCCTGTGAAGAACAAGTCCCTTGTGCCACAAGGAAAAAAACAAATGAGTTCAAGTGGTGTTGCGTTAAGATAATGAAGGGAATCAAAATACCACTCAAGGCATCTTACCTAGACAACTTCTAATGAAAACAATAACAGTGTACAGTATATGCAAAGCGAAGACAGACAAAAAGACAAGCGTGAGTATGTGAGTCCCTGTCATTGGCGGAAAAAGAGTTTTTAGAAATAGTTAAAAGGTTAAAGCTAAAAATAATCTGATGATCTTTAACGTAATCAGTGATATTATTATTATTTCAGGTTGAACCCCACGTACATGTCTGTCTGTCTGTCTTTCTGTACGGCCGAACTCTCCGTCTAAGTTATTAATACAAAGAAATAACATGTTGTAAGGTTGAGTATCTTACGCCTTGTTTACACTAACTTGCACTTCTTTCATTGTCAGATACACTCCCTGTTCGGTAATCCCAATTCCTAAATTCCCAATTCCATATAAATTCGATTTTATTATTTGTACACAATGTGAATTTTTTACAGCTAAATGTTTTTCTATATTTCTATATTTGCTAAATTTTCTTATAAAAATCGTATTTCATAGTTTATATTTTTATTTGAAAACTTTAATTTTTCTTATTTTTAGGTAATCAGCGATCGTATAAGCATTTCAAGATTCAAGATTCAAAGATTCAAGTTTCAAAGAACTTTATTAATCCCAGAGGGAAATTGCTTAATGAAATTTCACTTCATGTCATACTGTGTATGACTGTATACGAATAAAAGTCAAATTTAAATCACTTCTACCACTTCAGTGCTGTTATTTCAGCAGTGAAAATATGAACAAATCCCAGTATAAATATTCAGTTTTGCTGACATACAGATAGACATATAGACAGATATACAAACAAAAAAAATCTGATTTCGGGTTCCTTCAATGTATGAAACGTAAAGATATAATTGAAACCATTAAAAACCGTTCTTTTAATTATATAGATGTCAGCACATACAGTTTGCTTATATTTAACTATGAACCTTTGTCATTACACTGGTTTTAACTTTTACTTTTCTTTTAATTGGATTGATCAGATCAGAGCTTAGGTTATTGTAAAAAAAAAAAACATAAGAGAAAGTTTATTGGCCCCTCTGAATCTCCACTATGTATGAATAAACATGGGACTGTAGTGTATGTGTGCATTCTGCTATGCCATGGGTTGCTGTATTCCTATCCTCACCCATTAATTCCAGGATGGTATACAGCCTGGCATGAGGTTGGAATAGACCCTGAATGGGCTGCCAGTCTCTTGGGTAACATTCAGTACGTTTACAATCACAGTTACAGTAATTCAGTCTCTGGTTAGAGCTCGACTAGGCCATATAAATTGACCTTTTCCCCCTTGTCCACTGCAGGGGAATCGATTTCATGATTGAAGTACAGTGACGGTGTCAACATGCCCCTTTTCAGTTTGTTAGTATTGTATTCCCGGTTGGACGATTACATCACAGACCATAAAAATATCGACAAACAAGTTACCTAGTTGCAAACTGGTGGCATGTCGAGCAGTGAAGATTTTACTTTTGTATTACTTTTTGTACAAATGAGATGCACACTGTACCTTGTGGTTACAGTGTTATCTGAAGGCAGACGACACCGCCATAATGTTAGTGTTTTGTTCGAATTCAACTCCCTAGGTCTTTACAATAGTGATGAGAAGTTTGCATCATTTTAATGACTCGGTTCTTTGAGTCTTGTTTTGAGTCATTTAGTTTGTTCTTTTTATCAGAAATAATTTTTTTTTTAACATTTTCAATAAACAGACCCTCAACGCATCTACATGCACAAATTTTGGCTCTAGTTCCAGTAATGAAAATATTACAATATTTTGATAAATATTATGATATATTATGATAAACAGAATGAGCAGCTCACCTCTCATATCTTCTGGTCCAAATCGTTCATTTGTTTGTCACGTGACTCTCATAGACGCTATGCAGTGCATTACACAGGAAACAGAATCGAACGGTTCTTCTCATGAGTCTTCTAGTCCGAGTTGTTCGTTC
This sequence comes from Platyallabes tihoni, assembly GCA_030068045.1. Taxonomy (NCBI): domain Eukaryota; kingdom Metazoa; phylum Chordata; class Actinopteri; order Siluriformes; family Clariidae; genus Platyallabes; species Platyallabes tihoni. The sequence continues at coordinate 27,993,287 of JAQQZS010000002.1, forward strand.
TTTTTAATCTATTGCACTGCATAGTGTCTATGGGAGTCATGTGACAAAAGAACGAACGATTTGGAGCAAAAGACTCAAAGGTAACTACTCATTTCTGTTTCCTGTACAGAACCTACGGAGGTTTTGCGATGCTTTGCGCATGCACGAATCACTCTCTGAGGCTACTCGTTCTTCTGAGACTTGTTAAAAAAAAAATCGTTCATGAACGACCCATCACCACTTTACACAAACAGTGTTCCAGACACTATCTTTAGGTCCACTTTGACGCTGAATGAATTTGTCATCCCTAACCAATCTAAGAACCCTGAAGGAACCCTCTTTGGTCTGCAATGGTGTTCCACATCTTCCCCACCTATAGACCTATAGTCTTCAACAGCAAACACAGTGAGACGATCACTTTGGTACAGAGGATGGTTCTCCAGGTCAAACTTCAGAAATTCCAGCAGGATTATTTTGCCATCTGGTACACTTATAGACCAGGAGCATGCCCTGTCAACCAAACAACAACAAATCATTGTCAGTTTTCCTGTACACCTTATGAAGGACCACTGAAACATAAAAGACTTACTCGTTGTTGGTGTAGTTCAGGCCTGGGTAAACTGGGTATTGTATAATTCCCTCATTCCCTTTAACAGCTCTGTCTTGTACTCTTAACTGCGAGACTTTTCCTGGATGCAGGAAATCCAGATGTCAGCTTGTAAACGTTATGACTCAAATGGGTGAGCTCTTTCCGATAAGAGGTTTCATCATGTTGTTGATCCAGCTGCGTCCACATCCTTTGCCCCAAGATGTGATTCCGACCACCACCCATTGTCCGTCAGCCTGGGGGCAGAGTCCCACCTGAGTCCCCCTAAAGCATACCAATAGTATTTATTTAATTAATGCATTAATCATGTGGTTTATGTCCACTCTTGCCCATGGCCGGCTAGAGCCGCGATTGATGGGAGAGCGCTAGAGTGCCTCCCATCCCTCCCTTCTGATTTGTATGGTTTTGTTTAGTTATGTCACACCATTATGTACTCCCACCTAACACCCAATGTGCAGAAATATACTCTGGGTCTACTTTGACCCTGACAAGGATAAATCATTTACTGAAAGTGATAAAGTGAACTAAACTATTAAATCAACTTTTTTGAGACAAGACTATATGTCAGGATTGAGCTAGGAAGAAAATAAATTCCAGTTTTCTAAGATGGCTTTATGTTATTGCACTCGCCTACACAGTGAAGTTTTGCTCATGTTTATAGATAGCATTAAGCTTGCTGGTGCGTCCTAAACCACAACAGCCAGCTTCGTTTATGCCACCGCCTCCACACCATGCAGGAATTCCCTACACAAACACCAGCATGTCAGAAGAAATCAAGGACATGCACTACTGCCATATACAAATATCCCTCACTCACACTATATACGGCACAGTTTCCATCCATTCCATCTTGAAAACTCTGTAGTCCAACTAGGAAAAGTGGAGGCCAATGGTGACCATTGTACAGTACATATTTATTCTCAACTTTACGACCGTGGTAGGACCTCCAGTCAACATTCATATGCACATTCACACACTACGGGCAATTTGAGAACGCCAATTAGCCTAATCTCTCTAATGTCTTTTGACTGTGGGAGGAAACCGGAGTACCCGGATGAAACCCACCAAGCACGAGGTGAACATGCAAACTCCATGCAGACAGACCCTGAGGCGGCAATCGAACACCCGACCCTGTAGGTGCAAGGTGTTTATGTAAAATATACACTAGGAAAGCTATTAGGAAATATGTAAAAAAAAATTAGCTCGTACTCTGTGGAAGTAGAGAAGCAATGAGCGGCAGTAAGAAGCCAGCGATGGCAGCACCACAGAAATGAGATCCTCTGAACCTCAGAGACACCTGGGTTTAAAATAAATATAAAAAAAACACCTCACTTTACCCACCTCGGTATGCCAAATCACACGCTCGAGTCTAAATCCCTCTCTATTTCTCCTTATTAGACTAGGTAGATACATAGATACATGCCAACCAGGTGTGAGATAAGCACCTGTGAGCCGTAGAGATCCACAACTTGCTCCTGAATGGATGACGGATTGATGCTTTTACGACAATTACTGCGAGAACTTGTACATGTACCCTACACTCAGCCATGCTCAAAGTGACGGCCTTCCATGAATGGCACACGACTGCAAAGAGCATGCAGAGAGCTAAGAGAGACATTGTGGATTCTGATGTCTTCAGGGGTTTCTATAGATGAGACGGGGAGCAAAGAGCAAGGGGGACAATGGTGGTCCATAAATCTGGTAGGAACACTGAGATGGTGCTTCATATTAAACAAAGACAACAATTTGTCTCAGTTACTTTTTATTTATACCAGGGAGTGCACTTATTTATTTATTTATACCTCTTCATGTACTGTATCTTCAACATACAGCGGAAATAGTATTAGTCCGATTTCAAAAAAAAAAGTTCGTTTTATTCAGTGCTGGATGTTTTACTGGGTCACGAGACAGGAAGCTACAGACAGCACGCCTGTTAAAAGCTTGACACAACATATGCTGTATCTGGAAAATGCCTCAGGGCTGAAAAACACACCATGTTCCTGAAGGTCAAAGATGGAACATGAGCCAGTTTGGACTTTATATGACGTGAACAGGTTTTGTTTCAGTCGGTCAATAAAACAGATCTCCAAAGAGTCACATTTTACTGCATTCTGTGGCGCAGGCAAGAATCGATGACCTTAAGGTCTGAAGATTTCATTCAGCTTCATTTATCTTAATCAGCCTTTTTTTTTTCTTTGCAGAAATGTTTAGTCCTTTTTTTTTTTTTTTTTTTAAATAACGTTGAAAAGACAGACACTTTCCCAAGTGGTTTCAATCTTAGTGTTTGTTCTGTAACATGCTATCAGATAAAACACACCCACACACAAACACACATGTTCTCTTTTACATGTTTACTGTAAAGCTGAATGACTGTATTGTTTACTCTGACCTTCAGCTGAAGCATCTGCAGCTATGAGTCATGAATACGGCGGATTTTCACTGAAAGTATTGAACAAAGTACAAAAGAGTACAGTATGTGGATAGAAAAAATATATATTGGATAAAAAGTGCCATTAACGCAAGCTGTAAGGCCAATCACAGGTTTAGACAATGGGTGTTCGAGTCAAACCAGGACTTTTAACAGAAAAACACTCCCTTTATTTCTCTGTATAATCTCCTGCTACACTAATGCACTTATCCCAGTGTTTCACAAGCGCTTGGACACCATCGAGGTAAAAAGTTTACTCAGTTTGATGGCACCACCTGCTTCATGTCCAAACCCCTAGCCTCCCAGGAACTCCAAACATGTGGAAATGCCTTGGAGCGAAGTCAGGACTGTACAGGGGATGTGGCAATAACTCTCAGCCCAGTTCCTATAATGTGCAAGTGGTGTTGGTGAATGATTGTGTGTACAGTTCCCACAGGTAGATGCGTCTCTTTTGCAAGTTGGCGACAAGTAATTGAATGTTATTGAATGTTTACGGAATCGACTGCAGTGGGCTCAGTAATGTGCTTCTCCAAATCGGTTTTATGCCTTCATTCTTCTGCTCATTAGATGACAAGTTTGTCCGGTTTGACTTGAACACAAAATGTGCATGCATGAAATGCGTGAAAATCTTCCCAAGTGTGTAATTGTTGATTTGATGAAGTCTCTTCTCATGAGATGTTTTATTTGGAATTTGTGGAAGGAGTCTCCAGTGTTAGTATTTATGAGAATCATCTGCAACAATTATTTTTTTTTATTACCAGGTCCACGGGCAAAGGAATTTCTTCTTTTTCTCTAAATCTGAACATCTTGTAGTACGGTTGTTTCAATCAATAGTAGGTATGACATGTTCTTAAATCTTTACAAAATGTAATGGATACATACTGTGGGATGAAAGGAATAAAAGACGTCTTTCAGCCTGGCTTCATTCACTGAAATACGTTCATCATCCACTTTATTAGGAACACATGGGCATTCATGCGGTTATCTAGTGGCAGCAGCACAACGATGCAGATCCGAGTCAAGAGCTTGCTGTGGAAACATCCACATCAAACATCAGAACAGAGAAAAAGCATGATTTATTTTTTTATTTTATGTCTTTCATTATATCATATTGTTTGGTTTTGGGTATTTCAGAAAACATTGATCTCCTGAGATTTTCACACAAAACTGTACTAGAGTTTAGAGAGAAAAACGTTCATGTGAGTGGAGCATCTGCAGCTAAAACATCTTGTCGATGAGAGAGATCAGAGGAGAATCACCAGTCTTGTTCAAAGTTACAGGAAGTCTTGAGTAACACAAATCAGGTTTTTACTTAAACTTAATGTGGATGAGCTACAACAGTAGAAGACTGCATCAGGTTTCTTTCCTGTCCGCCAAGAACAAGTTAGGTAGCCTCGGATTCCTGTTGGTGACTGACAGGAGAGGAACACAATGTGTACTTGTACGGTTGGAGCTCAGCAAGTTTCGACGTTTCGTACATTTTAAGACGCCTTTCTGCTCATCACGCTTGTAAAGAGTGCTTACACACTATGAGATACGTTTTTCTTCCTGGCTGTTTGGAACAATCTAGCCATTTTCATCTGCCTTTTTTTTTTTTTTTTTTTTTTTGCATAGTCCTGGGAACACTCTAGAGAATATGGTGTGTGAAAATCAGCGGTTTCTGAAATACTCAAACAGACCATCTGGCACCAACAACCATGTCATGATCAAAGTGATTGAAATCAGACTTTTTCGCCCATTCTGTTTGATGTAAAGTTTATCTTAACCTTTTAATCCGAATCTATGATTTTTTTTTTACATTTTGCTGACACCACAAGATGAGCTGATTAGATACGTAACTACACAAACGTGGAGGTGTACACATCTTCATAATAAATGTTCATATGCATTTTTTATGTTTTTTTTTCCATTGGACCTATGGATTTCTTAAAATGAATTGTTAATATACGATATGTAGGAATCTCTCGCTCACAACTCTATTCAGCTTCTCCTGTACAGTCTATCCCAGGGGACTTGGGGTACTAGGCAGGGTGCTGCTCCATCGCAGGGTACACAAGCAAGCACACACTCATGCTATGGGGAATTTGGAAATTTCAAGCAGCTTAATCTGCATGGAAGGAAGTCCGGGTGAAACCCGCCATGCACAGGGATAACATGCAAACTCAACAGACAGACCTGATGCACAACTTGAACCCTCGATCCTCGACCCGCTGCGAAGCCACAGAGATAACCAATACACTACATTAAAGAGTATGCCCATGATCCCTGCACAACTCAGGAGCTGTAAGGAGCTCTCACTGATCATCTATACACATGGTCCCTG
>JAQQZS010000002.1:28008889-28028315 GCA_030068045.1 Platyallabes tihoni
TACTGAATACTGACCATTTAATACTAAATACTGACCATTTAATACTAAATACTGACAATTTAATACTAAATACTGGTCACTGAGAACTAAATACTGAGCACTGACTGCTGAAGACAGTACTGAAGACTGAATATTGAAGACTGGACACTGTATACTGAATACTGACCACTGAATACTAGATACTGGTCACTGAGAACTAAATACTGGTCACTGAGAACTAGATACTGAGCACTGAATGCTGAAGACTGACCACTGTATACTGAGTACTGTGGACTGACCACTGAATATTAAATACTGGTAAATACTGTGAATACTGAGAACTGTATTCTGAGAAGTGAACCCTGAATACTAATGACTGAGCAGTGAATACTGAAACTGAAAATTAATTACTAAAGCCTGATAACTGAATACCGACGAGTGAACATCAGACATTGAAGACCAAGAACTGTACATTAAATTCTGAGCACTGAAGACTGAGAACTGACTGTAAACTGAGTACTGAAGCCTTAGCACTCTATACTAAATACTGAGACCTGTATACTGAGGACTGAGAACTACAAACAAACCCGCGCGCGCGCACACACACACACACACACACACACAGAATATGGTAAACCGCTAACACATCAGATACATGATTAACTTTATCTCCTTATCAAGGTCTGGTACCAAAATCTTCTGAATCTTTACCTGGCCTTACACATACACATCAGCTACATAAATCGTGTAAAGCTCTCATATTAGAGACAGTAATAGTAGCTCTTCTGTAGGATCGGACTACACGGGCTAGGCTTCGCTCCTCACGCACGTCAGTGACCCTCTGCCGCCCCTGACCCTGTCACAGGTTCACAAGGTTTTCCTTTCTTGGAGCTCTTTTGGTAGGTCATGATAACTGATAACTGGTATAAAAGTTCCATAAAAACTATAAAAATATTTCTTAATTTATTTTATGTGTTCAAATGCCATGTGTAAACAAAGTCATTGAACCTCACGAGAAATTAATAAATTGATGTTTAGAGCATGTTAAGACCCCCAAAAAGACCAAAACGGTGGAATTTTTATATATTACTTTTTTTAATCCTTAAGAAAACAAGAGGGTCCTGCGCACCCTATAGTGCTTGGGCCCAAATTGACCTGCACTGTAGTAAACGGTACACACACACGCATGGATGTTGACTATATGAGTGACGCACGCGCACAGAGACCGAGCTTGGGAGAGGATTACCGACAATTCCCCAGTGAGAGAGAATGCTAGAGAGAGATCCCTTTGGCTAAGTTGTGATCATGTGACACTCGGCAAATAAAGCATAAATATATTGCTCGTTTCGTAAAACCTCGCTTGTTTATCAAGTCAGAATTTGTCAATTTTTTTTGCTTGTTTTGCAAAACACACACAGAACAAGTTACTTACAATCCAAGGTTTTACTGTAATTAATTTGCTTTGTTGCATTAAGCTGTAGAAGTCTTTAAAAGCCATGTTGCATTACTAAGATATAATTTCTATACATACACAGACAACAGTTATGACCAGGTATTTAATACTCTACTTTTATAAGCTACTAACAAGCTACTTGCTCTATGTAAACAAACACCTGCCCCAATAGATATTAATTAGAAAAAAAATTTTTTAATAAGGTACTGCATGTTGAATTTTGTAGTGATTTACATCTTTAAAAATTACTACAAGTCCTGGGTTTGTCCAGTTATACACCATTATTATTATTTTATTATTATTTTTCACTACCTTAAGTACTCTATAGTAAATTAGATTTCAATTAGGATGTTTAATGTCCAGGTGACCCCATCCCCCCCCCCTTCCCCCTGTGGCTCTCGATCACTATGTTTACTGCTGATTGCGGACCTTGTTTCGAATACGTGTACAAAAAAAAAAGGGAATAAATCAAAGAAATTCTCAGCAATACACCATTAGTGATGTTTTTAAATTTTAAACAAAAAAGTCTCAATTTTATAAATAAATTGTAGTTTTATTCATAAAAGTAAAGAACTAAATATTTTTTTATTCCAATTTGTTAAGTACACAATACACAGTACAATATGCAGTAAATGCTTGCATGTTTTTGAGATAGAATAGAAAGATTTCACTACAAAGAAAAAAAAAGTACTAGAAAGTACAATTTATTTAAATGGTAGTATTTCCAATTAAAAAAAAGAAGAAGAAATGTTCGGTTGGAATATACAAATTTACAAAAGTTACAAAATAAAATCTAATTAAAATAAAGAATGAAAATTTGTATTTCAAACATTTTACGTACATAATACTAACAGCAAAGCACATTACTCACTTTCAGTCAGTCAGTCAGTTTTAAATTATTTTTAAAGACGTTTAAAAGTTTAATAAAAAGTCAGACGTCGCCTTTTTGTGGGCCTGAGTCCAAGCGAGCAAAATGTGTTCTCTGGATGGGAGGGGCATATTCGATTAACCTGTCAATCACAGAGACACTAGCCAATCACAGGCATCTCTAAGCTCTGTAATCTGTAAAGCATCTCCTTCGTGCAGGCAGTAATATTTACAAGCAGCGCTTATTTAAGTGCAGTGTTTCAGGAATGATCAGGTTTGAAGAATGAAGCTCTACAAGGTTGAGCTTGAACGTTTTGATTTTTTTTGTTTTTGTTTTTTTTTTTAACACCCCAGCTACAGTTTCACCTCAGGTAGTGAAGTGACTTAAAGGCATAGTTTGGATTTTTCTTTTTTTTCAATTCTGTCTTAAATCAAAATTGAAGTGCACACAAGTTTGTTTTAATAGGTCCAAAGTTTCTTGGCTTCCAGAACCAGAATTACCCACAATGTCTCGTGTGCACACTGGACCTGGAAGAAGTTTGGTCTTTAAAAAAATAATAAAAATTAAAAATCAGATGTCATAGGTGATCAATTCAGCAATCAAGTCAAACCGGGACTTGTGATTGACCAGACCAAACACAGTTATGGGAGTTATTTTTATAGGAGTTATTTTTATATGAGAAAAAGTATCTTTATTTCCCTATATAAGCCTTTGTACACCAGAGCCTGTCTGATTCACGATTCAGGATCATGGCCGTGCATTGTGATCGAGAATTAATTGGAGTTTTTACCCTCATAACTGTTGTTCTGTTACTTTGTACAATCAAAAGTAGTTCTTGACTACAGCGTACACACCGACTTCATGTGGCGTTGGTCACAGCACTGGCCCTACTTCTAACGGACTTTGTGTGTGTCTGTATTGTAGCTGACGTAAATACGTTTCAAGTGTGGAGAGATTAGATTATATTGTTTTTAGCTCTTGGACATGCGAGTGTTTTTATTTTTTAACCTTTGTAGTAATAAATTTATCCGGTATGTGTGTGTATATATACAGTGTGTATATACATTATAATAGATAGATAGATTGAGGGAGAGAGTTAACAGAAGAATGTATACACACTTCAGGAAAAGAAAAATAGTATGATGTATATTATATTATAATAATAATAATAATAATAATTTATCATGATGTATAGTGGATTTTTGAGGTAAGCATATATTGAAAAACATGTATCCTAATAAAAAGAATTCATATTTGTAAGTTTATTTAATTGGAGATTTGATTTTGGGCTCATTTTTGGTAAATTTGCAAATTTCAAAATTTCTCACCAAATTTCTGTAATGCTATTTTTAATCTAGAATCTTGATTCTCACTGACAACGGAGAAAATTTGTTCTATGGTGTTGCGTAACTTGATTTAAAAAATTTAAACTTTAGAGATATTTTGAGGTGAAGGTGTAGCGCTGGGATCTGTATTAGAGGGGGTTTGTATTATGTGGGCGGCATCGATGCAGTTATGAATCGTGAATGTTTTGTGTGGTGATTCACGTATCGCCGAACAGACTCCAAAACCGCAAAAAAGGCGGCACTTGAGGTGTAATGTGACTATTTAAAAAAAAATAATAATAAATAAATCTTACAGGTGACGCTCTCTGAACTATTTACACATTTTTATCCCCTGTAATAAGGAGTGAACTATTTGCTATAAGTTTGTTTAGAAATAATAATTATGGCAAATTTATCAATTTAGTTTTTTTTTTTTCTTGTTGCGCTAAATTTGAAGTTAAATGTTAAACTATATAAACTTTGTATTTGAACTTTGCATAGGTTATGTTTTTTTAGGTGAGAAAACTAATGTTATAAGGAACATTTATTTACTAATTAAACTTTTTAAAGTTTTTAACTAATTAAAGTTTGCAAAATCACAGGAAACTATATTTATAAAATCGTGATACTTATCGGCGCCAAGGTATCGTGATCATATCGTATCGGGAGGTGACTAGTGCCCACCTTCCCAGGTTTGTTTTTATGATTTTTGAGCTACGAAACTGATGTGAAATCTCTCCTGGGCTTAACAATCACAAGACAGTCACAATAATGCATGTCAGTGATTAAAAGTGCGGCGTAGTGTGAAGATCATTACCATAATATCGATTAATAAGCTTATAAATTGTGTAGCGACATTACACTGAAAAACCTTTGACCATAATATGTCCTACGATTAAAAATTAATAATAAAAAAACAAACAAACAAAAAAACTCCTATGCAAATACTGTATTTGTGCTTCGTCCCAGATCTCTACCCGAGGCGCGAACGATAAGTAAACTGTATTGTAGTTTATTGACTCAGGGAGGATGACAGTCGCACAGAAACAAGGCGAGGTCTTGCGGGAAAACTGCATTTCTATTGCGAAAATTGAAGGAAAGAAGTGGAAAGAGAGGGAATAAAAAAAATGTAAGGTTGTGCGAACTGAACTCCATGCCTCCCTTTTAAAGCCCGAGGTCCTTAACTAATAATTTCACGGCAGCCGTGCTAGGTTTCGCCCCTTCACGCACCTGTTAAAGTGGAGGCTGCATGCCAAAAGCTCCCATGAGCTAAAAAGATTTGGGCGAACACCCATCACAGGGGAATCTGTGACATTTATGTATAATTATATTGTATTTACTGTACAATTACAGTTTTAACAGCCGAGTCAGAAGAGCTCGTCATGTGGGAGCAAGTTGTTTGAAAGAAAACTCAGAACGCAGTGAAGGTATAGACGACATCGCTGTGCAGCAAGGATACGCTGGTACAGGTGTGCTGGTGCGCCATTCACAAATTACACCATAACAAACCAAAAAAAAACAAACAAAGAAAACTTTAATTGCACACTCATGAGCCACGTGTAAAAAAAAATAATAATAAAAAAACATAATAAAATGTACAGCGCCACCTGTTGAGTTTTGATATTGGAAAGTCCACGGAACGACGGTGCAAGATCGTGTTTATTAAGTAGATTTCAATCGCACACTCGTAAGCGCATATAAAAAAAGGTGAACTAATGATTTTTTTCTTTTTAAATTTTTAAAAATATGATATAAGTGGCGCTTTCCATTTAAATCCCAAAGTAGCATCTCTTCACTTCACGCGGGGCTACATGTTACCTCAAGCTCGGCCAAATGCACCTGTGAAAACCCCATTAAAATCCGTTCAGTTTTTTTTTTTTTTCGTCAACAATATTTTGTCACTGTTCATTGATATCCGTGGCGTCTCGTCATCATCTCGTCTTAGTCGCAGGAAAAAGGGTCGTCAACTAATATTTTTCGTCATCATTTTGATGAATTTGTTTGAGTTTGCAGGCCCCTTAAAATGGTGAAAAGGATAAGTGCTTTCACAACTCAAGTATCGTCACACTAATTCCAATAGATAGATAGCAAATTAATCTCATCATCTTTTATGTCATACTGTGAGGTAATAGTATATCATTCCATTAACTGTGATGTATGTGGGTGGAGCCATGGATAACCTCTAGTGTATGGTAGTGTGTGTATGTATGTGTATATATACACACGTGTGTGTGTGTGTGTGTGTGTGTGTGTGTGTGTGTGTGTGTGTGTGTATAATATTAAAAAAAAAAATTTCCCCCTGTGACTTTCACTCAGGTGTGTGACTGCAGAGACACAGGATGGTCACCATTCCAGAATACTACACGGGGAAGAACGTGCTGATCACCGGCACCACAGGGTTCATGGGGAAAGTGCTGCTGGAGAAGCTGCTGCGCTCCTGCCCCGGCGTCAGAGCGGCCTACGTGCTCGTGCGCCCCAAAGCGGGTCAATCTCCGAGAACGCGCATCGCCGACATGATCAACTGCAGAGTGAGTCCAGGGCTTCAGTCGAGACAGTGTGTCTGAGAGTGCAGCTTTGTAAAAAAATAAAATAAAAATACTGGTGGTTGTTGTGTAATTAACGTGGAGTTAATTTTTCTGCATTGAGGTTAATAAAAGATATTTCATTTTCTTAAATATAATAATTTAATTTAATCTAAAAAAAATAAAATAAATAATAATAATAACTATACAGGTACATATTCTGAAGAAATATGTACATGTAAATATGTGGTGCTTGCCGTGGCAAAACTGGGCCTCCAGTCTACAGAATCCTTTGCTAAGGCGCTCTAGTGTGTGGCTTGACAGCCTCACAATAATCCTGAGCGACTGATTGGTTGCCAGAGTAAAATAAGCCCACCCCCATGTCTCTATGACCGTGGGATCCACAGTTAGGTTCCGTTTCAAAACGTTCCTATGAGGAAACGGGGAATGCAATTGTGAGCACTTGTCAAAGTCAGTGGGGCACCTTTTGGCACCTCTTGCGCCTCAGGGGTACAACTTATACCCTCTTGCGGAGTACGTTCTGAGACATCTTGCAAATGTGGTGAACTTTATATTTCTACAAAACTCTCGCTCTGCATTAGAATTCGTCAAATTTGGTCTCAATGTTAGAAAAGTCATAGCACGCCATTCCTGGATAAGCGATTTGACAGCTTTTTCGTGGGTCTACGATAGGGATGTCCCGATACCGGTATCGGCCTCGATACCACATTTTTTAAAGTACTTGTACTCGTAAAAAATCCCCCGGATACCGGGAACCGATACCACGCTCTGAGAAATGTCTATTTTTTAGCGGCGTGTAAGGGGTTAATCACAGGCACCGAGTGTATAGTGAAAATAGAGCTTGTAAGTATGTTAAAGTGATAGAGAGCAGTCCTGTAACAGACAAGTGTCTTATGAGGTAGGCTAAGTGTAGTATATATAGATAACACATTGTAAATACTACCCTGTACTGTGTTCTGTAAATGTACAGTCACGCTGAACGTGTAGCTCTTGTAGCTGTCCACTTCATTAGAAAGTTCTTCTATTTTAACACATGCCAGGTCTAATAATGAAGGCTCAGGAATACTAAAAAAATTTTTTTTAGTAATTTATTTAAAAAATATATTTTGGAGTCAGTGTGGTGACACATGAATTACCAAACAAAAGAATTGTGATACATCTAGCTCTTAATATTTATTTGGACTGAATTTACTTTCTAACTTGTGTCATGATTTGTCACTGATTCTCTAGCTTATAATGTTTAATTTACTTGAACTACACTTTAAAACTGATGCAGCCTCTTTCTTACTAGTCTGAATCAACTCGTTATGTTACTGTTGCCTGAATTGTGCATCGTCTATACGTCATCAGAGATGAACTTGTCCATGTAATTGTTCCTCTTTTGTATCCCTGCTTCAGCTTTTTGACAGATTAAGAGAAGAGCAGCCAGGGTTCGCGGGGAAGATCGTGCCGGTAAACAGTGACCTGACGCAACCAGAGTTGAACCTCAGCAAAGAGGACCAGGACATGCTAAAAGAGCGCATCGACGTCGTCTTCCACTGTGCTGCCACTATCCGCTTCAACGAGCCGCTTAAGTGGGCATCATATTTATAAATATAAACACGTGTTGCAAAATTTTTAATGCAGTGATAAACAATGGCAACGTATCAAAAAAGCAAAAAAGTCCACCAATCTGGATATATCTTTACCTTGATTTGATAATACTCTTAATCAGATTTTGTTATAATTCCAAACAAGTTTAGCAAATAATTTGCTCATAGCACACAGGATGCTGTGCCATGGAAATAGTTTTCCAGAGTTTTCAGGATTTAAAAAAAACAAACATTTTTTTAGTAATTTATTTAAAATATATATTTTGGAGTCAGTGTGGTGATACATGAATTACCAAACAAAAGAATTGCGATACATCACTGCCGGTGACGATAACCCAAAATGAAACTATTAACCAAAGGCTTGTAAAAGCAAAAAAATCTGCCTCTTCTTTAGTCTTCATTATTCCAGGTACTTATAAACAGCCTGCACCTTTTGATCAAGGCAGGCAGATCAAGTCAAAACATTCACTCAGGTCCTGTGGTGTGCGTGTTCATTCTGTGTGCTTGATGTGATATGATTAGTACCCACATCTTCATATACACTTGTCCATCAGGGATGCCATGCAGCTGAACGTTCTGGCCACACAGAAGATGCTGAGTCTGGCCCACGGGATGAAGCACTTAGAGGTGTTCGTTCACATCTCCACGGCATACGCCAATTGCGACCGCGAGCTCATCGAGGAGCTCGTCTACCCGCCACCTGTCGACTACAGGAAGCTCATCGACACGCTGGAGTAAGTATTTTCAAATGAGCACTGTAACCTTGTATACGACAGAGCTGTTGAATTCTTGATCCCGATTGGTCGGAAAGTGTCCGGTCGTGTTCCATAACAGCAGCGCTGACTCTGTACATCCAGCTGCAAAGTTTTCCAGCGCAGGAAATGCTTGTGGACAGATGAGTTTATGGTTTCTAAGTAACTTAACAATGTTATTTATGTATATGTTTGTCTATTTGATTGAGAAGATTAAAGTCAGTGGATAGATGGTTTGTTTCTGTTATAATGTCAAATGATTACCAGTATAAGCATGTTTTGAGGATATTCAACAACATTAACTATAACTATAAATGGATAAAAAGTCATTGAAAGGGTCATTGTTAAAGAAATAAAGAAACATTTTAGTATTGGCAAATTTCTGTGTTATAGTCTAATGTTAAACATTTACTATATAGTATAAGAACATTTCAGTAGTATGAGACGTTACCTGAAGCCTCGTTGTGTCATGTTTATGTGCAGGTGGATGGACGATAAACTGGTCAGTATGATGACCCCTAGGCTTCTCGGGGAACGACCCAACACGTACACATTCACCAAAGCCCTGGCCGAGTACCTGGTGCAGCAGGAGTGCGGGAACCTCAATGTGGCTATCGTCCGCCCTTCTATAGTAGGAGCCAGCTGGAAAGAGCCCTTCCCTGTAAACATCTCTTGTGCTAATATAAAACGTTTTCATTACTAGTGTAATATTGTCTCATCGCTGGTATAACGTTGCATTTAAATTCACTAACCGTCTCCTACACCAGGGCTGGATAGACAATTTCAATGGGCCGAGTGGAATATTCATTGCTGTAAGTGCATCTTTGTCATCATCGTTATCATCACTGTCATCATGCCCGTCACCATCACCTATCGTCAATACCATCAGTATTATTGCTTACATTATCATCACGGTCATTACCATCATTACAATCATCAACCTCATCGCAATCCACATCGTCATCACCGACATCATCTTTATCATCAGCAGCAACGTTGTCCTTCCATAATTCTAATAAGATTTACCTAATTCTTTGCCGACATCATCCCTGTCATCACTATTATCACCATCATTACAATCATCACTGTCACCTTCGACATCATCACTACCATCATTGTCATCACTGTCATCATCATCACAATCCGCATCGTCGACATCATCGTTATCACTGTGTTATTACTATCACCATCATCACAATCATATTCACTGTCACCTTCGCCATCATCACTATCATCATCATCACTGCCGACATCATCATCACTGTCATTACCATCACTATTGTCACCATCATTACAATCATCAACCTCATCATTACCACAATCCACATTGTCATCAACGACATCGTCACCCTCATCACCATGATAATCTTTATCATCAGCAACGTCGTTATCCTCCCGAAATCATAATCATGTCCTTTACTTTCTTTATTGTCTACATTGTAATGATAGTTATAGTAATGATAGTGATAATAATCATCACTTAGCCATTGTCACTACCATCATCATTGTCGATATCATTAAATTTTTATTTGTATAGCGCTTTTAACAAGTGTCATTGTCGCAAAGCAGCTTTACACAATCAAAAGGATTATTTTAAGAAGTATGGAATGTGAGTATGCATGACTCAAAATGGTCAGATAGTCCCTGGTGAGCAAGACGAGGGCGACAATGGCAAGGAAAAACTCCCTGAGATAATAATAGGAAGAAACCTTGAGAGGAACTCCACAGGGAACCCATCCTCATTTGGGTGGAACAGAAAGCAGGAATTGATCTGCATTCATACTGTGTTAGGTGGCAACCAGTTCAGCTATAACAGTTGATGTTAATTCATGTTACATCATCATGATTACTGCCATCACTATCATCACCATCATTACAATCATCAACCTCATTACAATCAACATCATCATCACAATCTTTATCATCAGCAACATCCGTTATCCTCCCGTAATCCTAATGAGATTTACTTCATTCATTGCAGACATCGTCATCACTGTCTTTACTATCACAATTATCACCATTACAATAATCAGTCACCTTCGCCATCATCACTACCATCATAGTCATCACTGTCATTACCATCACTATCATCTCCGTCATTACAGTTATCAACCATCTTCATCATCATAATCGCCATCACCGAAATCGTCACCATCATCTCCATGATCATCTTTATCATCAGCAGCATCGTTATCCTTCCATAATCATAATCATGAGCTTTACTTTCATGTTCACCATCAGAATCATCGCCACCATTATCGTCGTCATCAATATCCCAATCGTCATTGCCGTCGCCACCGTTATACTCATGATCATCGGGCCAAGCATCACCACTATCATTATCAACATCATCATCACTGTCATTACTATCACTAGGATCATCACCATCATTACTATCATTAATCTCAGTTTTTATCGTAATCACCGACATCGTTGCCATCATCTTCCACTTCAGCATTTGTAAGCATCATCATAATCATTAATCATTCTCATTAACAAAATCATAACTATAGCTGTCTCTGTCATCACCATCATCATGATCCTCTTCACCCTCATCCTTAATAAGGACATCATCATTGTCATCACCGTCATCATGTCCATGACCATTAACATCATCACAACCGTCATCATCACTTACCACTTATTATTGCCACCACATGCAGTTCGTCTGTCATCATTTTTAGCATAAACTTTATTTAAAAAATCCTTCTGCTATGACATATGTTTGCATTATTGGTATCATGGTGAAGCTGTTATCTTTTTATGCAGGCAGGGAAAGGCATCTTGCGCACCATGAGAGCCTCTAACAGCGCCGTGGCTGACCTGGTGCCAGTCGACGTGGTCATAAACGCGACTCTGGCTGCTGCATGGCATTCAGGCTCGCAGGGACACACAAGGTCAGTGTGATGACAGCTCACATAAATCATACAGAGGTCAAACAGAGTCTAGGTGCGCAGCCAAGATGTTCGCAATTCTATCTTTTTCACGCTTGCTTCAAATATCTGTATGAGTATCTGTATGTATACAGCATTAGACAGCGATTAGAACAAGAACCATTTCAAACATTTAGCTGACTGAAGTAGGTCATGGGAAATTATTTGTTTTAACACAGTGTTTTTGTGGGTATTAAAGAAACATGATCAGTATTCACAAAGAGCGATATTCATGCAGACAGTACTACTAACTAACTAACCCTGTTTGACAAAGTTTTTTTTTTTTTTCCTTTGGTTGCAGGCCAAAAAGTTTGTTGGTGTACAACTGCACAACTGGCTCAATCAATCCTTTTCACTGGGGCGAAGTCGGTATGCAATTCTTTTCGTTTTTACAACAGTGTCTTACAATAAATCACATTTCCATGCTAGAAGACACAATAACTGTGGCTGGTGGTGATATTGCAAGTGAGGCTAAAAATACACAAACACGCCTAAATGCCTGATTAATAGGTGCATTTATAATTTCATTTCGGACCTCACACACCCCCAACGTGTTTCAAGACCATAATCCTAGTGGCTTCTTGTCTTGTTTTCACAGGATAGCAAGTTTTCAAAGCAGAACAAGTAGTCTGTCTACTTTTAGTTCCTCCTCCAAAGTCATTTTAGGAAAAGAAAAAAAAAAAAAAGGCTAGTGATTGTGTGCGTCACACTCACACTCATCCCTGATAGATCACATGATTCTACATAGTGGACTAAAAAGAAATCCGCCACACAGCCAGTGTTGCCAGATTGAACATGTTTCCACCAGGTGGTTTAAATTTAGATTTTATAAATTTTCTAAACTGGTGTACATGGGGGGGTGAGGAAATTTTGGGATGGTTTAAGATGAGATTTACACGTTTTTTACATTTTATATGCTAATTTGAAATAAAACCTGGGAAGCATGCCAGTACTCTAGCCAGTCAATCACCATGACATTAATGGACATACCTACGTCGTTGTCATTGGTTACTAGACGCTGACGCGATTCGTCTTCGTAGGTTGTAGTGATATTTTTAGCAAGTGCACTACTTTGAAGGATTGAAAGGAGGTTCCCATGCCATGTCGAGACTCTCGTCCAGTGGGTAGTAGTTTTGCGTTGTTGTACGAGGGGCGGTCATAAAATGCGCATTATCATATAAAAGAAAGGGAAAATATTTGCCTAGATTATGTCTCCGGAAATGAATACGTTCATGATCATTACTTATTGTTTACAAAAACACCCGGGTTGAAAAAATTGAAGTGCGCCGCTTTCTTCATGACAACACGCTGGCCCATTCATGAAACTCATGAAACAGTGAAACTTGGCGACTTGAGGTACGAAATTCTGCCTCATCCCCATCCTCCTTCCCCGACCCCGCACCCAGTGACGACTTCTGCTTCCATCACTTCCACGACAACGAGGTGGAACTTTTCCTCAAGATCCAAAAAGAAGGATTCTTCACAGAGGGTCTTCACCAGCTCCTCCATTGTTTGGAGAAGTGTGTCACCTTAGATGGAGGAGATGTAGAGAAGGAGTAAGCTCATGACCAACGTTCATTTTCATTACATTATTTTTTTTTAGCAATAATAACAATTTTCTGACCGCCCCCTCCCCGTACGTTTTTCATCGTACCGCTGTTGATTTTATAACTTTGGCTGCCCGCTGTTGTGCAATGATATTACGCATGGTACTGCAAATCTGCTGAATATTTCTCCAAATATTAATTTTGTGTGCATTTTGGAGAGCAAAAGACAGCTAGTGATTAACCCATTTACACCAGCTTATCCTGTCTGATTTCTGATTACTTACAGTTCACTGCATCAGACATTCTCAAAACAGAGAAATTGAAATGTTTCTCCTGTTCCTCTGAACCAGTTTATGAAGGGATATGCATTCTGGATTTCAGAGCTGAGCGAGCTAAAGCGTGTCCCCAGGGAGCCATTAACATCCGGGGTCATTTAAAAAAGCTGTGGAGAGGGACACTACAGTGATTGCTGCAAGTCTGACTCTCAGATTTTGTTGTTGGAGTAATAACATCCTAGTTTTTATATGTAGGTTGGATAGAGTTGGAAATAAAGAACAAATTCCCTTAGATCAGTGACAAATGAGAAGACCCTTGCATTTATAAAGAACTTAAAAACCTTATGTTAGTAAGGTATCTAAAAAAACAAGTAGTCCCCGACTCACAAACATTTGAGTTTCAATCACTGAAGTAGTTCACATTACTGTACAAAACAATAGACACTGCAGTGCACCAGATACCAATATTTACAATTATATACAATATTTTCAGTTTGTAAGTGATTGTATAAAATGTCTAAAGTGCAGTATATTGTATATGTTTCCGTGTGGGGGTGCGGCAGAAATGAATCGGCCTCATCAGTTTCATCGAATCAGTCCGGGAGCACGATGATAGAAAATGGCTGGCCTGTAAATCTGTCCTGATGGTGAATGATCCTAATTTTGTATAAAAAAAAAAAGTTCACAGTGGAAAACAGCTCAGAGACAACACTTACTTTTCTCGTGTGATATTAATTTCCTTAGGCGCAGTTAGGGTTTTTGGCCACATGATGGCAGTTGGTATGCTTTACATTGTATATTTGTGTCAAAGGCGTATAAGACTCATTTTGTCGGACTTAAGAACAAATCCGACTTACGAACATACTTCTGGAACGGAACTTGTTTGTAAGTTGGGGACTACCTGTAGTTAAGAAGCTAAAATCACAAATCTGTCAAATTATACACGTCAAGAGTGATCAGAAATTTAGCCCTTCCTCAAGTTAAATTTTGAGAAAACAAATCCTTATCCACTAGTTTGCTAGGCAGAATACTGGCTAATGACACAAATGCCCTATTAATAATAATTTAAATAAGGTTAATTTATTGTTATTGCATTTAAGCACCACCAGTCTGAACAGGCTATAGCATGCAAGCCAAGTCTTCACCCTAAAAACATCACTTCACCCTAAAAACATCACTAATTAGAGGTTGTTTTTTTATCTACCCCAAAACATTTTTGTTTTTGTTCAAGTTAGAGGGGTGTTCAAGTCAAACCGGGATTGTACAGGAAACAGTTATGAGAGTAACTTAATTTCTCTATATAATCTCCTGCAATACTAATGCACTTAGTGGATACCATCAAGGTATAACGTTTTCTCAGTACCCCGGAGTCATGATCAAACTGCCTGCTCCACGTCTGAAACGGTGACCTCCCAGGAACTACTTTAATGGCCCAAACATGTGGAAATGGCTTGGAGCGAGGTCAGGACTGTACAGAAGATGTGGCATTAACTCGCAGCCGAGTTTCTGTAATGTGTGGAGTGAACAGGTCTCGCAGACAAACGCATCTCTTCTGCAAGTTGGTCGATTTTTCAAGGATCCGACATTCTGAACCACCTCAGCCGGGATCATCATTCACAGACGTACAGGCCTCTTTAAAACGTTGCGCTGTTCAAATGTTATACTGCGGAAATCAGAGTCGCTGTACTGTGCTTAAAGCCTTCTGTTAAATGTCAACCGGATTTACACCTTCATTCACCAGAAATTTCATCTCGCGTTGCGGGTTGACTTCAACGCCCCTCATATTTCCCGATTTCTTTTTTTATTTTTGTAATGTATGGCATGACTAATGTAAATGAGCATGGAGTATTATAGCAAGCTTGCAGAGAAGCTGTCGAACAGCGTTTCCTTCTGTGAGCCCCCAAGCATTGTCGATTGAACCGATATATCGGTCAGTAACGACAAGTTGTATGTATGTTGTTATTTATTTATTTATTTATTTTTATCTTTTAAGGATCATTTCCTGCTGTGCAAAGTTCACCCAATTGAATCCCCACTTTTGTTTCTTAGAACACCATGTTATATCCACTTTCAAGAGGAACCCCCTCGAGCAAGCTTTCAGGCGGCCCAATGTTAATCTCACATCCAATCATCTAATCAATCAGTACTGGATTGCTGTGAGCCACAAGGCGCCAGCATTCCTCTATGATCTCTTCCTCAGGATAACGGGACGGGAGCCCAGGTAAATCGCTTCCCTCGTCCGTCCCGATCATTCCTCCCCTTGTGCTCAGTCTAATCCCATGTGACATTACCCACTGCAGAACCTGGGAGAATGCATAAGCCAGACGGTGCCTGCTGGGTTCTGCACTCTCTCTCTCTTTCTCGCCTTTCCTCTCTCTGTCTCTGACTCTTTCAATCTCTCTCAGCCTGTTCCATCCTACCGCTCGAGGACCCGTTTAAAAAGTTGTCCTGTTTCTGTGTGTCTATGCGTATGTATGCCTCCCTGCAGAATACTGTATTAATATGACGTTCAAGACGAACCCGTTAGAGCAGGCACTCAGGCGGCCCAATGTTAACCTGCGTTCTAACCCATTTACCAATCAGTACTGGACGACGGTGAGCCACACCATCCCGGCTCTGCTCTACGATGCCTACCTTTGGCTCACGGGGCAGAAGCCTAGGTAAGGTCCTCAAAGCCACGCCCTTTGGACCTACACCACCTCTTTTCCACCTGATGGCTTCTTGCATGGTGTGCGTAGCATGAATTTTCCAGCTGCTGGGAGTCAATGAACATCTGGGTTTTTCAGGTTTTTGGTTCGGTCTTATTGAACCAAAGTAGTGGCTGCAGGTCAAGGTGACTGGTGTGATGTCGTAAAGATGTCTTACGCAAAACTACACATTGTTGACCCTCATGGTGCTGGAGTCGGTTTTGGTTTTAGCAGCCAACCTGCCAAGTTTGGGGTCACTTGCAAATTTCTTTGTTTTTGTTTAGTGATTTATTTTCTACATTCTGCAACAATACTAGGGATTTCAAAACTATGAAATAACACATATGGAATTATGTAACCACAACAGTCCGTTGTAATTTTAAGACGTGAAGGTCAGACATGAAGTTTTGCCTGCAAAGGGTTCAGTTGAGGTGTTTCGGGCATCTAGTAAGGATGTCTTATGGGAACAGTATTGTCAAGTGCATTTGCAAAACCCATCAAGCACCATGATGAAACTGGCTGTCATGAAGACCTTTCCAGGAAAGCAAAATCAAAACTTACCTCTGCTCCAGAGGAAAAGTTCATTTAGAGTTACCAGCACCAAAAATCAGCTGTTATGAAGGCTTTATAGAGCATAAGTAGCTAATACATCTCAACATTAACTGTTCAAAGGAGATTATTGCATATTTTAACTGCCTTGAGCTTTACAATGTAGAAAGAAATAAAAATCAGGGAACCATAGAGTTAGAAAGTGATCCCACTCTTTTAAGTGGTATTGTACCTTTTTGCCACTTAAACATATATCTTTACGAGGGTTTGGCTCCAAAATCTAAAATATTCAGGAGTCAGAGCTAAATAATTTGCATAATGTTACCAGGAGAACTCTTGTAGCCGTGCTAATTTAAACTGGAATCTTAGATACAAGCTCTGACTGAATACCAACTGAGTCCAAGTGGGATGAATTTAGAACTTTTACAGGTAGACTTGGGTCTCTATATCGATTGCATCCGATGTAGATATGGCAGGGTAACTTTGGCTAGCTAGCAACCAAAGCTAGCTTACATCAATCTTGTTAGTTAGCGCTGCAAAGGGCGAGTTTTAAAAGGAAATAAAGGAGAAACAGGAAATATTTAACGTTAAATTAATACTTTTCACTCCATCAAAAAATACTACAAAAATGAAATGTTAAATTTATCTGTTGTTTTGCGATTCAATGATCACTGACAGCTTACTAGCGTGTGCATCCAAGAACATTCACTGGAAAAAGGGTTGCGGGAGTACCAAAGCGCACATTATCATCACTCCTGGAATGTCTCTCATCCAATCACATTGCTCAGTTCGACCTTACTGTTATATAAAGCTGTTTATTACAAGGATAGCAGATACTGTCCAAACACTAACTTGTTTGAAATGTGTAGCTACTTAATGCAAGGTTTGAAGCCAAAAAGATTCCCAATGCTGCAACAGTGATTATTGTAAATGCTGGTGATTATTTCCAACTTGAGTTCAGTGGTTCTTAGCTTAAGTCTGATTTAGTCTCCAGCACCATGTTACAGTAAGTGGGTAAAGCTTTTATCAGGCAAGTGGTAAAAGAATAAATTATATATTAACATCTCACCAGTTGCCTTGACTTCACACTACTATAAATCTTTACGGTTTTGAAATTGAAAGCACGTGGGTCGAGAATGTTTGGTGAGCCATGTCATGTCTTCACAAATAAGATTTCCGTCAACTCTCTGAGCTTACATCAGGTAAAAAGGTACCAGATACCAAACAGCCGTGCCAGCCCGTGATTAGAGGACCATTATCACTCAAACTTCACCATACATCAGAATCACCCTTAGTCATAATGACCATGAAGGTTTCCAAAAAGATAAACGAGCTCATACTTCTCTCCATCACGTATGGCGTATGTTTAGAATCGGAAATAAACCGTTTTGTTAATCCTTTATAATAATGACTGTAGCTATGATTGAGATTGGATTCTGTTTGGTTTGGAAAACATCCGATTTGAGCTCAAAGAGTTCTCAAAGACTTTTTTTTTTTTGTGTGTAAAATTAATGCATTATTCCTTCGAAGAGAAAGGATGTCTCTTCATCTGTTCATTCTCGTATCATGATGTATGTTTGTCATGCATGTTGTTTGTCATTTTTGTACGTCTTAAAGAGAACCTGGGTAGAGAAATGTTAACTCATTTAATAGAGCTGTATTATCAATCAAAGTGATTTCGTCTACTGTACAGCATATAGAAGCGCTATAAAAACATCATGCAACCTTTCTTTCCATTTTCCCAACTGTAGTGTGTTTTCTACCACCGTTGGAGCTGTAAGGCTAATGTAGCTATGTAGCAAGGAATTGTAGTCTGAGTTAATTCTTACATATAGTAGGCAAATGTCTTGAGCCCCTTCTCATGTTTTCATATTTTGTTTCCAAAGAGACTCTTATATTTTTACTGTAGTCTTAAGGAACAGTTCTCCAGGATTCCTGAAGGACATTTTTTGTCTCTTATTTTCAGTCCAGTCCCTGCATCTGAGTACTTTCAGAGGAATGTTTGTTAAGCCACACACTGACCTTTGAATCATTCAAGCAAAAAAAAAAAAAAAAAAACATCTAACGTAAGTCATGAACCAGTGAGAAACAGGTGCAGATGATGACAGATGATCAGGCTGGTGATTAGTGTACTGTACTGCCGATGCTGAATGCTAAGTGGTTGGAGCAGACGGGAGGGGAAATGAGGTCACTGCTGAGGCTGTTACATAAACAACCAATTTTTTAATTGTATCTTCAGGCACTGTCAGTTTCTTTAGTTTAATCTACATCATTTAAGAAGAAATAAGAGGGGCTCAATACCTTTGCACAGGACTGTTTATTATTATGTTTGTCTAATGTGTAACATAATTTGACCCCTATACAGTAAATGTAAGAAATCATAAACATATTTTCATTTAATCGTGTTCAAAATATTTTTATTTTTATATTCTGTTTAACCCTAGTTTTGTAAGGAGCCATTTTAATGAACACTGGGTAAAAACAGTCAATCTATGTATTATTATGTGGCACAATCTTGCTCAAGGCCAAAACACAGTATTGGTGCTGATTTCATAATTTTTTTTTATGTTATAAATATTAAACAGAAAAAGTTTGCGTGCCAAAAAAGGTACTTCTGAAGTTTTTTGCAACGTGGAAGTGACCAATCTTGTGTCCCTAAAAATTTCAATCGTTTTGGAGATTATTTTATGCTGTATGTGCCCCAAAAATAGCTATTTTTCAGCTTTAAACATAATAACTTAAAATGCTAATTATTCATATTTATATCCATATTTAATTATATTTATGAATTAAATACTAAAATTTTTACTTATTGATACTAAAATTGGTGTAAGCTCCTAGAAGCATATTCAATTCAATTCAATTTTATTTGTATAGTGCTTTTAGCAATTGTCATTGCCTCAAAGCAGCTTTACACAATCAA
>JAQQZS010000002.1:28066688-28088885 GCA_030068045.1 Platyallabes tihoni
GTGTAAAATAATCGTGATTTCAATCATGACCAAAATAATCGTGATTATGATTTTTTCCATAATCGAGCAGCCCTACTTTGACATCACTGTACATCCTTTATAAAAAATAAAAAATAAAAATAAATTTAAAAAAAAACTAAAGATAGGCCAATAAGAGCAGAACTCAAGCAAATTCTATCAGCCATTCATCATACCCGAGTCTTCATCTAGTCCTGATTCACAACTCCATTGATTTGATAATACTCTCTACAAAAGCAAAACAAATGATCTCATTTTACTGTAAATGAAAGAGTCTGGCTGTGATGGATGTGATGCGAGTCTGCCACCGCACTTGACTTTAGAGATATTTTGAGAACAGCAGCAAGTGCTAATACAGTAGAAGCAGGGGCAGAATTCTCACTGCCCCAGGTCTGCTGCATGTGGAGGAGGGGCAGCAAACATGACCGGGTTGCCAGATTGCGCCGGGATAAAAAAAAAATAAAAATAAAAATTCCACAACCACCATGAGTCAAATCTGGTAAAAAAAAAAACAAAAGAAAACACATAAAGGCGATGTGAAGTGAGTGAAGTGCAGAAATTGTGTATAGAATTAGAGAAACCTGGAGACGTATTTTTCAAATAGGTGAAATATTTGACCGGCTGTGAGGGTTTAAAAATGAAAGCAGGACAAATATCTCCCTTTTCTTATTCACTAGGTTACAGTCTGTCCTGTACTCTATTCAGAGCTCCAAGCTATCCCTTACAAGCCTGAGTAATCGGACACCTTCCTCCATAAACCAGCACACTTCACTTCAGAGCCACGCTCTCCGATTACGCGCGGTCTCACCCCATGCTTGCTGTTTGCGAACACCCTGCAGGCGGACCCTCCCGTGCAAACACGTTTCCAGCCGTAAAAAATGTCCACCGCCGCTTTCCCACAGCCCCACTCTGTCGTCCCATTCAAGGTCAAGGACTTTTTTATCTCGCTGTCGATCGTGGTTTGAATCCCCAGCTGACGTGGACGCGAAAGGTACGGGGCCAGGGCTTCGGGAAATAAGATAAGGAGCTGAAAGTGAAAGAGTGCCAGGCTGTACTGTATTTCGGAGTCGAGCTGCCAACAGAAGAGTCAAAACACCTCAGATACAAATATGTATGAAAGTCAATGTTGGATGCGTGACATTTTGTTTTTCTCAGGAGGAAAAAAAGGTATTGAATTGTATTATGTTTCACTTGGGGTGGAACTTGAAAGTCACACCTTTTGTACCTTAAATATATATTTCTTTACATAGCAAGGTGCACAGCTTTACTTTTTGCTAACTCTTTAATCATAAAACAAATTACCGAGCCTTATATTACAGTATTTTTTAACAGAATGCTATATGTCCACATTTTTAGATTTACAGAGCAGAAGTAGCAGATGCATCTCAATATCAACTGTTCAAAGGAGATTATTGTGTATTTTGGACGCCATCAGGATTGTTTCACAGTGTAGAAAGAAATAAAAATCAGGAAAGAGTTAGAAGGTGTGTCCATACTTTTGACTGGTAGTGTACTTTTATGCCACAGTTAAGGCTTTTGACGGACCTGTTTGTGCTCTGGCATTCAGAGGTCATGAGTTCAAAGCCTGTTGATGCCTCTGCCCTCAGCAGGGACACTAACCATCATGCATGTGGAAATGGGCGGATAGCACCTTCCTCCATGTCTGTTGCGCAAAGCTGGCTGGCTTTCATGTGCTTTTGGATGAGGCACATCACAGCGTTTGCTCTCTCTGCATGGTGGCTGAACATAAAGGAGCACTAACATTAAACCAGCTGTAATGCTATTTTAAGATGATGATACTTGTACCTGACACATTTTCTTTTTTTTTTTTTTTTTTCAGCACTGGTGCAAGATGATGCCCGCAGCAGCCTCACCCTGAACTAGCTCTCTTTTCGGCGAAGGGGGGAAAAAGGGAGCGAGGGGACAGGGGAAGCGGAAGTGATGGGGGGAACGGATGAAGAGAGGAGCTCTCAGGCTAGCCAGCTCTTCGAGAACTTCGTGCAGGCCTCCACGTGTAAAGGCACGCTCCAGGCTTTCGGCTTGCTGTGCAGGCAGCTGGAGCTCGACCCGGCCGACCACCGAGGCTTCTACGGCAACCTGAAAGCGGCGGTCACCTCCTGGAAGGCCAAAGCGCTGTGGACTAAACTGGACAAACGAGCCAATCACAAGGAGTACAAGAAAGGCAGAGCATGCACAGATATCAGGGTGAGTGAAGTATTTGATGAATATCTTTAACCTTTAGCATAAACTCAGATTGCTGTCTCGAAGCGCAGACAGTTTAAAGTCAAAGTGTAATGAGCATTTTCAATCAAATAACTCCCTTTCATCTTCATTTGTTAGTCAAATCAGCTCATCGTGGTTCAACAGACCCACATCCGACACTTCAACGTCTTTGCCACTCAGATCTTCTTTCATGGATACACAGGAAGTGGTACAGCAACATCTTGCAAATCATGCGACTAGAAATTATTTTTCTTTCTTTTTTAAATGAATAAGTTCAGAGAAGGCTTACTTTGGTTTCTCAAGTTTTTCATCCAAGTCTTCCTGAGGCTGATCATTAACTAAACACTTTTTTTTAAAGTCCTATTTGTTTATAGTGAAGTTTACTAGTGCATGAGGTACCCTATAAAATGAAAGCCTAGGAGTAGGATTAGGATTAGGACCTGCCTGAGAACACGGGCTGATTGTTCAGATCTTAAATTGTCGGCCACGCAGCCTAATCTTCCAGCACAAAGGACGGAGTTCGTAAATTAGAGTCTGAATCTGAATGTGTGGGGTTTCTCAGAATAGAGGACTTTTTATGAGAAAAATGTTGGAAATGTTAAAGGATTGTTTGTGGTAATATTTTAAAATGGTTCTGGGAGGCAAATTCAACGCTTCATGAACTCTGACTCACGCTGCTTCAAAGTAATGAAGATACAATAAGGTGTTCAAGTCAAACCGGGACTTTTCACTGTTCAGAATAAGAGAAGACAGTTATGAGAGTAAAAACTGCCTTTATTTCTCTATATAATCTCCTGCTACACTAATGCACTTATCCCAGTGTTTCACTAGTCCTTGCGTACCATTGAGGTAG
Organism: Platyallabes tihoni; assembly: GCA_030068045.1. Lineage (NCBI taxonomy): Eukaryota > Metazoa > Chordata > Actinopteri > Siluriformes > Clariidae > Platyallabes > Platyallabes tihoni. Next base: position 28,069,783 of record JAQQZS010000002.1, read on the forward strand.
AAGGTTTTCTTAGTACAGCAGAGCCATGATCGGACTGCCTGCTTCATGTCTGAAACGCTGGCCTCCCAGGAACTCCCTTTAATGGCCCAAACACGAGGAAATACTGTAGCTTGGAGCGAAGTCCTGACTTCGTAGGGGGCATGTGGCAATAACTCCCAGTAATTTAACCACAAGTCCCGGTTTTCCTAATAAAATTTTACAAACCTCTCATCATGCCTTCAAACCCATCTCCAGCCCTTCTAGATTAGTAAAGCATTTTGAATATATGGTTGAAGTCCTAAAGCTTATAACAACACAGCGTGTGATGTTTAAAGAGCGGCCGATGTGTTTAAAATCTCCGAGCATGTTTTTTTTCACTGTTCGATTCGGAAACCTGACGGACAGGGATGTTCAGCTAGAGGAAAGCCGTTTTTTAATCCTCCAGATGTACATAAACTAAGCAAACGTGTGTAAACATGTTAAAGCTGCTTTATGTACAGTATGCATGCACACACAGGCATGCCCCAAGTCTTTACTTCACATTGAACAGCATCACACCACATGGGCGTGGAGCGTTTTCCTACACCACCACAACTAGACTGGTACGTCACTTCTGTTATTCAAGCATGTTGCCCAGGGTCAAATGAAATATTTATGATATTTAAAATATGATCAGCTTATCACACTGTTGTTCAATCAGGAGACGTGATGGTTAATCAGACCGTAAACGGGCAGCGAACATTTCACAAGCGCACTGGTTATTGCTATATCGTTAGGTAATAAAATGTGTGAATGATGCAGAAGACCTGAGACCGTATTGACCGACAGAAGTTGATTGACAGCACGCCAGGGTGAATTGCAGAGGTCTTGAAAAAGAAGGGTCAAATATTGACTCTCTGCATAAACTTATTGTAACTGTCAATAAAAACCTTTGACACTCATGAGACTTTGTTGAAAATCTTGAGAACTTGTATCATTCTCAAAACTTTTGACCTTGGCTGTAGATGCACCCAATTTATTATATTTTTTTTAATCCATTTCTGGATAACAGTGTTTCTGTTGGATCTGATAATCGTGTATATTGGTTGGGGGGTGATGAAGTAGTTCAGACTTGTGTAGACTGGAGAGCCTGTAATCACTCAATGTGTAGATGTGCGACTTCTTCCCAAAGCTTTGATCAGGAGTTTATACGCGGTGATAAGAGACAGAAATGAAAACATTGGGCGATTTCAAATCTTTTCCCAAGAACACTTGGCCGCATAATCTGGTACATTTTGATCAGCGAGAACACAATCGTTCGGGCTCTGGAACCGTGCCCGAGTCCGATGGGATAGACGGGCTCAGGCATTTCTTATCATAACCAGGAACATCGTTCATCTGTTTGTTCTGTTTAATAAAGTTCATGATGTATTGACATTTGTATTGCTTTTAGTTATTGCTGTTTGGACTTTGCAGTATCTCAAGTGTTTTCTTTTGAGAGAAAACACTTACAGTATTGGCGTGATCCAGGTTTCTTGATCAGCTCCTGGAGGATCTCTATCTGGCACGTCTCGCTGGAAACAGACCCAGGCTGGGCTTTAGAGATCATCTCGTAGTTGGTCTGAGTAATAGCTGAGAATGCCTTAGGAGGAGCTTTAAGCCTGTTACCACCACGAAAGTCAGAGGGAAATCCATCAGCTACTGTGATGAGGATAATCTTCCTCTGGTGTTTAGATGCAACATCTAAACACACTCGATTGCCGAAACTATTTGCTCGCCTGCCGTCACTTGAACTTGAAATCGCCTGCCTAACTTGAGTAACCTCCAGTTCTTAATCCATAGGATTTAATATGAAGTCATGTTGGAACTGGCATGGAGTTGTTTTTCAGTCATTGGGCTCGCCAGTGAAAGGAACTCTTAACGCTTCAGCATTCCAATGAGTTTCGGACAATTTCATTCTCCCAAAATTTGTGGGAACAGTTTGGTGACGGCCCCTTCCGATTCCAACACGACTGTGAAGACATGAATAAGCGAGTTTGGTGTGGAAGAAATTGACCGGCCTGGCTTCAACCTGATAGGACACATTTGGGACGAATTAGAGTGGAGACTGCAAGCCAGGCCAGCATCTCGTCCAACATCTGTGTCCGACATCACAAATGCGCCGCTGAAAGAATGGTCAAAAATCCCCATAAACACACTCCTAAACCTTGTGGAAGGCCTTAGCAGAAGAGTCGTAGCCGTTATAGCTGCAGAGGGGGCGGGGCCAACATCATATTAAACCCTATGGATCAAGTTCATACTGTATGCATGTGAAGGCAGGCGAGTGAATACTTTTGGCAATATACTGTAGTGTAGCTACTGTAGGTGCATATTTGATTTGCATTGCAATTTTTCAAATATCATTAGATTTTCTTATTCAAACAAACTTGACAAATAGTCAAGTTTGTGCTCCTAGCACACACAATCCTGAGGTGTCTTTGAATGCGTGAAGAGTTTTGAACACACCACCTGTAGGATTATAGAAGGACTGCAACGTCTCTGGGAACAGAAACGATGTCTCGGCGATATTGGCGACGAGTTCAGCAGATACTCGTCACGCGCTCCTTTTGCGCTTCTGGGAACATCGTTCATCTGTTTGTTCTGTTTAGTCCAGTTCATGATGTATTGTAGGTACAGTTTTTGATAAACAAAACAGATTGAGATCAGATTGCTTTTAGTTATTGCTGTTTGTTGCTAGTTCTTCAAGGACGCTTTGCAGCACGTCAAGTGTTTTCTTTTGAGAGAAAACACTTGACGTGGCGTGGTCAAGATTTCTCGATCACACCGAACTGTCATGAAAGCTCTTTTTTTTTTTTCACAATATTCATTACTTAATTAACTATTTTAACCCTTACTGTTTACTGTTTCTGCTCCCACTACCTCACCTCATCGCCGCAGAGTGTACTGTAAAGTCATGTTTGTCGCACTGTCACTTTGTCGCTCCTGTTTGCACATTTGCACGTACATTTTGTTGTCTCTTCTGAATAAAAACGTAGATCGTTCCCAGCTAATTAGGTCTCTAGGTTAGCTAGTTAGTCTTTCTGTTAATGTATGTTCATCCAATATTTTCTTGGTCCTGGAGGAACGTTGTTTCATTTCACTGTGTACTAAACGGTAGATGGTTGAAGTGACGATAAAGCCTACTTGACTTGACTTGATTTGATCAGCTCCTGGAAGATCTCTATCTGGCACGTCTCTCTGGAAACAGACCCAGGGTGGGTTTTGGAGATCTGGAGGAGATCTGAGCCTGTTACCACCAGGAAAATCAACTACTGTGATAAAGATATGCTTCCTCTGGTGTACTATGATAATTCTTTTTTATTTTTTGGCCATCTTCCTTAGAATTCCTGAATGTAAGAGATAGCAGAATTCCGTGCCACATCATGTCCATGGATACTAACGTCAATCCGCAGACCGAGGTCAGGAGCTTTTACAGCCGTGGTGTCTATATTTTTATCTTTAGTGTAATACTCATGCCTTCCACACCCGTCCGATGACAAAATAATGACGGATCACCGTATTATATTCGGCTCTTCATCAGACCACATCGTAGCTCCCCGTCCAGATCAGATCGTCCTCAGGTGTTTATTCCCTGCTTACAGACTCGCATGAAGCAGCTGTTACCATCTCGAAAATTAAACATGATTTATGACCGCTCTGATGCATGCGCTTATTAATCACACACCATTTTAAGATTGCATTTAACACTTGACTCCTTTTAAGGGCACACACACTGTGGAGCTGTAAATTTTACAGGGGGTGAAATAGTAAAAGAATCCAAGTAAGTCTTGTTCGAGGAGACGGCTTGCTCGCATGAAGATCGTGTTGTACTGTTTTGTGTTGCAGGTGCAAAAGTCGGTCCAAAGGTTAAACCGTTTAACACGTTTTGATCCTGTACACCAACACAGACGTGTCTAAATTTGGTGCTCGCAGCTGATCTTATGATTAAAACCTGCTCATAAAAGTGATGTCATTCGTTCTCCTCTGCATTTTAGGCAGTGTTTATCACTTAACTTTATTTTTATGGGATATCTAGATTTTTTATTTCTTTAACAGTCTATTTAAGTATGCGTAAGCTTGCTTATTTAAGTAAGCTCGAACTCAGTTTGAGGTGACTACCTCAGATTTAAAGGTACCGCATTAAAGGTTCCTCATTCACCATTTTCACTGCCAACTACAGGTGGAATAATACACTTTATACACCTTTTTCTTCTCTGAATTTAATGCATAAACCTCGACATGTGACACCTAAGAACCGAAACCTGTCCGACTACTAAGCTTTGAAATGGTTAAAATTTTTATTTTATTATTATTTTTTTTTAAATCACAGAAAATATAATAAAGTTTAAATGGCAAATGTAATACAAATCAGTCCTAACAAAAGAAAAAACATAGTCTTTATGCATACTTCACACATTTCTAAATTTTTACATAGTCACACAAAGTCTTCTTATACTGTATGTAAAAATTTAGAAATGTGTGAAGTATGCGTAAAGACGTTTTACATAGAAATGGTCATATACAGTTATATACAATCTCAGTCTGATCCTCCAAACCCCTTCAAATGTCCACCCGCCCCCACGTAGTCCCCCAAGTCCAGGCCACCTTATAATAAAATTGCACCCAAACAAAATAAAATACATACAATAATAATAATAATATTAAATAAAAATAGATGAAATCAAAATTGTATGTGCAATATAACAGACTTAGGATAAGTAGAGTAACAAATAAATCATCAGAAGTTTACCTAATTTCAAATTATACCCCAAGTTATCATCTACCATCTTGAAGTTTTTCTGTTAAGCCATCTGCAACTGATCCGATTGTATGATTGTTTTTATTTACTTCTCAACTAAATATTAATTTGCATATGGACAATTAATCTAAACTAATAAAATTATAGATATTTATTATATGATCTGCCATCCCTGGTAATAATTTCTTCCATCAGAAGTGGAATGTTGAACGGTACACTACACTGTAGTTATGCTTATTTATTTAATTCAAGTGTGTAACCAGAGATCTTCTGTAAAATATTAAGGTCCGGTCTGGACCACTTTATGAAAGATTCATGAGCTCGATCGCTGTGGAAGTGAAAGCTCTAGTGGGCCTCATGTCTTGGTTGCCTGGAGACTTCATTACCTTGGCGAAGTGAACGTAATTTAATCCCAGAGTCTGATGGATAAGGTACAGTAGCTTGTGGAGTTTGAGGTACTCGGCGCTGACCCGAAAGTCCACACAGTTAAGTGAATTATTGCAGATTAACGAAAGTGAGCGTCGAAGTTACTAAATAGACGTAGCGTAATTCTCTCCTGATATCTCAGGTCAAGATGTTATTGTAATTGGTTTGCCCATTCGCCTGTACATATTTGGTTAAACTTTTTTTTTCTAAGGGCTGTAATTAAACCTGTCCCAAGAAAGTCATTGGGGTTGAAAGCATTTGCTGTATCTCCCTTTAGGTTGATTCAAAATGTTACTTATTCTACATCATTGATCTTGCTGTCTGTCATTTAAAATGACATTTTAAATCGGATAGCAAATTGAACATTAAGTTAATCTGGGACTCCTGGATACAAACTTTCAAGGGTGGATTAACTGTGGACTGGGTTTTATTTATTTTTTTTTTAAAGTTTTTTTTAAAGTTTTTTTTTAAGGAAAAAGGTGAGAACCACGACTTCAATTAGATTTGAGCTACTTCGTTAAGCCTTCGTTAGAATCAACTGAACCCGCCATGTCTGATGGATTCGTTCATTCCTGTGAATTCTTCATGTCTTTGTGTGTGTGTGTGCGCGCAGTGTCTGATCATCGGCGGAGGCCCCTGCGGGTTGCGTACTGCCATAGAGCTAGCTCTCCTCGGAGCCAAAGTGGTGGTGATCGAGAAGAGGGACTCGTTCTCCAGGAACAACGTCCTCCATCTTTGGCCTTACACCATCCACGACCTCAGGAACCTCGGTGCTAAGAAGTTCTACGGCAAGTTCTGCGCCGGAGCCATAGACCATATCAGTAAGTGCCAACCTGTCTGTGTGTAGTTAGATGTACATTTAAAGAAAAAAAAAACATGATATGCAGTAGTTCGTCAAGAACGTGCAGTTTGAAATGGGGTGATGCATAAATACTCGCCCCCTCGAACTTTTTTGTAGATTTATCACGTGCTGGCATGCTTTCCCATGATGCTCTGTCTGAATTTGTAAAAAAGTAGAAACAATCTGGAATAAAACACCTTTTGTTAGTCACTGTATTTTATTCATTTATAGTATTTTGTTTGATCAGATCTTTCGTTCTAACATTGAGTGTGTTTGACCTGTTTCTGATTGACACGTCTGTATTTCCATGCAGAGATTACAGTAGACCACGGCCTAAAAAACCAAAGAAGTAAAATATGCTCCTGGCAAAAATTGTCTTGGTTTCTTGAGCAGCACACATCTAATCCGTAGTCCAGGAATACTCTGGCGACATGCATTGCTTTTGTGACTTAATAATAATGAATAATTAATAGTCTGCAGACAGACACGCCCACTATTTACACGGTTATATTTTTTTTCTGTGAGCGTTTATCACGGGTTTTCTGCTTGTCGTTTATCAGCTGATGTCGATGTATCATTTTATGCGGTGTGGCGTTCCTGTGCCTCTAGGTATCCGTCAACTGCAGCTGATCCTCCTGAAGGTGAGCCTCATTGTCGGGGTGGAGGTGCACGTCAACGTCGAGTTCCTCAAACTCCGCGAGCCTCCCGAAGAGCAGAAGAACGATGGTGAGAGGATCAGACGCCTGGTCTTTTAAATACAGTATAACCGTGTCTTTTTCCCGGTTTTAACACTCCTGGTAGCCATTATAAATGAAAAATAGATAACCGTGGGGTAGAGTACAAAGTTATTATATCCTAAAGATTTAGAGATGAATAAGGGAGTGAAGAAATTCGAAATTGTCGGAGCACCTAACTCGCACGTCTACTCCATGTGGTTGCTAACCGGAAGTCCCAAATATAACCATGTCTAAGCACTCAAGTGTGATTTTTAGAAAGCCAGTCAGCACTACACGGTGTATCCAAAAGTTTGTGGACACCAGAGCTCTGCTGCCGGAGTTTAAGGAAGAATCGCATAAACAGTACAGTAGGGGCGACTGTCAGGCGTCCACATACAGTTTGATTTTTTTTTTTGTCAGTTTTTTTTTCTTCGATTACCTTTCAGACATGCACACTTTTACATAACGTCTGAATGTCTACCTACCTAGGTCAGATCTAGTGACATTTAATGATTTACCGAGGCACAAGATTAAAGGGTACTGATGTAGGACTTTGTATGTATAGTGGGCCTTCCAGTCACAACAGTCTAAGAAGTGATGGGTTAAAATCTGTAAGTCATGTTGCCATGTTGGGGGATTTCCAGCTTCTTTTTATCATTTTAGGATGAAAAAAAAAAATAAAAGAAAGGCTTCCATTTTTTTCTTTTTTCTTTTCTCAGCAATATTTATTGATTTAGATTTTTTAATTTATTTTTATTGATTCAATGCACATTTTGTAAACCCCTTATGGAACCCCATGACCACCCACCCCACCCTTCCCTGACTTCAAGCCAGTTTTAATTCAATTAAATTTTATTTATATAGCGCTTTTAACAATGGTCATTGTCTCAAAGCAGCTTCACGAAAAAAGGAAAAGAACATTCGAAAGAATGTGTAAGAAAGGCTAGACACCAGGCATATTTAAAAAAAGATAAAAGGAGAGAAACGAAAAAACGTGGAGCTGGAACATTAACACAATTAAATCAAACAATTTAAATTGGAAGGGAATTAAACTCTTCTCCAGGGACAGACAGACAGGACGTAATATCTCTGAGCAACTGGGCGTGATTGGGTAGACGTGGCATCCTTCCATTTTAAAAAAGGAGAACATCTGGCCAGGAGTGTCGCAAAAGACAATAAACATCGTTTAGCTGGAGTTAGACACTAATCTTCCTCTCCAGTGATACCAAAAAGAGCAATCAGAGGGTCTGGTTCAAGATTGCATTTCAATATCTTCTTAAAGAGCATTATTTGATATAAAAAGCACACATCCTGATGCGAAGTCATTGTGTAAGACTTTCCCATGTCCACTATAAACAAAGCTAGCAGACACTTGACGTTATTGATGAACAAACCGTAGACGTGCATGTCCTCCGCCATTTTAGCGTCTTTATGTTTGTAATATTAGTTTCACCACGATGAGGACAGTTTGTGTACGGAGTCAAGGATACGTCTAGATCAGAAGTTTCCCTTAGCTTTTGTAATCCATATCAAGGACTTTAACCATGGCGTTTTATGACTCTGGAGAACATTTCACAGGAACACAGTGTGGCTGGGTTACCTTGTTACTGAGAAGGTTTTTGCGTCATTGACACTCAGCGCTTGCATAGTGTGCAGATGATAAGCTTACAGCTCGGCTATATATAGAGCGCAGAACCTCTAGCTATGCAACCTTCGAGAACGACCGAGGTCAGGCATTTTTGTGTTTGTATAATAATAATAATAAAAAAAAAAACACACCAAGATCAAAATCAAGTAATTTATACCTTGTGTGTGTGTGTGTGTGTGTGTGTGTGTGTGTGTGTGTGTGTGTGTGGGGGTGTGTGTTTTGCAGGGTCTGGATGGAGAGCAGAACTGCATCCTGCTAGTCACCCAGTCTCTGATTATGACTTCGCCGTGGTAATAGGTGCAGACGGACGGAGAAGCACGCTAGACGGTGAGAAACAGGAATTTGCGAAAGTTTCACGAGGTGATTTTAAGCGCCATTAGGCTCCATCCTGCATTTCCTGACAAGTGGATAATCATCCAGTTATAAAGAGCAAACGGCATTCACAGAAATTGAGAAAAATGTGAAATGATGTGAAAAAAAAACAAAAAAAAAACTGCTCACTGAGAACTACAGGAAGTCCTCCTGCGCCTTTAAGGTACACATTTAGATAAACAAGCGCTCCCTTTTTTTTTTTTTTTTTTTCACATGAATCTCCTACCGAGATAAAAAACAAAAAAAGAGGCCCTTGAAATAAATGAGTTTCCTGTTTTGCGGAGGATTCCCAGAATAGTCCCAGGACAAAGTGAGCAATCAGGATCGTACGAGGCGCCGCACATTTGATCCAGAGGAAGCTTAAAGATTCGCCGAGTCATATCGCAGGGTGTTGACGAGTTCTCACCACACCATCATTTAAAGGCCGTTCTGGGAATGTTAGAAGGTCACTTCTGGAGGCATGAGAGCAATTGATCTAGTGTGATAGAAAGAAAAAAGAAATGTGGAGATGACGGAGGTAGGATTTTGATGGAGATGAGATTCGTTTCACTTTCAGGTCAAGTTCATTAACGAACGGGAATTTAATCATCAATTAGTGTTGGGTTTAAGAAAAATGATGTTTTAAGATGAATTAAAAGAAGGAACAATGATTGCTCGTTGTGTCCGCCACACTTCGATACGATCATCAGCAAAGGGATCTTATTTAAGCTTTTGTCCAGGTGTCACGTGCGTCAGAGAGACACAGGGACAGATAGGAAATACATCTGCATTTTCTCCGGTTAAACAAAATGGTTCCAGCAGACACGAGCTGTTTTGTGTGTATTTTCATCTCAGCCCGGACTGTAGGAAGTGCGGCCACATAAGGAGTCAGGAAGCACAATGAGCGAGTTGTTTTATGAGCACAGAGGCATGGGAAAGTTCACATCCTATTATAAAACCTTAGAAGAAAAATGCATTTTTAATGGTAACGGTAAACAGGGATGGTGGAGCTTTTTTTTTTTTTTTTTTTTTTTTTTTTTTTTTTTTAAGAGGGGGTGTTGAGGCTACTAGACAAAACCAGTCTGGAGAAAAACGACCACTCAATCGATGAGTTATAGGACGTCAACAGTCCATTCATTCAATCGTGTGCGAGCTGGAGCACAAGTACATTTTGAAACGTTACGTATATATTTGACAGTTGTTGTCAGCAAATGATTAACAGGGAATCTATGACTGAACACGAAACGTTGCCTTCACTCGAGTCTACTTAATAATGAGCAAATGGCCTCTCAAACAACTTCGCTAGGAAGTGAGGAAAATGTTCGTTGTTTGGCAAAGTTTGACCCTGAACCCCGTAGGAACTATTTATTTATTTTTAGTTTTTGTAGAGGAGATTAAAGAAAGAAAATCAGAATACACAAAAATTAAAACATAGTCTGATGTCTTAACACATTTAGTCAGTTATAATGTGAAACTCGTATCCCCTGCTACATCCCTAATAATATTAGTCTATATTATTAATCGTGTAAGGATTAGGCCTGTGTGGAATGAAAAATAGTTTTGCGCGGTAAAGGGAAGTTAATGGGGCGGGGCTGTGTGTGTGCTGGCAGTGGGGGTCTGGGGGTCAAGCGCTTCCAATGTCTGGTGGTAATAATTGATATGCGGCTTAGGGGAAATGTGCAAATGATAAAAATATGGTCTGTCCATACAGTATCTAAATTTAGTACAGTGGAACCTTGGATTACGAGCATAATTCGTTCTGGAAGTGGGCTCGTATTCCAAAACAAATTTTCCAATAAGAAATAATGGAAACTCAAATTATTCGTTCCACAGCCCCAAAAAAATCAAGAACATGCACAGGATGAACATGCAAACTCCATGCACACACACACACACACACACACACACACACACACACCATTAAGCCATGTGGTTGTATGAAACAAATGTGTTTGCATCACCAACCTCTTTATTATCTATTTCTTGAAATTTTTAAAAACCAACACAGCTCACAGCTTTTTTGAGAAACCAAAAAAAAACACAAACTTTTCCATCCCTTTTCACATTCCATTTCATTACCATCAGATAAAAATTCTAATTCAAATTTTCTTTTTCATGCCATGTATGATTGTGTATGTGACCAAATAAAAGTCGACTTTTAATTTTTATCTGAGAGTTACAAAGCACCGGAACTTGAGACTCCTTCTGAAAATACTTCAACATTACATTTTTATACTTTCTTCCCCTCCTCAATCCGTTCCTGTTTGTTCCACTTCTTCTCGACTCCAGGTTTCAAAAGAAAGGAGTTTCGAGGCAAGCTCGCCATCGCCATCACGGCCAACTTCGTGAACCGCAACACCACGGCCGAGGCCAAAGTGGAGGAGATCAGCGGCGTGGCCTTCATATTCAATCAGAAGTTCTTCCTGGAGCTTAAGGAAGAGACGGGTGAGTTCTCATCCCTTCAGTATCGAATTATCGTCTTCACTCTGTCCTGTTGATCAGCTTGCATGTTGCTTGCATTTAAAAAGAAAAAGAAAAAAAAGTCTACCTACTACGCTACGTGATTTTTAAGCAACTATGCTGAAGTTTTAAACCGAGTGAATTAAGGTCAGCACTCGAGTTGATCTTGAGTTCTGCCATCTTGTTGTGGTGTGTTGTTTTATCGATAGCGCTAACACTCGGGTGATAATTAGATCTCATGTAAGAGCTGAAGTCAGGAGCATGAGTCAAGATGACTGTATTCTCATCATGAAACAAATAAATATTATCTCCATGAGATATCGTCATATCTTTTTTTTTTTTTTTTTTTTTTTTAAACAGGAATCGATTTGGAGAACATTGTGTACTACAAGGACAACACACACTACTTCGTCATGACCGCAAAGAAGCAGAGTTTGCTGGATAAAGGTGTAATTATTCACGTAAGTAGACACATACAGCAGCTTTGTTAAGCGAAAGGCATATTGTGTGTTTGTGTGTGTTTGTGTGTTTGTGTGTGTTTGTGTGTTTGTGTTTGTGTGTTTGTGTGTGTGTGTTTGTGTGTGTGTGTTTGTGTGTTTGTGTGTGTGTGTGTGTGAAGTAGGACTGAGTGTAGTGTTTGGATTTGTGGCATCTCTGGCCACACTTTATTACTCTTCCCTCTGGGACAAATCACTCACTACAGTAATGTGTGTGTGTGTGTGCGCGTGTGTGTGTTTGTTGTAAAAGTCGATCCCGGTTCCTCTCATGTTCCTGGTATGGTGTCCTCACTCCGAGTATGTTCCGTTATTGACTGTAACTCTATCAGGAACAGCACTGAAGTGCATCAGCTCCGCTGTTCCATACACACATGACAATCTCCAGCTAGGCCTCTACAACACACACACACACACACACACACACACACACACACACACACACACACACACACACACACACACACACACACACACATTCCCGTATCTCAATACAGAAGACATTTCTGGGTCTCTGGGAAGAGTTTCTGCTGCTGACAATTCAAGCAAAACAAATCTAATAGACGTGTAGTGAATAGTCTTAGTGAACCTTTTACTGTTTTCAATACTGTTAAAGATTTTATAAAGAAAATCATATTGTCAAAAATGTGGTACATATACTCTATATTTTTATTTTATTTTTTAGTTTTACTGCTTTTTATTGCTTTATCTTCTCATCCATCTCCTACAGTATATCTTCAAGTGTCTCCTATATCATCATTTTATTTTCACTCTGTCTCCTGCATCTTCTTTACCCCTTTCTTTTACATCTCTTTATTTTTGCTCTATCCTCTAAATAATTTCATTGTTGCTCCATCTTCTCCACCCTTTTCATCTTTTTGTTCTGCTCTGTTTTTTTCCCCATTGTTTTGTTCTGCTTTAACTTCATCTCCATCCTCTTGTTCAGCTGCATCTTCTCCGTCTTAATCGTCTTTTTCTTTAATTTTTCCTTCTATGTTAATTTTAAAAAGACCCTGTAAAAAAAACCGCCATGCTTTTATAATTACCTTTATTGTTGTGAAATGTCCACCAGCGCATCATTTTATTTATTTTTTTTTTTTTTACTCTTGTGACGTTAGGACTGAAACACTTTGTTTATAAGTAAACAAGTATGTTTTTAATTAATTAATGCCAGAAAAAACAACTATGTATATAAACTGTAGATTTCAGATTTATTAATGTTCTTTTAAAAAAAACTGGTAATCCTAAAATCGTAGTAATATGAGACATTTGCTGATCACTCACAGAGCTTTTAATGAGGAATGATATCCAAAAAACGTTTCACACCTTCCAACATGTTTGTTTCTCGTGTACTGTAACAGTCACTTCTGACCCACTACTTTTTCTTTTTTTTTTTTTAAATAGTCTGACCAGGTAAAAATTTATCATATTTTATAGGAAATCCAAATCTGCCTTTAATCTAAATCCTTTAGTTTTTTTCCCCTCTCCTCGATCAGGACTGCATCGAGACAGAGCGACTCCTGCACAGCGACAACGTCAATCAGGAGGCTCTGCTCTCCTACGCCCGCGAGGCCGCCGACTTCGGCACCAACTACCAGCTGCCGTCGCTGGACTACGCCATGAACCACTACGCGCAGCCCGACGTAGCCATGTTCGACTTCACCTGCATGTATGCGTCGGAAAACGCCGCGCTCATCCGGGAGAAGAACGGACACCAGCTGCTGGTGGCTCTGGTTGGAGATAGCCTTCTGGAGGTGTGGAGATAAAACGATTTGGTTTTAGACTGAGATTCTTTAAACCTCAGGGAGAAGGGTTTTTCTATTTGTACTTTTCTATTAAGTAATGTCAAGTGTTTTATTACCTTAATTACATTTAATTCTGTGAAACAAGTTCCAGTCATTCTACCGTCAGGCATATTTTTCGTATTTGAGCGTGTGTGTGTGTATTTGTGTATGTAATGTGTGTTGTATCGTTCCTCCCTCAGCCGTTTTGGCCCATGGGAACAGGATGTGCTCGAGGCTTCCTGGCAGCGTTTGACACGGTGTGGATGGTGCAGGGATGGGCTCAGGGTAAAGCCCCTCTGGAGGTGCTGTCTGAGAGGTCAGATCACAACCCCATAGCTGATACTTTGGTCAAAAGATTAGTACAGTATGTGTCTATGCTAAGTGTAAGTAGGAATGCTAATACACGCCCCAGCTAAAAAAAAAAAAAACATTTTGCACACTCTAATATTGATTTGATCTCTTTTAGCTTTGATCATGGTACACATTGCGGTGTCCAGCTCCCAGAACCACTCTTTTTTACAATTTGTGTCCTGGAATATACCCGTTTCATCAGGGAAGAAAAACTCCTCCATAGATGTGATATCTTGGTGATTCTGTACATTCAGGTCGTCAGCTGACTTCATTTTATTGCCTCATAACGTTGCTGAGTCTAGACCTGAGCGACTGAAGCAACTCCAGATCATAACACTGTCTCCAGAGGCTTGTACAGTGGACACTATGCATGATGGCCTCATGCGCTTCCGTTCTTACCCTGACACGCCCATCACTCTGGTATACAGTCAATCTGGACTCATCAGATCACATGACCTTTCTCCATTGCTCCAAAGTCCAATGTTTATGCTCCCTAGTGAATTTAAGCCTTATTTTCTGATTAGTTTCACCTACAAGTGCTTTTGTTATGGACACACAGCTTTTTTGTCCAAATTCACATCATATTATGTATGTGGAAATACTCTTGCTTTTACTATTGAACGTAGCTACAGTATGATTTCTACTGGGGATTTTTACAATGCAACTTCAAGTGTTTGAGTCATCTCCGTTCACAGTTTTTATTTTTTTTGACCACATTTCTTCATCGAAGTTAACGGTACTGCACTATATACAGCGCCTTGTATGTTTTAGTTATGTTGAACAGTTCTTAACTCAGTTCCAGTCATTTCAAATCTCCCTAGTCGTTCTCTTTGCTTAATGCAGGCTAATAATTTGACACTTCTGGAACGGAAATTTTTATCTTATTTCATTTTATTAGATGAACAGATCCGTCCCAAATTGCTATATTTTCCTCATAATAGTAGCAGTCTTGATTTTATAGTAAACGTTCTACCATATTTTACTTTCTGGTGGATTTCATAGCATTTTTTGAGTCTCGGTTCGTGTCAGTATCATCATATTCCTAACAACTTTTAAATCCTGAAGATGGCAGCGAGAGGAAATATCCAGACGTGGACTCAATCATACTAGAAACATGAACCGGGAAAAATGGTCACGACGAAAACAAGCGCAAAATGCTACCTGCGGAAACGGTGTGATTGGGCGATTAAGCCTCAGTAATGTGGTGGTGAGAAGGAGGGAATGTGGTAAAACTGTTCTAAATAAAGTCATGGGGAAATGAAATTCTTGGGTTTAGACAGTGTTTTGTGGATTGGAATTTATTTATTTATTTATTTATTTATTTATTTATTTTTTTATCTGCCTCACTTATCAAGCTCAGGTTCGTTGGTAATAAGCAAGCAAACTTCACCAAACATTAACAGTTAAAAACTTGCTTTTTGTTTTTTGTTTGTTTCATTTAAATTCCATTTCTGGGAAGTATTATGTAAAATCTTTATCTCTGTACACATCCTCCAATTTGGCACTGAAGATAGTAACAAAGTTGTTCCTGGTCTTGTACGTGACAGGGAGAGCATCTACAGGCTGCTGCCTCAAACCACAGCAGAAAACATCAGTAAGAACTTCGAGCAGTACACCATCGACCCTGCAACCCGCTACCCCAACCTCAACTCCACCTGTGTCCGACCGCACCAGGTGACTGTCTTACATGCTGACCGGCTCGCCGTTCAATACTCTGTTAAGACAGTCTTAACATGTTTGTGTGACCGGCTTCTCTCAATCGCTGCATCAGGTTCAGCATCTCTACATCAACGGGGAGCAGAACTCGCGTACGCTGGAGCGAAGTGGACTAACACGCAGGTCTGTCAATATCTCTAGGAAAGGTGAGACGAGTTATCCTAATTGACCACTACTAGTATTTGTGTGTGTCCCTTTGTGTGTACCGTATCAACCATAACATTACAACACAAAACTTTATTGTGTAGCTTCCTCTTGGGCTGCTCTGGCCCCTTGTGGCATGATTCCTATAGACCTCTGGTTGTGTGCGTGCTGTGGTGACTGGCACCATGACGTTGGTACGGATTCTTTGTGTTCTATGGGTCGTGGAGCGGGGCCTCCGTTTATCTGACTTTTGTCCAATGTATCCCATGTATGACCAATCTGATTGTGCTAACCTGGACTACCAAACTCCCCAGATCCCACTGTGGTGTACTGATGAGTTTCTATCACGGCCAGCATTGTTTTTTTTGTTTGTTTGTTTGTTTGTTTGTTTGTTTTATTGGCTTTTCTGTGGGATCGGACTGGAAGGGCTTACCATTGGTCTCCACAGGCATAGATTAGTCATGCCCGTGAGCCTGTCAAATGTTTATTGGCCTATAATTGATAATCAGTGTTTGCACAGAAGTATGTTAGAGTGGTGCAGGACATGTATGAGAGCTATAAGACAGTGGTGAGATGTGCTGTAGATGTGACAGAAGAGTTCAAGATGGAGGTGGGTCTGCATCAAGGATCGGCTCTGAGCCCCTTTTTGTTTGCTCTGCTGATGGACAGAATCACAGATGAGGTTAGACAGGAGTCTCCATAGACTATGAGGTGAAGAGGCGGGTACAGGCAGGAGTTGAAAAAACAACAATAAGCTTGTTCCATGTGCCAGGGTGAGTGATTTGTCCACCTGTGCTCTAAACATTTCAAAATACTTCAAATTCACGTTCTTTAGCAGTCACATCATTCGTATCGCTTCCCAGCCGAGCCAAATTCCAGCCTCTCATCCTTACTGAATGTTTGTGTTGAAGGAGCTGCTAGTGTGGAAATGAATAATAGCTTTTTCACAGTTCCACACCCCGTGCTGAAGTCTTACTGGCCCTCACGTTGAGTACACACTTGCTTACCTGTTTGAAATTCATGTCTGCTTTACTGAGCCTTGCTAAACATGCGAGCGCTTTTTCTGAGTAAATTGACCTGCTGAAGATGTTTGTGTGTGAGTGTTTAAATCCCTATAAAAAGTACCACTTTATCTGAAGATTGTAAGTTACTGAACTTAGCGATAATGTGTAGGAATGGAAATATTTAGCAAGTCAGGGGTTACAATTATAGTAAAAAAAAAAGTGTGTTGGTGTGTGTTGCCAGAATCAGAGGTGCGGCCCAGCCGCTTGTTGGTGTGGTGTCAGAAACAGACGCAGGGCTACAAAGGAGTGAACGTTACCGACCTCACTACATCCTGGAGAAGTGGACTCGCCCTGTGCGCCCTCATCCACCACCAACGCCCAGACCTCATGTGAGAGAGAAACACACACGCATAGAATTAACACCTAGAATCAGCAGTTCATGTAGATGCATGCTTACCACCTCCGGTTTCACATTGTCACTCTCACTCACATGCGTACAGTAAGGCTCTTTATCCTGGTCAAGGTCACTCGGGGTCTAGAGTTTATCCCGGAAATGTTGGGTGTGAGACAAGAATACAGCCTGAATGGGATGCCAGGCGACACACACATAATTATGTGTCCTAATTATGAGATACGAAATCATCATCGTGAGATACTAAGGTATAATTTTAGGATATAAGGTTATCTAATTGTGAGACTTCAGTCTATAATGATAAAATAATGAATCGTAATTTTTGTGATTGCGAGTCACCATGTTTCGAGATGTTCTCTTACACACCATAGTTCTGGTACAAGACGCCAAAACTGGTGGAGTAAACTTGTTCCTTTACACACATTTTGGTACTGCCTCATAGTAATACCAAAAGCATTTTAAAATTACGACTTGTTATATTTATAACAACGTTTTAAAATACTTGATTATATAATAAAGTATTTAAAAATTATACTTCTTTCCCCCCCCCAAAATATTAAAATCAAGGCTATTTTTAAGGTAAAAAAGCAACTTCTGTGGGGAAAAACAAACATGTGAGTGGAAAAAAAAGAATTATAAAATGAAAATTAAATTATATTAAATTATATTGATAGATTCAGATAATTAAATCTTTCTCAAATACTCAATTTAAGTGAGCGCTGATGCTGCTTCTTCTTCTTTTGAATTTATTTGCAATTGAAGCAACAACGCCACCTACTGGACCGAAATGTGGTGCAAGAGGAAAAAAATATTTATAATTTTTACAACATTTTAATGTTTATTGGATATTTTTTGTAGTTTAGTACCATAAAACCTTACATTGCGAGTAACTCGGTCTGTGAGCGTTTTGCAAGAAATTTTAAAAATAATTTGCAAGCAAAATTTTTAAATAAATAAAAATACTAGTACTGTAGTACATATACGCTTTGTCTGCTGAGCGTCACATGATCGCAACTGAGCCAATGGTTGTTCTTTCACTTGCGCTGTGGGATTGTGTGTAATCGTCTCCCATGCTCAGTCTTAGTGCACGCTCGTATAGTCAAAATATACTTTCCATTATTTCTTTTGATGCTTTGATGTACAAGCACGCTGTCAGAATGAATTATCGTCATGATCCAAGAATTAAGTGTAATTTAAAACCTATAAGAAGTATAGTTGCTTGAGACTAACATTAGTGCTGTTGAATTGAATAGAAAACCATATTCCAAATCAAACTGAATCGAATCGACAGTCGATGATCAACAGCTATAATTACAAATTACGTTCTTTTGTTTGTCCCCCGCTCCCAGTGATTTTAATTCTCTGAATGAAGCGGACATCGCCAGGAACAACCAGCTGGCGTTCGAGTTAGCCGAGAAATCGTTCGGCATCCAGCCGCTCATCACCGGGAAGGAAATGGCTGCTGAGAAGGAACCCGACAAACTCGTCATGGTGCTGTACCTGTCCAAATTCCACGAGATGTTCCGCAACTCCTCCTCACCTGCTTCAGGTAGGATATCTATTCACTTTATTCCAATCCTGTAAATGGAAATGCTAGATAAATTCGTCTGTTTAAAAGTGATACAGAGCCATTTTTGCAGTGAAAAAAAAAAAGTTATACAGTGGCGTGTTAATACATTTTCAGTTTGTTTTTAAAAGAAAGATGTGTAATATTGTGGATGCTACGTAAATAAAATGGATTCACTCTGTTTATTTGGTCACTCGATTGTTCAAAAACAAATCATCCAGATCAGGGGTCTGCAACCCGCAGCTCCTCTGGTTCTTTCATTTCATGGAGAATAAATAATAAAAATAAAATTACTTAAAATTAAATACTTATTTCATTTTTAAATGTAATTCTAAATTTGATTATGGTGAAATTGTAACATTAAAATATAACGCTCCAGTACACACGATTAAAGAATGACGGCACACAGGAGCAGACGGCATTTTTGGTTTGC
>JAQQZS010000002.1:28099434-28119907 GCA_030068045.1 Platyallabes tihoni
AACCCTTTACAATGAAGATCTGTAAAGTTATTTGGATTTTTACAACATTATTGTTGAAATACACAGTCCTGAAAAAGTGGCGTTTCTTTTTTTGCTGAGTATATATACTGCGTGCGTGCGTGCGTGCGTGCGTGCGTGCGCGTGTGTATGTGTGTGTGTGTAAAAATTTTTTTTTTTGAGGTATTCTGTGAGAAAAAAATATCTTTAGAATTTAGTATGGAATGAGTCTCTAGTATCAGCAGTCTGTATAATCATGTAAAAGAGACAGAGGCTGGTTTTCACTGGCAAAATCTGAACAACAACTGGAAAAAAAACTTTCCAATTTTACAACTATACATATAATACCGTTCAAAAGTTTGGGATCAAATTTTATCGTGTTCCAAGAAAACGCACACGAACTTAATCTGAATAGAAAAATATATCAAAAGAACAAGAAAAATGTGTTTTTCTTTAAAAAAGAAGAAAAAAAATTTGCAAGAGATCCCAAACTTTTAAAAAGGTCGAGTAGGTAGAAAATATGATGCATTGTTATTTAATATTTATTTTTACTGTGGTATAAAAAGGAGTAAAAATATCCAAGATATGATATTATTGTTTTATGGCAAGAGTATTACATTGTTTCAGAGAGCACTATACTACCTAACAATTAATTAATGTTCTGTAACCGCACTTCTCTAAGTGTTTTTATTTAATCATTCTAATCCCGTGTCTTAATTCCAGCTCTTCCTTGTCTTTGTATAATCTCAGCATACAATAATCATTTTTACGATTAGATGTAGTTTAAAAGTTTTTTCCTGTATGTTATATGTCGATTCATTTGAACCGGTTGCATTTTGCAGGCACTTTTTACTGCAAGCTGCACTTTTCCCAGCGCAAAACCGGCAACAGGCTTCGAAAGCCAGAGGTAATTTAATAATTAATTGAAGAGGTAATTTACAATTTTTTTTTATCACCACAGAACTACCTGTGAACAAGAAGTCTATGTTAAAGTAAAGGGTATCTTACAAACGTGTGTGTTTGTGTTCCAGGTCCGCAGAAGCGATGCATCCGTATCGGATAGCACCGACGGGTACTCCGCCAGCGGGAGCCTCTGCAGGCAGCCTTCAGGTACCTCGAGTTCCCTGTTTAGGAAAAGGTGGCACGTGAGCCGGCTGGTCAGCTGGATGCATGGCGTGGTCTGGGCTTTATGGTTACACCTCAGAGAGCATCGAGACGACTATGCCTTCTTTTCTGAACTTCTGGCCCTGGGCATCCCTCTGCTGTTGGCGCTGTATGAGGCAACAGCACAGATTAGCCTTGAGGAGAAGTTCCTAAACATGAGTATAGTGTTAGGGTGAGATGTGTGTCGAAGACGGACGCAATGTTTTTATCTAATTCTGTATAGCCTTGGCTGTGTCTCAGAGGCATGAAGTAGCATGTGCTGATTGCACCGCAAATCCTAATTGTGCCAAATCTGCACATCCCTTTTTTTTGGTTACATAGCAGTACTTTGCACTCCGACACTTAACACGGTAACGTTTTTCCACCAGTTTTAACTCATTAAAGGTTTGTTAATGAGCTAATCAGCTGAGTCAGGTGGGTGAAAGCGTTCAAATGTGAAGTCCAGACAGGAAATAAATACAGCACTGTGCAAAAGTCACCATATTATCCTTAATACAAATTGTTATATATGTTTATTATGACAAAACCATGCACTATTTTCGAACATGAATGAATAACAGTACAGAAGAACATTTGCATACCTGTGAAGAAAGCAGCATTAATATGGTGTTTTCAGATGGAAACAAATAGCCTAATGCATAAAAGATAAAAAATAAAAATAGAAAGGAGCGAGTCTGACAAAGTTACCAAAAGAATTTCTATTCTCCAGCACACTCAGTAAAACCTACTTTCCGTTTTACTTACAGTACTATGCAAATGTCTCGGGCACATACAAAACAAAATGCCACAAGCAAAGGTGCTTTTGAAAACATTTCTATGTAACAGAAACAGTCAATACTCTGTGTGAAAACTTTTTGCTTGTAAAGATGCAGATTTGTACAGTTTTATAATTAAAACAGCTGGTAGGTTTTACTGAGTGTGCTGGAGAATTAGGTAAGCCAGAGTTCTTCTGGTAACTTTTTCATCCTTTCTAATTTCATGCAAAACCCAGAAAACCTACATTACGTTTTTTTCCATCTGAAAACTGATCAGGTATGCAAATATTTTTCTGTCATGTAAATGATTTATTACTTTTTAAGGTACGTTTGGAAATATTAAATGCTTTTGTGCATAGTAATGCAGACACAATTGTTTACCTAAAGATAATAAGGTTCCTAAGAACTTTTGCACACTACTGTACTTTGATTCTTTTCTAGGGTTTAAGAGCATGTCTGTTTTTATACTGAAGGAATGCTCCAGTGTTGTTGTTTTTTTTAAATTATTATTCTTTCATTTTAATTTCTATTCACATACATACTGTGTCATATGTGTGATTTCCAGTGATCACCATTTTGACACAAATTCTTCTTTAAATAGTTTAATACAGTTAAAGGTTAGCACAATAGAAATGAGAAGGGTGGTGTACCGTAGTGTATCTGAAATGCACCATATAAATGAAACCATTTCCTGTACACCAAGCAGTGCAGTAATAATCAAGCCATAATGGCATTTTATAAATTATATCCACTGCATCCAAATGTAGTGATGTCGTACATGGGATGCTTTACTCTTGAGCTGTGCGATTCAATCACTTGAGCATTTCATTCGAGCTCTTGTTGCACGATTCAATTAAAAGAATAGAATAGATTTTAGAACCAAGTCGTTTAAAATTATACCACAGCTTTTATATAAAATAGAACCCACATGAATGAATGCATCTCTAAAAAATCTTGTTTTTACAGCGTCGTCTTTTGAGTTTACTTGTGGTTGGTGCAAAAGCGCCCCCTAGTGCATCGGAACGTAAACACAAAATTATAGATGGAGGAAACTGGTGTTATAAATAAGATAAATAAGTGTAGAGTTTGTGGAAATTGCACAGGTAATAGAAAAACAGGTCGAGCCCATGTGCTGCTGGAGTATTTATTATTATTATTATTATTATTATACAGTATTTATCACTGTTTAGTGTTACCTGCAATGTTTAAAGTGTTTTAATTGGCCAATAACAATGATACAAAAGAGCACTTTATGCCATGCTGAGTTGAGCTAACCCGGCTGCTGTTCCTGGCATGATATGTAGTCCGAGACTTGCATCCTCTCTCACTGTAGTTGTGTGCAGTGTGATGTCAAACAGTATCACTTTTAATGCTTTACAATGCAAAACAGCGTATCAAGTGCAATTTTAGATATACTGTATAGTATAACTACAGTATGAATCTAGTCTGAATGGCTACGTTCACATTACCAACCTGAAATGACTTGGTCTGATTTGTGAAGCAGGTCTGATTTTAAAAAATTATAATAATTTAGGGCTGTCTGATGTTTTTTAGATCAGATCTGAGTCAGTTTCATATGTGGTCATAGATCGGATATACTATATCCAATACATGGTTATGCGACTTGAACGTGAACAGCCAGATTGAAATGCATGCGACTTTATGCCTCGTCAGGGATTCCATAGCACCAACTAAAGCATCAGACTTTCTTCCTTCTTCCAGACCTACTTTTTCGCAAAAATCACATCCATTGGTTGAAACAAACGAGCGGAAGCAGATGGTGCGAGCAAAGACGTATCGATGAACGATTTAAGACGCGTCCACATTAGGGTCACATTAAAGTCACTTATAATTAAGAATGCGAACCATCATGACATACAAATCCGACCTCCAAAAAAAAAAACTGAATCGAACAATGTGGGTTGTAATCTGAAGGTAGCCAACAAGACTACTCTACAAATATATAAAATCCTACTTGTAAATTTCCCCTTCCTCTCTTTCTGTTCATCCTTCAATTTCCCCCATCTTATTCCACACCATACCCTATTAGTCTGTTTCAAGTTTCCAATGCTCCGTCCACTGATTGGCTGAAGGGTGGTGCTTGAAGACGATTGGCCTGCATGAGACAGGTGATCAGGGTGTGGTCTTGCCTTTTGCTGCATCTCCGTGTAACCGCTTGCACCATGGGTCTTCTGTATGAGCGTGGCAATCAGTCTCGTTCGTCGTAATTCGATCGTTCCCTGAAACTAACTCACTAACAGAAACCTTAAGCATGACTGGCCTGCTTGTGAACACACACACGTATGTGGTTTTGCATGTTTTTTTTTTCTTTCTTATTTATATGTATTTTAAAGCATTTAAATTGTATTTCTTCTTCTTTTCTCTTTGTGTGCGTCCTTGCGTTGCTCTCTTTTCCAGAAGCTGCTTTACTGTCCAAATCACACTGCAGACCTCTGTCTTGCTCTGAGGTCACCACTTAATGAAGGATTCTTCTTTAGTTTTACACAATTTTACCCACAGATCCTTTACATTTGTACATTTTTAGTACTATTTATAAATTCCTTTCAAGTCTGTACATTTCATAGCTTATAGCACATGATAAAAAAAATCTTAATTTATTTTTTTTTCTTAATTTATACAATTAAAATACTGTAAGTGTTAAATAAATCCGTTTTCAACTCGAGTTCTGTTTGTCTTTTTTTTTTTATTTTTTTTATTTTACATTTCATGCACATACGTGAACCTCATCTGTGAGTATAAAAAGCTTTTCACGTAACACAAGCTGGCCTTTAAGACAGTAACCACCACCATTTACACCCACATCTCACGTTTACATCTGTAACTTTTCCACTTCTCTTAATATCTTGACTGCACTTTCTTCATCACACCACAGAAAGTGTGTCCTAGTTAACGTCCAGAGACGTCCAGACCGCATATACAGTAACTTCCCAAAGCTCAGTCTCTAATTGTGCATACATTAGACCCATTGCAACTGCAGCTCCATCACTGGTGTCCAAAAAGGGGGTTTGGGTCCTTTTCTTTCAGCTCTTTTCTGTTCCCTGTTCTTTCTTTACAGAGAAATTTTACCAGCGAAATGTGCAGCGATGTCATATTTTCATATCTGTGTAGGCTTTTTTGTAAAATGTGCCATTGGTCATGATGAAAGGACATAGGGGTAATCGAATAATGTCTCATTAATATGATCAGCCTGGGTCCTAAAGACATCAGCTTACGGTTTGTTGGTTTTGTATATTTATTGAAGCTGTACAGCTTTTAAACTGTAACACCATCTAATGCACCATCAATTTGAACAGTCAAATAGGCTATACTTGTACTACATTATTACTTACATAACGAATTATACAAATACAATGAACGTTACTGTAGAAACATTTAAATTAATATCCAAACTCCTCGGCTTTGCTTCATTGAGCGTTGGACCCATGGTTCTGGAGAAGCAGTGCTCTGAACGAGATGGTCCCGCTTGAATATTCGTCCCCCTTGAACTTTAAAAGGACTTAATTGAGATTACTCATCACATATCCAAGTTTCTTTAAAATGTTCTTTGGTAATTACATTTAAAAACTGAAACTCTCATATATTCTACATTCGTTACATGTAAAGTGAAAAATTCCAAGCCTTTTTTTTGTTTGTTTGTTTCGTTTTCATTTTGAAGATTATGGCTTAAAGCCAGAAAACAAAAAATTCTAAAACATTTAAACTTTGACCTTTAATGGAAAGTTGACTGGAAGGGAAAAGTGGGATATAAGAAGAGGCTGGAGTAGGTGCATCAAGAGCCACCACCCACAGACATCTTCAGCAAATGGGATACACTTGCTTTTCTAGTATCAAGCCACTCCTGAACCAGAGACAATGTAAGAGGCATCATACAGTACCTGGGCTAAGGAGAAAAAGAACTGGACCATTGCCACTGATTGGCAAATCCTCTTCTCAGGTGAATGTAAATTTTGCATTTAATTTTAAAATCATGGTCACAGTGTCTGGAGGAAGAGTGGAGAGGGGCAGAGTCCAAGTTTATTGAAGTCTAGTGTGAAGTTTCCACTGTTGGTGGTGAGGTCATCTGCTGGTGGTTGTCCATTGTGTTTTAATAAGTCAATGCAGCAGTCTACCAGGAGAGTTTAGAGAACATCATGCTTCTGTCTGCTGACAGGCTTTATAGAGATGCTGATTTCCTTTTCAGCAGGACTTAACACCTGCCCACACTGCTGGTTTGCTGACCGTGATGTATATTACTGTGCTCGATTGGCCAGCCTGTACCCTATAGAGAACCTATGGGTTGTTGTTAAGAGGAAGATGAGAAACACCCAACAGGGGAATACAGACGAGCAGAAGTCTGCTATCAAAGCAACCTGGTCTTCAGTACCACCTCAGCAGTGCCACAGTTCAAGTAGTTCAAGTTCAAGTTGGTTTTTTATTGTCACTTCAACCATACCCAGTTCAGTACACGGTGAAACGAAACAGCATTCCTCCAGGACCAAGGTGCTACATACAACATAAATTTACAACATATATTAACAAAAAACTAACTAACTTAGAAACCTAATTTGCTGGATAGCTGAGACAAGACAGATTGACATGTTAAGTTATCAGAAAAACTATCTAGATT
This sequence comes from Platyallabes tihoni, assembly GCA_030068045.1. Taxonomy (NCBI): domain Eukaryota; kingdom Metazoa; phylum Chordata; class Actinopteri; order Siluriformes; family Clariidae; genus Platyallabes; species Platyallabes tihoni. The sequence goes on from JAQQZS010000002.1 coordinate 28,105,978, forward strand.
TTATACAAAAGGGACAACATAAAGTACTTATGTACCTAATGTACATAGGTTGATCGCCTCCATTCCAAGTATTGAGTGCATAAATGAACATGCATTACATAAATTTGACATTTAATACATTTTAGAATTGATCTTAGGAAATATTCTTATATTTTAAGATGCATTTTTTTTCATGAGCTGTAATCACTAAAAATAAAACAAAGTATTTAACTATTTCACTTTACATGTAATAAATTGATAGAGTTTCACTTTTGAATTTAAATAACCAAAGAAAATACACTTTTTTCACAATATTCTATTATTTTAGTACATGGAAAACTCTATACAGTGGAACCTCGGATTACGAGCATAATTCGTTCCAGAGGCGGGCTCGTATTCCAAAACAGTCGTAAGCCAAATTTATTTTTCCCATAAGAAATAATGGAAACTCAAATTATTTGTTCTACAGCCCAAAAATATTTTGTGTTAATTATTATGTTAAGTAAAAATAAAACAAATTAACCTGCACTTTACCTTTAAAAAAAAAATAAATAAAAAAAAATAAAAAAAGTAAAAATAAATCCTGACAGATAAATGTTTCCGTTTGTGCGCGCAGGCACTGTGTATGAATCTAAAGTAGGCTCCCCTCTCCCCCTTCTCGTCTTGCACAGTTACCCTTCCACCACTTTTTACACACGCATGCGCGCGATTACCCACAATTCCGCAGCGCAAGAGAGAAAAACTGTTGGCTCAATTGTGATCATGTGACGCTCGGCGTCAAAACAAGAAGCGCATGCGTAATACTCGGTACTCGTAAACCAAGATCTTTGCTCGTCTTGCGGAAAACTCGCAAACCGCGTTACTCGCAATCCGAGGTTTCACTGTATATTAAGTGCTGGTTTTCTAATTTAAGGGATTTGATTTGATTCACCCTCATATTCTCTACGGTTAGGGAACAATAAAAGCAGCCAGAGTTTATTAGGAAACATACCTAAACGAAGAACATCATGAAAACTGTGAAGGTGTCAAAGCAATGTCACAAATATAAATTTTTCAGTCAGCAGCAATAAATTCTTTTTTTCTTTTTTTCTTTTCTTTTTTTTTTTTGATTTAGAGAACATGAAAAAACAGTCATTAAGCAAAACGTTGTGGCTGGATCAAGATTGGCTTTAGTCAGAGATTCAACCCAGAGGGGAAAAGTAACTCTACGAGATCTTAACCTAGAAGCTGGGCACTTTACAAACACACTTGAACCAGCTATGTCAGTTAATAAAAAAAAGTTATACACATTTTTTCATTACTTTTTACAGACTTCGTACTCTGGTCTAATGACACCAAGAATTATTTTGCCCTTGGCACAAAGCTCTACAATTCCCAAAAAATTGCCTACCTCCCATTTCCACAGTAAAACATGGTGGTGGTAGCGTCATGGTCCGTATTGCCCTTCGTTTCTTGGTTGCGTCTGTGAATTCTTTTATTCCATTATCTCTGATCATATTTTTTATATCAACTCCTTTCTCTAAGCAGTCATAGTTTGTGCTGCGATCAGAAATGTGTAAATATTTTGGCACTTGTAAAGACACCCCAAGGCGTTAACTATGTGTTGAAGGGCGGATAGCCATCAGATAATCCGTTGCTTTTATTTCCTTCCGTATTACAGTGTGCATGTATCTTTTTCTCTGTGTAGACAAACCAGGTGCAAATCCGTTGTCCAAGACACAGGAAGACCCCGTCCAGACAGTTCTGCAGGATACGGAGAGTTCAACAAAGGCTCAGCTCTCAGATCTTCCCGACATCAACAGGTTCAGTAACCGGTTCATCTACAGCAGCGTCCTCCTGTTCATTCAAATGCTCTCTTTCTATATATGTCTTTCGCTGTTGTGTCTTATATTTCCAGCAAGGCATCATTTAGGAATCAGGTGTAGGTGTTGAGTGTTGGTTCTAGAGAGGAGCAGCACTGTGGACTCCTCTTTCTCTCATCAGATTCAACTTCTATATTCAGATAGAAACATACTGAAGAGTTTAAGATGCTGTATGGAAAGCATGATTATTTATATTAATTTTACTAATTATGTTAGCTTTTTGTTAATGATGTACTGTACACACACATTCTTTTCCCTATTATTGTTCTTTCCAACTGAACTTCTTCAGTCTGTGTCAGTTTACCTTTCTGTCTGTCTGTCTATCTACCATTCTGTTTGTCTGTCCAGTCTTTCAGTCTCTGTCAGTCAGTCGGTTTGACTGGCTGTGCATTGAGCCGTCATTCTGCCCCTTTCTTTTTGTTTCTGCTTATTCATCTGTTTCTCTGTTTCTTGAGCTGTCTGTGTGCATGTTTATTTTATTTGTCAGTCTCGTTGGTCTCTGTCCTGTATCTCTGATATTCGTTTGTTTCTCTGTCTGTCCACTAGACTCTGTGCATTGATCTGTCAGTCCACCCTACTGTTTCTGTCTGTCTATCGGCCTGTCTCTACATTAGCCCATCAGTCATTTTGTCTCTGTCTGTCTTACCTTATCCAGTCTGTTTGTCTGTCTCTGTCAGTCCGTGTCTGTCTGTGTGTCCGTCTCCCATTCTCCCTTTTTTAACAAATTTTTCATTGTATAAATTTTCATCAACGTGTTTTTTTTTTTTTTTTTTCAGTGTTTCAGTTTTTCTCACCGTTATTAACATCTACACAATAATGTCTTTCTGTTCAGCAGGGACGGTGAGCGTTCAGCTCAGGATCCTTCCACAGCATCCGATCCGCTTGGTCCGAGCTCTCCACCGCTCGGCAAAGGTGAGTCTCTACACCCTGCTGTGGTTCTCCATACTTTCACTTCATCCAGGACTTCAAACCACATCCCTTCTCCTCTCCTGCCAGCTCGTTCCCTCCGTCACACTTACATTATCAGCAGACCTGGGCGTGGTAGTCTAAACGCATGAGCTTCATTACAGCTCTGTTTGTTTTGGCTCGGCTGAACGTTTTGCTCAGGGTCATGCATGAATTCAGTTACACAGACAGCAGCTTGTCAAGCTTGTGCACATTTTATTACCGTGTTACACCTCCATCTATTAGCTTTCTATGTAAATGATGATAAATGTTATATTTTCTTAAAACACGATGTCTCAGAGATTTATTACTCTTGTGATTACAATTCTAAGTACCTTTATAGCAGCTGAAAAATAGGTTTACCATATAAACTTAATTATTTTTTTTAATGAGTTTTTATGTCAAACCATTATAAGTCATAGTGAGTGAGCAGTTACTACAGAAACATATAAACCTGGGATTTGCTTTATAGTACTGGAAGTACTCTCAGAACTGCTGTTAATGAAAATAAATTAACACCTTCTGACCAATCAGAATAGGAATTAATTAAGGATTAATCAAAACATGTACCAACTATTTATAAGTGCCTGTTTGTTATGGAATATAACTGTACAGTACTAAATTCAGTGTAGTTGTTTATAGAGAACTCTGTTAATTGATGCATGGTGTTGTTGTTGTTTTTTTTTTGTTTGTTTGTTTTTTCAGTGGAGAGTTCATATGCACAAGGAGAAATCACCATCAAAAACCATCGCTGGACAAGGAAGATCAGAGCGAGTACGAGTCTGCAAACACACATACTTGTAGTCCGCTCCCTGTTCTTGCTCAGACTTGCACTAAATAATTATAACTCATAATTGTTTAATCTTTGTATTAATCCTAATCGGATTAAAATCCAGCAAACGATCTATTCATAGCAAATAAATACGCTGAGAAAAATAATCGATGTGGTTACTTAAGCATTTTTAAGTCTTAGTATTAGCCATTAGCTTAGATATACTGTACTTTTATGCTTGTCTCGTTTAACTCTCTCATAAAGAGCGTTAAAACACATTATGTTTAGTCTAAAATCCATTTAAAAGCCATGTAATTTTAGTCTGAGGGGGAAAAAGAAATCATAATTTATGAAAATAAAAGCAGGTCATATTTACTCTGTCCAACAGAGGGCACTGTAGGTCTGTCTTTTATTACAACAAGAACAAACTCATCATTTATTCACTTTAATTTAAATTACTTCTTTCTTCCTTGAATATATATGGAGATCTGCATGATCAAACAGACTTTTGTTTTATGACTGAAATATAGATATTACACAGAACCATAACTATGATTTGTTGTCATCCTTTATTGTTTTTAGTGATCATCTGTTGTCGTTAAGACCTAAATAATAGTACTAATGTTTTTGTCTCCGCAGCGTTGCCTCTGATTCTGGTTAAGCCGTTTGACCAAAGGAGAAGAGCTAGCGATGCTCTTATAGAAGAAGGAGATTCCGATTTCGAAGAAATCCATACACCAGTATGTCAGAGACAAAATATAAATATATACAAATTTGTATATACATATATATATATATATATATATATATATATATATATATATGTATAGTTTTAATAAATTTCACATGAGTACAAAAGTACAAAAACAATAAAACAAATAGTGGTTCATGTTCATAAAATCATTGCGTGTAATGTCTGCTTAAACATGAACAATTTATTTTCAAGGTAAAGGATGGTTTCTCTACTCGGTTTGTCAACTAAATTACTACCAACTTCAACCTGCAACTCAAAAATTATTTGTCCCAATACCATGTGACCTGCATCCTATGATGTCGTTCTGTTCTGTTCTGTTCACACATGTGTTGTGCATCTGAAGTTAAGGTGTAGTGAAAGTGGACCCATATGTGACACATACAGACTGATGACGATAATGATGTGGGAATAATGACTGATTATATACACTACTGGGTAACATAGTTGACAGTTTCCTTATTGTGAGCCATAATTCAATGCTAGGACTCGCCTGCTTGACAATTTCTCATTTTTATGAACGGATTTAATGTCATACCTGAACAAATCATTTAATTAAAATCATAAAGAAACTGTAAACATAATGATGTATGTAACGTAGTTGACAGTATATTAATATACTCAATATTACATATTTAAAAATGTAAGTAATTTGGCATCAGGAAATTTTTTAATTATTTAAATGAGAAAATCACATTTTTAAATAGTATTTTTAGTATCAAGACCTTTGAAATGAATTTTTAAAATATTTTTAAACTTGGTTATTATTTAGTTATATATTTTAATTATTCTGTTGCAAAAACGGACATGTGAAAATGCTCAATTTAGCAATATTATGACAATTTTCAAGCTTAAAAGTCAAGTCAAAGTGAAGAAATCAATTACTTGAGTAAAAGTAGTGATGTTCCAGGTAAAATATGACTCAAGCAAAAGTAGAAGTCGGCCATTTACATTTCTACTTAAAGTTAAGTTAACTTAAGTATTCCCACTTAAGATACTAAGCAGCATTGTGATTATGTAATGCAACACCATACAGAAATGTAGTGAAGTAAAAGTACTGATATTTTCAGTAGGATGTAGTGGAGTAAAATTAAAAAGTATTATTTGTCAATAAATCTACTCAAGTAAGGTACAAATACAGGAAATACAGTAACAAAGTAAATGTACTTCCACCTCATGTAATGTTACCCTTATTAGTTCGCCAAATTGTAGAATAACTTGTGTGCCTTGATATGTAATATACCAGTATAATATTATTATTGACCAGCTGATTGCACTCCAATATTGTGCTGTGAGTTTGTGTCGTACTGAATCTGGATTTTTGTGTTCCGCCTGTTTGTCCCAGCGGAAACACGAACATCACGCTGCAGACTCGCTCTACCCACTACAGGAGGAACCAGACAAATCATCTCATGTTGAGATTCTCCATTATCGCACTCACGGGACTTCACCCATCCCCAAATCTAACACTGCACGGCAACTCGCTGCCTCCACGCCCGGACCACACCAGCACGGCATGGTCAGCCCGAAGAGGAAGCTCATTCTGTCCTCGTCTGAGAAGGAGAGGCTCCTGAATTGGGATCTGTCCACTCCTGGAACATATTCCTCCACGGCTGCAGCCATAGATAAAGCAGAAAGGTACAGCGTCAGACCCGGAAACCCGCAGAAACCTCAGACCGATCCAGAACCTCAACCAGAGCCGGGTCCCGCCCCTGCCGAACCTGAGCCCAGCCCTCCTCCCTCAGGCTTCCAGATGTGGGCCAGCGTGCTGAGGAGATCCTTCTCCGGCGCAGCGAACAACCCCAAAGTGATCAGGAGAAACCGCCCTCGCCGGGCCAGGCCGCTTTCCGAGGGCTCCTTCGGCTACGGCTTCAACTTCCTGTTCAGCGGCTCTGCTCAGAACCAGGAGGAGGGAATGATGCGCTCCAGAGCAGATCGAGAAGGAAGCCAGAGCGAAACGGAAGGCAGGAGCGAGATCACGGCCATGTTGGAACAGGTGACGCTCAGCAACAAGCCGTCCGGGGCTTCCAAAGACGACATGGCCTCTCTGCCGCCAAGGAAGCTGAACTTCTTCTCCTCGATGAGGCTGAAGAGGAACGAAGGAGGAAACGGGAGCAAGACGGACAACCAGGCAAAGGACATCTGGAACATTCTGTACAAATTCAGGAACAACGGTGCGACCAAGGAATAGATGTTTTATTTATTATACTTTTTAAAAATTTTTTTTTTTTAAATTATGGTTATTCTTTTGTAATATATTTATTTGTACCATATTTTCGTAGCATCGTCACAACAGCAGCAACAGCAAGTGCAGGATGACTGTTCATCCAGTGAGGAGGACCAGAAATCTGTCACACAATGGGTAAAAGAAGAAAAAACTCTCCTCCTACTTTAAACTGCTATATATATAAATATACAGTACAGTAATAATTAAAGAGACCAGCAGAAGACCAGCCTTGCCCTCTGTATGCACAAGCGAGGTTCATTTCCACAATGCACCATAATATCTGAAAAGCAGCCGAGGAATGAATATATCCATATTGTATCCATAGTTAAAGGACGCCATGCATTCACTCCAGTGAATAGCTTTTCTGTTCTCTTTGTATGTTTTACTCTACCAGCATTCAGGAGAACTACAGATCCAAAGAGATCCTGACTCTCTTTCAACCGCTCAAAGTCACACTACTGAGGCGAGACCCGGAAATTGTTTGTTAATCTTAAATTAGTATGGAACGAATAATGACTTTTGTTGATTTCCATCCTGACACAAAATATGTGCAATTCAAAGCAGTTTTTTCCCCAGTGTTGTATAATAAATTGTTTTTTAGTGAGTAGCGGCGCTACAAAAAAAAATTAATCTATAAATGGCCAAATTGGAACCAAACAAAATTACTGTTACCATCTTGATTATTTTGCACTAGCATTATGCTTTTTATTCCTCTTTTAGCACATCAATATGTCAGTGATTACATAGTTGTATTAATTACAGTACAGATGACCCACTTGATGTAGATGTAGGACATCCGTTAATTTTGACAAATTCATTTCTTTAAACAACAGTACCGGGCTGTGCCTTTCAGACTTCAGTGAGCCCTAAAACAGTGAGAATCCTCCAAACAAACTAAATGAACCAGTACTGTACTTTAATTATACAATAGAACATCTATGTACAGTACATTATTCACAATCATGCGTTCTGTTATAGGTGTAGTGCTGCAGAAGTGCAACGGAACGGCGATGTGCGCACATGAAGAAAAAGAATAAGCGGTAGAATATTTGATCCAGGGTCAAAACAAAGGGGGCGTTCAAGTCAAACCGGTGCAGAATAACAGAAGTCAGTTCTGAGAGTAAAAACTCCCTTTTATTTCTATATATAATCCCCAACTACACTAATGCACTTATCCCAGTGTTTCACTAGCGCTTGGACACCATCAAGGTAGAAAGTTTTCTCAGTACGCCGGATCCAGGGTCGGACTGCCTGTCCGTTTCACGTCTGAAACGCCGGCCTCCCAGGAACTCCTTTAATAGCAAAAACATGTGGAAACGGGTTGGAGCGAGGTCAGGACCGTGCAAGCGGTGTTAATGAATGAATGTGTGTACAGTTCACACAGACAGATGAATCTCTTCAAGTTGGCAATAAGTTACCTGTCGATTTTTAAAGGATCACTTTTCAGAAACGACTGCTGTGGGGTCTAAGCCACGTCGGCCAGGATCGCCATTCAGAGATGTAAAAACGTTTGCACCTGCGGATAAGAGTCTCATCACCGTACTGTGCTTAAAGTCAATCGCTTTTATGCCTTCTTTCACCTGAAATTTCATCAGTCCCAGTTTGACTTGAACGCCTCTTGACATCACATTTGACATTCTTGAAGATAATCATTGACAGAAATGTAGATTTTTCCATAGATCTGGGTTGCAAAAAAAATAAAATAATAATGATAAGACACACATTTTCTTCTGAGGTTGATTGATTTAAACAGTTCTAGTGATATAATCCAAACAAATCAGTGATGAGAAACTCAACTCAAACCCATAAGGCTGTTAAATGTGTTGCTGTTGCCTCTTTGTTCTTATTCGAGATGCTGCGGACGAATATTCAATGTCTAATATTGCGCATCATCCAAACTGCAAGTGCGCCCCCTCCTGGGGGTTATATAGATTAGGGACTTGAGCAACGGAGAAATATTATGCAAAACATACATTGTCGGCTAATTTATTAATGGAAATTAATTGATTCATTGATATTAATTAATATCATTGCTGATGTTACCGATTAAACTGATGAGCACGACTTCTCAAAGACTTTCACCTGGTCGGAAACTGTACTGATTTCATGTTTCAGAAATGCTTAAAGTATTGACTCCTTGCCTTAATATGTTCTGTAGAAAGTGTATTATTAGGATTGGATTATGTGCCGCATCAACATGAACAAGAATTCAACAGTGCTGTGGTAAAACTTAAGTTTCAACAAAACCGCTGCAGACAGAAGGAGTTTACCTGACTTTTTATGTTAATCCATCTGTCTTTATGTTGCTTCTAGTCCGAATCAGGTCATTCTGAGAGACGGAGAAAGCATGAAGTCATGCAAACCAAGAGAGAGCAGCTGAAACGGCTTCATAGGGCTCAGGTACGATCATGAACACTCATGATCATGAACCTTTGATTTTGCTTTGAGTGTACTGTAGCTCTAACTGTGTGTGTGTGTGTGTGTGTGTGTGTAGCTGATCCAGAGGCAGCTAGAGGAGGTCGAGGAGAAGCAGAGAGCTCTGGAAGAGAAGGGAGTAGCGCTGGAGAAGGTCCTCAGAGGAGAAAGCGGTAAAGTTTTACCTTCATCATGTGCTGCAGTTGTGAATGAACCGTAAACCAAGCTGGTTATACTGTAGGGTTGATCACTTCCAGGAAATTCATGTTGACTTCAAGTGATTAAAAGCAATCAAATCTGGATATATTTGCAAGAAAAACAAACAAAAAAACAACTTGTGAGCAAAGATGCTTTTTTTGATTGCAACATTTTTGATGAATGTTTGTGATAATGTAACCAGTGTGTAGTCGTTTCCCCTTAACCGCAGGTCTAACAACATCACCTGCCGCGGGGAACATGCGATCGAACCGTCATTTACAGAATCCAGATCCGAATTCGGATCCTCCAGAACGGTCCCACGAGCCGTAATCTTAACGGTGCGCTGAAATTGCACAGTCTTCTTGTTCTCATGCCCAGCGTTTCAAGAACACGCTGCAGATCTGCCACAACCCTGAGCAGACTAAAAAAACGCTTCATAAAGTTGAATGCATGAATGAATATGTAACCTACAAAAAATTAATAATGTATCTAAATGCGAAATATGCCGTCTTTGTATAGCAGCGTATTCATCCTTAATGTATCATTTCAGCCGACGCCGACCCTGAAGTTACCTTCCTTTCTTTACTAATTCTTATTAATTCAATGCTCATTCAAAAACGGACCATACTGTAGTTAATTCAAAGGAGTCGGTTTGAGGAATGCGGGCTTACAAGACTGAACCGTTCGAATCAGGAGCACTTGAATGCCGAGGCCTACACGCAGCCTTGGCCCTGTTGGTCCATTGTGAGCGCGCTACTTTTTGTGGCTTTTCTTCGACTGAAAAAGAAAAAAACAAAAAACGCAAGGTCGGTTTGTGAAGTAGTTGGGGAGGGGCGGGGGGGGGGGACGACATCTGGTCGGTTCGCGGCCGTGCCGTATTAGCCGTCCTCATCCCCAATCTGCGTCTCGGCATGAGAGGTTTTTTGTAAGAGGGTCGAAATTAGCCATTCAAATAATAGCGATTTGCATTCAAACCAAATAGCCACTTAGAGCGTAAATTATGTTGAAATGACTGCAGAGGTAATGGGTCCTGTAAATAGCCTGGAAAGGCAGAAAAGTGCTCCAAAATGGTCTGACGTTTCATTATTTTGGCGAATGTTTATATACGTGAGGGTTATTAAAGCCCCGCCATTCTTCCGGATGGAAAAAAAAAAAGGGAACAGTGCCTGGATGGATAATGAGTTTATAATCACAGGCCTGAAAGTCAGCGTGTGTTATTTGCGTTTGTGTAAATTGAATTTTAACATCTTGGAAGGGTGGAAAATAATTTTTAAGAAATCCTTTATGATGTCTGTTAACCACTCCTGCGTGCCTTGTGGAGGTTCTGAAATTGTTCTGAGCTCTTTACATCTCCGAGGTGACATCATGTTCACTTAAATGAGTCACGTGACCGTTTGTTTAAGGGCTCTCGGAAGAGATGCAGATGGTTGCAACCGGTGGCTAGACTTAAAGGAGCGTCTTTGAGCAGTCGTCTCGACTGAGCGCAGGCTCTCGATAGTGTGGAAGTCGAACGATGGACTCAGGCCGCTACTGTCCTTAGTGCTTCCTCATCTGTGTAGATCATTGTGTCCGCTGAAAGAGCCGAGAGATTGGGGAGTTGAATGGCTTTATTGTTATGTGACATAAACAGTCTGTAATAAATGGAAAGACGAGGTGGTGGACAGTGCGCTCGCTCGTACACACACACTCATGGACGGGATAACGGTCATGATGATTGAGTAAAATATTTACACATTTCTGACATGATCAGAGCTCTAAAGTAAGATAAGCATGAAAAATTTTAATTAATTAAAAAAAACTGAATCGAATCCCCATTGCGAGTTCCTGCCAAACCTTACTGATAAACTACAAATATTACAACTGCTTATATTGACTTAACTTTTACCTAATTGTAAATGAAACAGTAAAGATCAGTGCAGAGTGTCGAGGAACGGAGGAGAAACTGATGATTTAATAATTCCATAGTTTCATAATTACTACTTCAAATGTTCCGTGTTAAAAATTCTCTATAGTTTGTAGAGGACCAATTCAATTACTTCACATTCCAAGAATTCATTCAAGTCTCTTTCATGGTGCAAGTTTGTGATACAACTTCTATTTTAAAAGTCACAGATTTTATAGTTCTTGTCTCTCTTCAAAAAAGGTTTTTAGCCTTTTGGTTTACCAGTATGAGTGCAAATATCACATTCATAACACTGGAACGGCTCGAAAATAATAATAATAATAATAATAATATGTAAAAAAAAAAAAAAAAAACTGTCACTTGGAACAAAAGCTAATGCTAATGACACTAATAAAACAATACAAGAACAATAGTCGATAACAGAAAAAGTTACAAGAATAGTACTAGAAATACAGTATTAACATTGATTATATTTATAGCAGTGCAATAACAATACAATTATACCAACAGAAAAAAATAACAATGTATTTAACTGTAACTATAAGAATGAAACCATTTTATATTGTATAAAATTTTGTGGGTTAATAATGCACTTCTTGATGTGTAGAAAGCACCTTTTGTACCTCAAAGCACTTTTTGTAAGTCTCTCTGGATAAGAGCGTCTGCCAAATGCCTATATGTAAATATGTAATAAATGCATTCTAGCGAAATCTTGGTTCGTAAGTGTAGCTTGTATTGCATGGAAAAAAAAACTGGGGAAGAAAATGGGGGGAAAAATTACAAAGTAGATGAAAGAATATTGTCATTAATTGTATAGTGTTTTTTATTTTAATTGAGGTTATTTTTTTTTATTTGCAATTATGTTTTTTTCATGTTTACTGTACTGTACGGGTAGTTCCTGACTTACGAACACTCGAGTTACGGATTTCCGCAGATTCTACCGTGTACAGACCGCAGATCTACGAGCATTTATAGTTGCGAACAAATCTTGGAAGTAGCTCATGTGTATTGTACAAAAAAAACACTGCGCTGCACTAGATATCGATATTTACAATTATATAAAATATTTTCAGTGTGTGCATGAACATATTAAAATGTATAAAGTCTGGTATTTGTCTACGCGTGTGGGGGTGCGGGAGAAATGAGTCGAGAACTGATAATTGATTGTTGTCCTATAAAGCTGTCCTGATGGAGAATAATCCTAATTTTGGAAAATAGTCAGCAAAACAGTTCACAGTGGAAAACAGCCCTGAGACAAAATGGCACCTGGGATTCCCCTCGCAGAGACAATACTGTTATGTACAGTAAGACGTGTGAGATTCATGTTCTTAGGCGCAGTTATGTGCTCTCTTTTTCGACTTGAGAACAAACCCGACTTATGAACATGCTCCCGGGAACGAAACTTGTTCGTAAGTCGGGGACTACCTGTACTTCCTATTATTTTTTTTTTATTAATTCTTATTTTTGTTCAATCTTCCTTCTTTTGGAGACCCATCTGATTCTGTGTTTTGTGTTACAGAGGACACGTCAGCAGACGAGGCCGAACTGCTGCAAATGTGGTTTAAACTCGTCTTGGACAAGAACAAGCTGACTAGATACGAATCAGAGCTCATGATCTTGTAAGAACCCGTGCTGTTGTGTAGGAACTGGGTGCAGATCTGTATATGTGTGCAATGACATCACATTTAAAAGTCACAAATAAAATCCAAAATATGTAAACTAATGTCCCAGCTGTAAGACAACAACAACTTGGATACAGTATTCCGGCTCGATTTTCCTTTTGTTTCACTCCTTTTACAAATACACTGTTTCAGTGTCTTTAGAGGAAACATAATACTAAGTTGTAGTATAATAATAAGGAGGTCTGGTTGGTACTTTTGGAAATAGACAGATATTCAAATTGTGGATAGAATAGGAGAAAAAGAAGACTTTATACTACAAATGTCTTAGATGGACTAAAACTTTGATTTGGATCATTATTGTTTTTATTTATTTATTTATTTTTAACAGTAAGTCAGAGATTGGTGTCTAATGCGTGAACATGTCTGTGTCATGCAGTGCTCAGGAGCTGGAGCTGGAGGACAGACAGAGTCAGCTGCAGCAGGATCTCAGATGCAGGATGGCCACTGAAGGTGAGGGCACCGAGTCTCACCTCCCGAGTCTGAATCGTTTTCAACTCAACAATCTAAGAAATTATGATCAAGCCATTAAACTGTGTGTACGTAGTATATTCACAATATATGATGCCATCCTGCCGCTGTAGCTGCCTACGATTGACTACGGATAGGCCTACGGAAACCAGACAGCGGATCTGTGACAGACCTACGAGTCATAATGTTGCGCAACACACAGATAACAACTCGTAGAAAAATGTGTAAAAGTGAGAAATGGGCTTTAATACACTTAAAGACTTACCGTGACCCGGTCTGTGGGATGTCATGGCAACGCACTACGCTCTATCCAGCGGTGGGAACTAAATTCATTTTAAAATGAATTCAGTATCTGCCCCCCCCATCCCATAGCCGCGCACCTAGACTGAATCCCAGCTGTTCTGATAATGAGTTCAAATAATGTGATCATATTACAATATTACTTATTGTGAGACTCTTGTTACTGTACATATAAAAGGCCAGATAATAATGTAAATAACACTACTGATTTTTTCTTTAATGTCTTTCCATATACACTCCCGCTCAAATTTTTGGGATCAGTTTCTAACTCCATGGTCGTTGCTGAAGGCGTCCAAAATATGCAATAATCTCCTTTGAACAGTCGATATTGATTTGAGATGTATATCTTCTACTTATGTTCTGTAAATCCTTCATAACGGCTCTAATCTGAGGTGCTGGTTGTTAATTGGTGATTTCTGAGGCTGGTG